>JAOTQP010000680.1:14971343-14985094 GCA_026413545.1 Cichladusa arquata
AGAATAGAATAGAATAGAATAGAATAGAATAGAATAGAATAGAATAGAATAGAATAGAATAGAATAGAATAGAAAGAGGGTAAATAGGTTTCTTGAAACAGAAACCTTTTAGGATTTTGATTTGGGAATGATGATAACAGCATTAATTGACTGAAACTTTACAAAAGACTGGACAATGCGACACTAAAAGCTTATGCTGTATGATTTTATAGCAATAGAGGGGAAATTGTCATGGATGTTCCCCTGCATGGCTTACCTGAAGTGGCTGCCTCCTACTTATGAGCTTTTGTGAGTTTAAGAACATAGATGACTTCTTTTTGTCCCCTTGTTTCCAAGTCTGACAGGTGCTGAGCTGCAGCTCAGCCATGTGCTGTCCATATATTTCTCATCCTGTTGCACAGGGACAGGGTGACTGAGCATAATGCAACGTTCTGCAGCCCTGTCTGCTGTTTCTGACCTTGTCCCATAGAAAATCTCAAAATCCCAGTCAGAAATCAAATGGGAGCTTACTGAAAGGCAATATTTCACAAGTGGCTGACAAAGGAGAGCTCATGAAAGGCTGCAATAGCTCTAAATGTGCCAGCACTGGAAAAAAGCAAAGTTGTAATCACCATGCTGAAGTGGAATAGTCTGGCCACTGCAGACAGCCATAACAGGACTGGGCCAACTGGGAATCTGTGCATAATATATAGAGACAGGAACGATGGGGGTGCTGAAAAACAAAGCACTTCTAATGTAAAAAAAGCAAACACGGAAACTGTGCAAGGGCAGCCTCTAAAGACCTCGAAACCCAGAGAGCCCTGAGGTACATAGGCTGGAGGGCATAGCATCCAATCAATAGTGAGGATAAGGAACAAAACCATGTATGTAGCTGGCAGCCCACCAACCATCCATCAAAACCAAGAATAACACCTTATTTGTAACAGACTAGTCAGTATATTAGTTCCCATGAGACACCTCTTTTCTCTATTCTCTCACCACAATGTGTCTTTCCTCCTAGCAAGGTGCCCCCAGGGTTTGAAGCTGAAGCTCTATGCATCTGCAGGTGAAGCCAGCTCCCTGTCTACCTCCATTTCCACAGAATAGATGGCAAATCCCAAACATAATGGTGTTAGAAAAGTCTCCATCACCTTGATCATTTTCTTTCAGGGTATGAATTATGGTGCTGAAGCTTCCCTAACCAGATGAAAGCAAGCCAGATACTTTTGTAAAAGTGTAATGAAAAAATCTACACTTAACAGGTTCTTTCAATGATGTGAAAATACGAATCAAATAAGTGTGCAAAATATTCTAGAATTGCAGAAAATTGATTTTATGAAGCTCTTTCAGAAAGAGTTGGGACAGATACAATAAATATATTGCCAAAGAAGTGCAATATTTTTTGTAGATTTCCTGCCATGCAGAAGATGACATATCAAACTGCCAGCAAGTTTGAATATTCCTGTTAGAAGTTTTCTGAATTATAGAAAACTGTCATTGTACAGAAGGATGTATCTTTGAGTTCTTTCTTCTTTCCTGTTAGGTGATCTGCTACCACTGATGGCACATTTAGTATCCTTTATGTTTTTAGTGATCTGAAATAAAAAGTTTTGTTTGTGTCTGCTACTTTTTCACTCTCAGCACTGAAGTTCAGAGGTCAAGAACGCCATTATCTTGCTGCTTTGATTATGCATGCAGTTATGTAATTCCCCCCACAGAGCACTTGCTTAGTTCTGTGTGGTTCATGAGGACATCTCTACATTTCCTGCAACACATTCAGTTGCCTGATGGCAGCAACCAGCCTTTCTCTCCATTGATGTGACACTGGTTTGACTACTGCCTTTCAAAGACAATCAGGAGGAGGGCTGATTTCCAAACTGAATAAAACGAAGTTTCAAAAATTTATTTAAAATACTAAAATACTAAAATTATTTCATTAATTCATTTATACAGTAAGAAATTTGTTAAGAAGGAGTGCAGAGAGATTGTCTCTTGAATGTCAAGAAGGCTTGCCTAATTGTGATTTGTGAAGCTTTAGAAAGAGTTTCCCAGAGTAAGTTGTGGAAGACATGGTTCTATTATGTGTAAAGCTGCCTTAATTAATCTTGTCTGCATTTTTTTTTAGCAATATGCCTGAAATGATTGCTTTTTTCATTTATAAATTCTAAGGAATTTCAACCTACCTTGTTGTATCTCAGGTACAGAATGAGGTGCTCTGATAGGTAGTGTGTAACTCTGGCACCTGCAACTTATATGAAGATATATATATATATATATGTATAATGTGGTTAAAGATGTATGCAGTAGAATATGTGTCTGGGTCACTTGCTCATCCACTGTTGAGTTATTAATTTAAGATTAAATCACCTGGGGAGTTAATTTTTCAGAACAAGAAAAAAATGGCAAAATTTTCCAGGTGTCCAGCCTTCAACCTAGTAAATATGAGCTGCATAATTTCACTTCAGCGTTTTCACTGGGTGCTCACTGTGTGTTTTTTGATAACCACCAACAATGGAATTTTTGCCTTTTCATTATAAAATCCTTCAGCACCACAGTTTAAAGATTACAAGGTAAGGACATGACTCTAAGTTAGTATACGTTGAATATAACTTTGATTTCAGTCAAATATTCATTTGCACACTGACAGAGTAGTTTTCTTTTCTTCCAAGACTCAAACATGCACATATTTTTGTATATGATTAAGGGGTCTTTTTTTAAAATAAAGTTGTGTACTCTGTATTTCCTCTGTATTTAAATTAGGTGGATGCAGTTCACATGTTTTGTTCAGTGGAACCATGAAGCTGCACAAGGCCAATGCCTTTTATTTTTTGGTTTGCTTTTGCACATTTAGTGCCTTGTCATTGTACAGCAGCTGCCAGTTCTCAGACTCACACTGTTGGTGTGAGATTTTGCAGTGCTCAGATCGAGTATAACAGCGCCTACTCTGGCATGGCTGAAGCCTGAGTGTCTGGCAGGCTGGATCACACCTGCAATTGTGAATGTGTGAACAAATCAGGAGACAATTTTTCAATTATAATAGAATTAGTATTGGGAGATTTAATTCCTTTATCTCCCCAACCCATGAAACATCCATTATTTTAGTGCTGGCTGGCATTTTCCTTTCAAATAAGATTTCTTTGAAGACTGGAAAACTGTTGTCTATGTGTAAATGTGATTATGCTGATGCTACAGTTCTTTGTTATCTGAGCAATTAAGATTCAACACCTGAACCAGTCCCACTATAAGAACGAACAGGAAAAGTACTGTAAGAAAGTCAAGCATTTTTCTTAAAATAGATTTGGTGGCACTTTATAATTTGAAAAATAGGATACAGGATTCATGATGGAAAAACTGATGTTCACCAGTGTTAAATTTGCTTTATCTCTGTCAATTTGCTGTTATAAGACACAGAAAATAGATTTTAGATTTTTTTTGTCCCCAGAGATACAAATAGATTTTCTTGTATTGAAGATTTTGTTGTGTCTTTTATTCTGTGCATTCTCTGCAGAAGTTCTGAGATAGAAGAACATGCAATGCACTGAGCAGGAGAATTGTCTTTGTGTTAAACCTCTGCTTGCAAAACATGAAGAGTTTTCCACCATAATGGAATTGGATTCCAGCACTTGTCATGCATTTTTCTTTCAGCCTGAATCAAGTCAAAAAGATGCCCAGAGAACCATCATCACAATAAAGAGAAGTGGGAGTTGTATATCCATCTCTAGCTTTGAAATTTTTATTCCTTATACTAGATTGGCCCATTCCTAATTCGACCTGCCATTTGCAGAATCCCCCATGGATTCCTGATGGGAACATTTCTGTAATTTATTGGTTAGTTTTTTTAAGGTTTGTTTGGCTTTTGCTTAATGTTGTGCTTATTTTCAGGTCTGAAGTGGTGAGGGGCCATTAAAGACCTTGGAGATCCCAGAGACAAATAGTGTTTCTAACATATGAGAATACTGTAGCTAGCTATAATAGCATGAAAATGTATGTCACAGGCTCCTCTAAAGAAAAAAATGGCATCTTGGTTAAGCAGCTCAATTCAAGATCAATTCATTCTGGAGAAAGGAAAAGGAGGGTAGAGGAGTGAAATTAGTGATGTTCCTTTGGCACAGAATGGGAGTTGCTCATTAAGGAAAGGATACATTCTAATTTACGACCATTTTTAATTTATTCTATGCCTTTTCAGGCTGAGTAATCTTTATTTTTTCTTTCTGGTGGTTCTGAGCTGGTTCCCACAAGTGGAAGTCTTCCACAGGGAGGTTACAATGCTGCCTCTGGTGTGGTGCTGCTTGCCACCATGATTAAGGATGCTATTGAAGACTACAGAAAAAAACCAGTATGATAAGACAATAAACTTCACTAAAACCAGGACAAGTAAGTAAACTAAATCTATTATTTGCTTGCTTGCTTCTGTTGTGGTAGAAACTGCTCATCTGATTTTACAATAACTGCTTCACTGACCTTTCAGAATACTGTAAGTTTGGAAAAAGCATTACAAAATATTTTTTCTACCTTTAAAAATACCTTATTTACCTCACTTAAATCACCTCAATATCATTGAGGCTTTGTTTCACACCACAACAGTGTGTGCTGATATATACAGGTTTTCATTCCAAGTTTTCAGAGCAGCTTGCCAACACACACAACATCTCCCTTGATAGCAGAAGGATCTGGAGGATAAATGGAACTTACTCAAGTCTGGAACAGAAAACTGGGGCTGTACAGAGGATTGGAACAAAGTCTTTCAGAGGTTTCACACTAAAACCAGTAATACAGAAATTAATGATCAACTACATTCAAGGTGAATCATAAAGTTCTAGGACTTCCAGTAAGCAGAGAGATCAGTACAACCTGGCTTGGCTTTGGAGCTGGTGCAACACCTGCAGGAAGCTGTTTGCTCAGTTCTGACTCAGAAGGAAGAAATATTTTCACTGCAATTCTTATTGCAACATTTTGATTTCATCAGAGTTTCTTGTCCAAGTACTAACTTGAGACTGCTTACCTGTCACTACATCATGAAGCAAGTAAGAGCTTTCATTTTAAATAATCCATTTAAATCTTTGTGTGCTTTCCTTTTTTCACCTGCCCTTAAGCCCAGGCCACAGAGAAAAAAATTGCTATGGTTTACATACATGTCATTAGCTCTTCTGGTTATTAGCCCTCGTCTGTGCTGACATACTTATGTGTCAGAGGAAGAAGGATCAAAGGGGAAGGGGTATCTGGGTGGGAGAGGAAGGTTTGGGGTCTGTTGGGAGAAGGATCAGGCTGAGGGACAATCCAGGTACATTGCACTTCACTTGCTTATGTCTATGTAGGATTCCTCTGACTACAAAATCTTTAAGTTTACTTAGCTTGAGGAAATGGGGGTTGGTTGTTTGTTTAATAATAATCCATGTTATGGTCATGAAAACAAACAATAGATAGGGGAAATAAAAGAGAAATACTGTCTGCACCGAGGCTTGTAGCAATCTTTTGTTGACATCTGGGACGCAGAGCTCTGCCCATTACCTTTGAGCTTCCTGGCAACACCCAGGGTTATAAAGTGATTCTGAAACTCCTGAAGTGACCTGTGAAAATTGTGTGTATGTGCACAGCTTGGTCACTGCTCTATGTTAAAGCAGACACACTTCATGAGAGCAGAGAGTTTCTTCCAGGGAGATGGCCTAAACAGGGCCTCCAGGCATCTGCTGGCAGGAAGAACAAAACATTCAGGATGCTTGTGGCACACGTGAGGTGCAGCTGCCCCAGCAGGCTGTAGGAGCTGGTGCAGATGAGTCAGGATGATCCCTGTCCCTGGGTAGGTGGAAGTTGGAGTGGAAGAGGCAGCCCTGGGCTTCGGGCACCTCAACTCTTCTCTCCGCCATCTGGGAGTTCATTTGGACTATGGAACTCTTCTAACCTCGTTGGTTTTCAACTTGAAGCTACTGTTTGAAAGAAAAACAAGATGTCAAGGAAACTTTTTCCAGGGTGCTTCTCTACAATGATATGGAAAAAACATTTTTTCAAGAAAACCTGCTGCCAGTGCGGTGATCCAGACACAGAAATCCAAAATGAGGAGCTGGAGAAGAGAGGAAAAGTAAGGAAAAGAAAGAAGAAAACTGAAAATAAACGAGTGGTCATCTCCAATTTGCCCTTTGGAAGCAAGAAGTGGAAGGAAAATCCAAACAGATACTATGACTCCAACGAAATTAAGACCACAAAATATACCATCTTCACTTTCCTCCCTAAAAATATCTACGAGCAGTTTCACCGCTTTGCCAATATTTATTTTGTGTTCATTGCACTGCTGAATTTTGTGCCAGTGGTGAATGCTTTCCAACCAGAGGTGTCTGTGATCCCAATTTGTGTTATAATGGCCATTACAGCCATCAAAGATGCCTGGGAGGACTTTCGGCGCTATAAATTAGACAAAGAAATCAATCATATGGGATGCTACATTTACAGCAGGTAAGCTTTGTATTGCTTTTATTACCAAAAACCCTGGCTCAAGATCTTTTATCCATGGTGAGGCTTTTTGTTTAAAAAAATTAATAAGTAACTGCTGAAAAATCACAGTCACTAGGTGAAACAGGGAAAAGTCATGGCCACTATATATCACCTGGTATTTATCCTCATACAGGGAAAGATTTTTTTTAAAAAAATTTTTTAAGCATTTTTGTACTGGGAAGTTAAGTTTAAGTTTCTTTACGTTGGTGTGCCTATCAGCCTCTTAGACATGCAATGCACTGGAAATAGGTGCTTAAAGAGCTACAAAAGCTGAATTTCTAAGATATTTTCAAGAGGGTTTAATTCTATCGAAATAAGGTAGCACAGAACAAGATCTGTCATGGGACTTGTTTGCATTCTTAGATGCCAAGAAATTGCTTAAAAACATGGCCCTTTGAACTACATTTTATTTTATACTCTATATTGTTGACTAGCTTTCAGTTATTTTTTCTTTCTTAGGCAGTATGTAAAATAAACTTGTAAAAACACAGTCTAGAAATGAAAGATAGTAATATATGTCTCTCTTTAGTCACCTCTAAATGAATTAATTGCATATGTCTGTGCTCATTTCTTCGTAGCGTTTCATAACTTCTTGCTTTTAGGACATTCAGAAGATTGAGAATCATGTTTTATTGTCTCAAAACTGTTCTCTCAGCAAAGTAGCAAATTACTTCTCCCTGATAAAATATCACATCTGGGAGTCAGAATTGCAAAACTTTCCATCTCTGTGAATGTGCCTGTCATCCCTCTAATCAACACTGCTTTATAAAACATATGCTTTCATGAGTAAGATCTTGCAGAACTCTGGGTTTTATCACATGGCGCTGTAATTTCTGTTTGTTTCTCCTGCATATGTTTGTCAGCTTTTTACTTTTATGTCCTGCTGGTTAAACAGGAAAGCAACAGGTTTGCTTGTTTAGGGGCTAAACTTAGGCCCACATATAGATAATGATTTTAAAAAGCAGTCATTAAAAAAACTGCACTCCTCTCCTTGCCAATTAAAAACAAACAAACAAAAAAAAAGGCTGTCATTTTACAGTTTTCTAAATATTGCAGATGTAAGTGGTGAAGAAAGTCGATAATTGTAGTTCTTTGGGTAGGGTGGCAAACTGCTTCTTCTGCCTGTCTTTGAAATTTCAATCTGGTTGGATATTCCAGCTTTTCCAGTGTTGCATTAGTCTAAGGCAATGGATTATTTGTTAATACTTGTTAACGCCAGTACGGGACAGAATATGTGGGGCAGTAGGTGCTAATGAATAAATCCACAGAAGGATCTTACTTTTTTCCTCTTTACATACAGCAACCATGTCAGTTTAGATCTGAAAGCCTTTTACCATGGGAACGTGAGAACTTGTTTTGTATAAGGGAAAAATGTCCACCATGGAATTACAACATATATTCAGATCCAGATTCAAGATTGTTATGCAGAAACACGAGATGGGCCTGCCTTAAAATTGGTTATTTCATCCCATAAAAAAGATTTTGATCTATGAATCAGTCTTGCCTAGGATCTTGTCTTTCACCAGTTTTAGGGCCCAAAAGGGTGGTGTAAGGGAACGGAAAATGAAAAGGGCTTCAGACTACAGCATTCATCCTGTCTGGAAAAGTTGTGGGTAATAACAATTGCCATCAGATCAGTCACTACAGCTTATTATATTATGAATAATTGCAATCAGGCTTCTCTGGTGCTTTGGGAAGCTGATATTTCTTGTTCTTCTTGCTGGCTGTAAAGTCATGGAAGAGCATGATGTCTTCTAATTTTCTTCCATATGAATAATGAAAATAAGTAATTGTTTTAACATAAGTGAAAGCCTTTTTGGGATACTGCAAATTTTGTTTATCTTGTGGCAGCAAAAATTATTTCTAATAGAAAGCTGATCTTCCATCCTTGATGAAATATTACCTACATTTTAAGAGGTAATCTTGGAGTGTATGCTGTCTATTTCAGATGTTAATAAGGACTCTGGCACCTGTTCCAAAGAAATACAAAGGCAAACCAAACTTTTCCAAATACTGAATGTACTTTCTTGAAGACCAGGGGAAATGCAGTAACATGCCTTCTTTCAACACAGAGCAGGGCAAATTAAAATTAAATAGGCTGGCCTGTAAACATATTTATTCTAATTTTCTTTTCACAAAGATCAGCTGAAATGGGAAATCTAGTCTGCTGGTCAAATAAAAGACAAGACACTTCCAGTAGTGTATTTAAAGAATGTTTAATTTAAAAAATGAGAAACAATTAATATGCATTAAAGTGTCCTAGGGATATGCAATAACCTAGATGTTTGATTGAGGAGTTTGTACTTTTGGAAACAAAACTTTTGGAATCGTACTATGTAGACAAAATGCTGTGCTGTTGGAACAAATCACACAGCACCAAAAACAGAGTACCAAAAATTGAATTGCAGATGGTACAGACCCATGTTTAAATGTCTGCTTTCTCGTGGTGCTCTTTAAAATATACTTATTCTAGTTTAAAATTTTTCAAGCACAGCAGACTTCCATTACTACAAAATGCCAAAGCATTTCTATGATAGTATACTTTATTATGCCTCTTTAATTGCGTTTAAGTTTCTCAAGTCACCTGATTTCATGGAACCATAATTAACAGCTAATTATAATCTTCAAATATGTTGGATTTTTATCATATTCATTTTGTTGCACCCAGATGTGGGTGAGGGTCTGTGATGATGCAGAGGCCCCAGGCAGGCACAAAGGCAAACCAATTTATTGCAAAAACCAGGCCTTTTTAAGCAGTTAGGCCTTTATCAGTTGCAATGTTTTAAAGTGTAACAAACATAATTCAACCAACCACCAAGTACCACGATGTGAACAGGCAATAGTTATATAAGTTGTTTTTCTACCTCTAACTCAGCTGAGTCACTTTCCCACAGTCCTTTTCTACTTAGCTGAGTAGCAAGCCTGAGCCATGATTTTAGAAGGGTAACAAAGCCCTTATTTTATAAGGTTTTACCTATATGCAACACCCAGAGACCTTTTCAATCGAGACTGGCACAGATTGCTCTTTTCATCTTTCTTGTCAGTCAGTCCCTCCAAACCTACCATGATTATTTTTTTCCAAATTCTCTTCAGTTTGTCATTAACTTGCTAACAGGGGCCAGCACTGAATGTGGTATGCAAACCTGAAAGTGAATGTCAATGCAATAGTTGCTAAAAGCTATTATTCCATTTTCTTGCAGTTCTATAATGTTCAAGGAACTAATTGATATATAATTATTATATAGCTTGGCTGTGATATACCCCAGGGGTTATATCAAGTTCTGTACATACTCCATCGCGTCCAGACAGGTTTTTGCATCAATTTCACAATCTTGGAGATTAAACCCATTTTTTCCTCAGTGTATTAGTAGACACTAAAATACAAATGCAAGGGCTATCCACAGTTCAGTATGGCACAGCAGCAGCCACAAAAACATTAACATTATTTAAGCTATTTGTATTTCTTAATTTTAAGAACCTGAATTCAGATATCTGAGACAGTGACTCAGAGAAACCTTGTTTATATGCCTTGAATCATCCTGTGGACCTTTTGGAGAAGCAGGTAAGCCAACAGGCATCCTAAATGAGGTGGCCTGATTACTATTTCCATAGAAAATTCCTCTGTAATGCTTTCAGGCCTTTGTGTGCTCCTACAAGCATCCATCTCCTCCTCCTCCTCTCTAAGTCCTCTGATATCTGTGGTACAAAAAATTTAGGCTGGCCTTCCCTCTGACTCTGACTTTTTGTCTGCTTAGTGTAAGGTTTTAGAACATTTAAAGATTTTTGCATCAGCACAAACTCTGGGTTAGCCCTAGAGCAGAGGTACAGAAAGAAGGAAAAAAAGTTCTCATAACTGTCACAGGAAATCAGAACTGCCATCAGCTGAAAAACTGAAAGTGGCTTAATCTGGACCCAGTGTTTTGAAAGAGAATTAAAATTTTTCAGTCGATTGAAGCATTGTAATTCTGTGCTGCAGTTTTCTCTCTGACAGCAATGGAGATTTGCTTGCCTACAGGTGACCATACATACAGGGTACTTTATGTTTTTTATGGGAAGTGGGCAGCAAAGGCAAAGGCTGCCTTTCCATTTGAACCTCCTTCATATGCTCTGTTCAGCTGGACTTCTGAATGGAGGAGAGATCATACTTCCCATGGATGTTCCCCATGCCTGGGATAGTGCCTGGGACTGGCCAGGGATGCAGTGACCAACAGAAGTATGGGGCATCTGGAAGAAAGCAGAGAAAAGGGTAGGGGACATGCTTGAAAGCAGGAATTGACCTACTGTCAAATCTGAGTTTAAAGAAATTTTTTCTCTGGACTCAGAAATATCATATGCAAGTTATTCAGCCCAAGGTGAACCTGAAAATTTGTAAAGTAGAAAGCAGGACGAGAGGAAAATCCCATTCTGCCAAGGGCACAGCGAGCAGAAAGATTTCTTGCCAACACTTTATATTAAAGTGTTGGTCAGCAGCACTGAGTTTTCACTTGTTAGAGAGCCTTTTCTTTCTGATTTATTATTTTTGTTTTCTGACCAAGCATAACTTTATAGACTAGGAGCCTGCTGAAGGCTTTAGTAGGTTCATTTTATACACAAAAAAAAAGTCTAGAGCCTGTGTTCCACTCAAAACCTCACCACAGGCAAAATTGCAATCATTTTTCTTGGGCATAGCAATATCAAGCCTTCTACACCTCAGTGGTACCTTCCCTGAACAGTGCAGGAATCTCTTCAGTTGGAGGCTGAAGACCTCCTGAATGAGTTCATTCCTGTGACAGCCACAAAGCAGGTACTTGGATTGGTTGCAAGCTACTATCCCCCTGCCTAACATCAAACAAGAGTGTGTTGTTCTCTGGCAATGGGCATCCCCTGCTCTGTCATCCCTATAATTTTTGTCTGTACTTGATGAACTATGGAAATTTTGTACCTAGTTTAGCTGTGGATACCTGAATTAGCAGTGATTTTGACTGAAGGCACAAACAGTGGCTTCTGCTGGAGGCATTCTTCAACCTCCCAGTGAGCTGAGAAAATGTCCTGAACCAACAGAACACTCAGGTGTGTTATGTCACCCTGACACTGCTCGAAACCAGTGGTGCTAATATCATGAAGAAATTAAAGCACATTGTGTGGGATATGATGATTGCATTGTGGAGAACTGTGGGACATGCTGAACTGACTAAAGGCAAACCAACTCAGCTGGTTCAGGCAGCACCACTTGAAAATGGAAGAGCAGAGAGGTAGCAATTGTCAGCCAGGGTGTATTGCTGCAGTGAGGATCCTTGGATCTCTGTGGAAGAAAATCCATACAATACATTACTAAAGCTACCACTGGTTGGTGTATTGCTTTAACAGAGCTTTCTTCAAGATCTATTACCTGCCAAGGCATTTAAAGCTGCTTCACAGAAAAGGTTCAATGGCTTAGCAGACAGCAGCAGGAGCTAATGACTAAAGTAAATGAGCTAATGACCAAGTAAAGAGACCTGCAGAATCATGGCCTCATGGCATTAAGGTGCATTCCAACTGTCTGAACTTTTAAAATACCATTAAAACCTGGAGAGTGGCAGGTCTCTACCATGTGATTCAAGAGCTACATGGTCATATCAGGATATGACTATCAAAAAAGCTGATGTAGGCTGTGCTTTCCAGAAACTTCACAATGAAGAGTCCCTAGAAACTAATGCTAATGATTAGGAGACATTAACTGAGTGACCTTGAAATTATCTCTTCCTTCCAGCTGGTGCCAGGAATAATTGTAACAACAGTATTTTGTTCAAGGCAGTAAAAAAACCCCAAAAACGTTTCCCTAAATACAAGAATCTACAATTAAAAAAATTAACCTAGTAAAGTCTAAGCAACATGCTCTTTACATCTATTTTATTTTATTTCTTCAAAGGTGAGTTAAAAGAAATCCAAAACCATTTATATGAACAAATAATACATTTATTAAGTTCTGGTACTAACTTAAAGTTTATGGAAGCTTCAGTTGGTTAAAGAAGTTGAGCACAGGCTTGTATCATTGAGAAAATAAGTTACTTGTTATGATGCTATAGGCAGTTTAACACCAGAATACTGGTGGTTTTTGTAAAATAGGTGGTGCTTAAAGGAGGCCATTTTCAAATACAGCATTCTAGCAAATTTACATACAACAAAATATAAGTGTGTAGGTTTCTCTATTGACGACACTGATATGTTTTTCTAGGTGCCATGACCTGGTGACAATTTGGGGGGTATAGCGCAGAGCAAACAATATCTTTATTTTGAACTGCAAAGGATCCCAAGATGGAGCCTGCAATAGTTCTAGGGAATAAGATTCACTGGACTAATTGTCTGATAAAATGTTTCTGGATGACAGAGATTTCTGAAAACAATCTAGGAGACACACGTGCAGTGGAGTGCACGTGAAAAATTACTTTTATTTAATCTTTTCTATATAGCAAAACAATAAATTTTATTTCCCTCCATTCACCATGTATTTTGATTCAGTTTTTGTTTGAAATTTATCTTTATTGAATCCAAGAAAGTGAAATCAAATTGACACAGTCAATAATTTATTCAGGTTCACCCATGATCTCCAACTGCAGCAGGAATTTTTTATAGTACTTTTATTTCCCCAGAAATTACTTCATAAAATCTGTTTAGTTCAGGCCTTCTGTTCAGATTTGATGAGTTTAATAACAGTTCTGGCAGACATAATTTTGACTGTTCAAGGCCTCTTTTCATTTGCAGTATCCTTTGAGGGGCATAATCATGATATCTATTAGCAAGGGAACAGCTTTTGTACGTGCTTTTCATAAATTCCCTGGTAAAAGAGAGAAGGGACTGAGGAACTTTTATCTTACATCTTGCCTCCAGTGTGCCACGGCCCTGATACCACATGCTATAAGAATCAATATCCAGATTCCCACCTATTGAAAATCACCACATCCTGTTTATTTTATTGGCTCAATACATTTACCCTTTTTGTATGTTTCTTGTCAGATCATCTCGGGTTTATTAAGTTCCTCTGTTTATTTAGCAACCAGAGCTTGTGCTATTAACTTTAATCACTGAACAGAAAATGGGCAGTGTTCCCAGTTACAGGCTTTGCTGTAGGGAAACTGCTTCATCTGAAAAATCTTGTTAGACAACTAGGACAGTGCTGCCATGGGGTGCACCAGTTTCATCATTAAGTACTTTCTTTCATCCACTGGCAATTCTCTACAAAGTTGTAGGAAAGCTTTGTACTATTTTTAATATTTTAAATTATTAATCATATAATATAATAAATAATATAATATATATTTTATATATAA
>JAOTQP010000680.1:14985150-15003822 GCA_026413545.1 Cichladusa arquata
TTTAATCTTACAGCTCCTGATGAAGAGTTTTTTTCAGGAGCATAAAATGTGTATTCTTTGAATACTCATTGGGATAGAGTGACAGCTCACCTGAATGCAGGTTTGGGATTCTAGTAATCCCTGAACTGTAGTCTTTGTGCTAAGTATGGATTTTCTTCTGATCTGAAAGAGGTCATTTGCCTTTTCTGACTCACTGTCTCCTCTGTAATTAGTGATTGGGTAGAACCTTGAAGCTTTACATGTAATGTAGGTTTCATAGGGAGTTACTGAAAAAAAATTTACAAATCTGTGATTTCTGTGGATTATTTAGGCTAATCTGGTTTCTTTCAGCTGATGTGAAACACAGCCAGCTGGACAAGGCCCTTCTATAGCATTTTATAAGAGGAAAGAATCAGAAATATACTCTGTAAACTTCTGAATTGTGCAAGAGTTGACGTAGAGAGGTAGGATTGCCCTGCAGAAGCAACAGTAAACATTATATGCAAACTATAAATGTCATCCAAATGTCTAGAATGGCAAGACAAGATATCTACTTCCTCTAAACTTATCTTGTACTCCTTCATTCATGTTTTAAACGAACAAATTAAGAAGTCCTATTCAAAAGGTGTTTGGCACAGAAAGGACTGGTACTTACATAGTTGATTTGTTAACTTAGTATCTGCTTTGTAGAGGATTAAATACTGACATACACTTGATAAAACACTTTTCAAATAGAAATATAGCTAGATTTTTAAAATGCATAGCAACATCTAATTAACTCACAACAAACCTCTGTTCTTCAGTGTGGTTTTCTTGGGTTGCAATGCAGGATGAAATCAAAATTGTGTATTCTATCGCCATCTGTTGAAACCGGCTGGGGCAGTGATTGTTGTCTCCAGGGGGGATATTTTCTGCTAATGGGCCATCTGTTAAAACAGGTGGGGCAGTGTTCTTTATCTTTCCCACAGCCCATCCTCCCTCCAGGAGATATCTCCTGTTAATGGCCACTGAGTCCCAGTGCCATGACTGATAAAATTACATCATCCCACTGGGAGATGCTCCAGCCAGGGGAAGGAGCCAAGCCTTTCCTACCCAGATAAAAACTGAGATTTGGAACATCACAGTCAGCCTTTTTTCCCCTGGATTCCCAGAGGAAGACCAGGCCTATCTTCATCACCACTGGGCCTTCAGAGGAAAACTGTACCCTTCTCCAGCATTATTGCTTCAACACAACCACATCTGTCACTCCAGCAGGACAGTAGCCACTCCTTAACTGGACTGCTACCAACACCCTGACCAACAGGGTGTCAGGTTGTATTCTGACTCTATCAGTGTTTTGGTTTTTGTATTACTGTATTTTTATTTTAATTTTTCTAGTAAAGAACTGTTATTCCTATTCCCATATCTTTGCCTGAGAGCTCCTTAACTTCAAAATTATAATAATTAGGAGGGAGAGGGTTTAAATTTTCCATTTCAAGAGAGGCTCCTGCCTTCCTTAGCAGACACCTGTCCTTCAAACCAGGACAGAGGTCTTTTATGTCTGTTGTTGAGCAAAAGAAAAGAGACATGCAGGTAAGTAGAATCAGACAAAATAATAATAATGAAAAATTCAGGAAAGAAAAATTAATGAAAGATGAAAAAAGTATTGGTACAACCCCATCATTTAGTAAGTGCTCAAAAAGCAGCGGTAAAGGGTTTCAAATAATTAGGTTGGGGGGGTTCTTTTTTAAATAAAAACTGAGTACCACTGGGAAATGGGCAGAATTTAGCTTCTTGTATAGCCTGTACAGGTAACTGTGAGTTGATGTTGTTTTGTGGCTAAGGGCATAAGCCCAGTGTGAGGGTTTGCCTGGCAGCATTGTGGCTGGCTCTGCTCTGCAGAATGCCAGGGAAGTGGGTTATCAGGATGCAGCCCTTGGCCTGGCTGTGAAGCTGTGCTTGGATGTGTGCTTTGAACTGTAGCAAAACACTTTATCTCTTCTATCACTGCTCCCCATCTCATGATACAAACACTTCAATGAAAGGTAGTATTCTCCATGCAATAGATGAGGATTATTAAAAGCTTACACAAAAATGAGACTGAGTCATTACAAAAGGACTTTTATTGTCTATCTGGTAAAGTACCATGAGCATTTTTCCTCTCAAAGAGCAAGGCATAAGACAGTTCATTTGTTTATACTGAAAAAATAATTTCCTCTCAAGAAGTTAGAGGAACCAAGCAATTATTGCAGTGCATCTTTCCAATTAACTAATTTTAAAGGTTGTTGTGTATTTTCTGGTCTGCTTAGATGGTTAAGAGCTGTTGAAGGATTAATTGCTGAAAATTCAATGTTAAAAAAAGTCTGCGATTTGCTGAACTTAGTTCCTTGATGAAATAGTAATTTCTTTTCCTTGAACCTCATAGGCTGTTTTTCTTTTTTTTTTTTTTTTTTTTTAATATTTTGTGTTAATTTAGAAGTTCTTTGTTTCTCACTTTAACTTTTCCATTAAACTTGGGCTCTGGTTGTATTTTTTTTTGCTTAATACTAAGGAATTATTTGTCAGCTCTTCTACCTTTTGAAGTTGTTTCTGTACACTAAACTCCAGATTTGTAACTGCATCTTGTGAGTTACAAACTGGAAAGACCTGAAGCAAGTGCAGCTGAGGTATCAGTTTGCTCCTTTCAGGATCCATATGCTGATGTTGGAAAGTATCTAGGAAAACAGTCACAGTCAAAAACAATAATCTAAATTTCTTCAATAAGATACTTGAAAATACCTCTGTTAATCTGAATTGCCCTCTATATTTCACTGTGCAGATTATAGGACTAGTGCTAGAATGAAAGAGAGCTGCTGTAAATTTTTTATTCCATGTAAAGATTTAGTTTGAATGTGACATGGTGAAGTGGTGTTAGGGACATGTCTGAATCATTAATTTCTGGTTTCTGTGCTGTGTCTTTTAAAAGAAGGTCAGTGTGCCCCCATCCCCTATTTTCTCTTTTTGAAACCCCAAAACCCAGCTGTCCTGCCTTCCTAATGTCACTCATCACCCATTATATGCTTTTAATGCAACAGGGAGGCACATGCTTATGTGGAGAAGTGCTGGAAAGATGTCAGAGTGGGAGACTTTGTGCAGCTGCAGTGTAACGAGATCATCCCAGCAGACATCCTGCTGCTCTACTCCTCTGATCAGAACGGGATCTGCCACCTGGAAACTGCCAACCTTGATGGGGAGACCAACCTCAAACAGCGCCGGGTTGTGATGGGCTTCAGCAGCCAGGTCAGTCTGTGTCACATCTGTCTCCAGCTGTGCCCACTGTGCCACAGCAGAGCTTCCACACCAAGGGATTTATTTCAGCATGGCAATTTGAAGAAAGCTTGTGGTCCCCTGCCAAAGCATTCTGTGGATTCTGTGTCTCCACTGTGGCTGACACACCACGCTCACTCCATAGGCAGGTGGAGGTGTGGTAGCTCAGCTGGGAGCTGCTCTAAGGCACACTGGCTTGGAAAATTCAAAGAATGGAATCCTGTGTACGAGTACCTTGAGAAGTTTAAAACTTGAGGTAAATTAAATTTAAAAAAAAAAAAAAAACATTTTATGTTGGACATCAGTTTCTGATTGATTTTGAATTCTTAAAATCACCATTTCTTTTTCATTGACAATATTGATTTCTTTTTACACTTTAGAGCTGTATTCATGTGGCTCATGTTGGATAAACCTGAAGTAAACTAGAAAATATGACTTGGGGAGAGTTGTTACATTTTCAAGTATCTTTAAAAACACAGCAGGACAGTTTTTCAAATAACTCAGAGCAAGTTTAAGGAGTGGCAGCATGTGAGGAGGAAGACTTTGTTCCATTGGAATCACTCCAGCAGACAAGAAATAAAACCTCACCAATAATTCTAGGAATTACATTAATTTATTTAACAATTAGTACCAGTGCCACTAGGAAGATCTTTTGGGGTTACTGGTGTGTGGGGCATAGCTGCCAGGGAGCAACCAGACATTAAATAAAAGCACACCATTTCCATGGCCAGTTGAGATCAGGTGCTGTACTATTGTGTTATTGGCTTGTTGTTTAAATGGAAATCACTTTGCAAAGACAATCAAAGGCTTTCTCATATTATGGATGCCATAGCACAAGCCTTTTCCAGTGACAATTAGGAAGAGGTTCTATCTGAGAAACATTGGAAATTTTAATATGTAGAAAATTAGCAGAAAAACAGTGAACTGGCTACCTAACATTTTTTAAATGTTGCATTTTTGTCACGTAGTTCTAATTCACGTTAGGTTTTCCATCTATTTTTCCTTTAAGAGGAGAACAGGGTTCTCTACCATTACACAAAATGCAAATTTTTGCTGCAGTTGTTTGTAATGTGAGGTCTTCCATTATATCAAAAAATACTCACATGCTAAATTATGCTCCAGACTGCCTATTAACAGTGATTTTCTTTAGACTTTGAGTTGTTATTGAGATAAACTCTATGCTTAGGACTGTCCATACTCAAGAGCTCCTGTTACATTAACAGAGTGGAAAGCAGATCTGGCCGTGGTGGCAGCCAGTGCAGGAAGGTCAGAGCTGACAAATCCACCTGTATCACCCTGCTACTGTGGTGTGTTTGTGTAAACAGTGACTTGGATAAAGAACCCACAGTACATGTACTGTCACACATGCAGCTTTTAGTGTCCAACTCCTTCCTTGTTCTTTGAGCTTTGCTTAGTCCTGTGACTTATGAACTGCATAAACTCCCTCAGATGTAATTCTGTCTGTAAAGTGACTCTTTAAAGAGGGAGGAAATACATGTGAACTGGGAGAAGTCCTTCAGTTTAGGATGCAAGAAAGGTGGAGAGAGACTATTTACAAGAGCATGGAGGGACAGGACAAGGAGAATGGCTTCAAACTGAGAGAGAGTAGGTTTAGATGAGATTTTAGGAAGAAATTCTTCCCTTTGAGGAGGGTGAGGCCTGGTACAGGTTGTCCAGAGAAGTTTTGGGTGCCCTATCCCAGGGAGTGTCCAAGACCAGGTTAAACTGGGCTCTGAATCAACCTGGTCTAGTGAAAGGTGTCCCTGCCCATGGCAGGGGTTTAAACAAGATGATCTTTAAGGTCCCTTCCAACCCAAACCATTCTGTGATATGCTTAGGAATACTGAACACAGCTCTCTGTAAAAGACTGAGAGAAAGAAAAATGTCATAAAAGGAAAAAAAAAAATCCTAACTTGAATTTTCAAACATAAAATTCTCGTCATCAAAAGAGAAAAAAATTTGAGACAAGAAACGTTCTTCTGTACCTCTTTCCATCTAGAAGCCTAATGGTTTTCTTTTTTAGCAATGAACATTCCAGATGACTTTTATCTTCCTGTTCTCCTGTTGTACAAATACTTCTAGAAAAACCAGTTCTGAACTAATTTTCTTGTTAAGTTCATGGAGCTGAACAAGATTCAGCAGAGGTGAAAATTCTCTCTTAACAGACATTCTGAAAGTATTCAGCCAGATGGGTCAGAAGGTATGCAAAATGCCCTTATATTCCTGAAGTTTTTATATTTTCTCCAACAATTTATCATATTCTCTACTTTTTTGTACTTATACATATGAGTATATTAACAAAGGAATATATGTATAATTTATGAAAAAAATAACAAGAGAGAAAATAATGTAAAAATTAAAGCACACAGTGCTTGCTTTAGAAAAAGGTAGGGAGGCTCAGTAGCAGATTTGATTTCCAGATTTACTAACAGAAGATTTTATATTAAGTGAGCTTCAGTTCTTTTAAAAATTCTGTGGCACAGCAATACTTATCTTTCACATTTCTCACATCCCATATTTATTACATTTTCTTAATCAAAAATGAAAGTTCTCTCTGTTTTTCAGTTAAGACTAAATCACCACTTGAGAGGTCAAGTACCTCTCATTCTGCCTGCTTTCTGGACTGCTTCATGCAGTACAAACCCTAAGCTGTTTCCCTGAACACTGGGGAACTCAAGTAAATTGTGTGACTCAGTTCAGCTCCAAACTCTGAGTGAGCCCTTAGCCTGAAAAGCTTTGTCTCATTTTCTCTCTCTTGGCAGTGTGGGTTTATTCTACTGCCTTCCCTCTTCTGGATTTGTTCATCCATTTTAGGGTCGGGTGGTGGGGGGTTTATGCTGTTAGTCTTGCTTTTTGTTTTCTTTGATTACAATACATTCATTAAAATATGTGGTCTCTTTATGGTTATACTGTCCTGGACACTAACATAAGTCTTCTAGCATAACCAAAATTCCTGTTAAATCCTGAAATTGTTTTCATTTGATCTTGCTCTTTGTTGACACCTGTTTTTCTTTTATAAGTAATCTTAATAATTCACAGAATCATAGAATCCCAGAATGGTTTGGGCTGGAAGGAACCTTAAAGTTCATTTTGTTCTAACCCCCTGCCATGGGCAGGGACACCTTCCACTATCCCAGGTTGCTCAGAGCCCTGTCCAGCCTGGCCTTGAACACTCCCAGAGATGGGACAGCCACAACTCTGGGCAGCCTGTGGCAGGTCTTCACCACCCTCACAGGGAAGAATTTCTTCCTAATATTTAATCTAAATCCACTATCTTTGTTATATTCACTTCAAATGAAGACAGATGTTTTAACTAATTGGCATCTGTGATGTCTTGTCCAATACACAGCATTTTCTTCATTGAATTTAACCAGTTGTTATTCCAAGAAGAGGAAATATTCAGCCTTTCTGAAGCTTTGCTTCAGGCTGAATGAGCTAAAAAGTCTTTGTCTCTTCTTCTAGGGTAAGTGCTCCAGCCCTGGTGGTCTAAATTAAGCTTTTCTTAGTGTTCAGCATTTCAAATACTCACTGGAATTGACACTCATTCTCAGTGTGTTTTCTCTTGTAGGATACTGTGTATGAACCAGAATTTTTCCAAAACACCATCATCTGCGAAATGCCAAACAATGATCTCAATAAATTCAAAGGTTATATGTAAGTACTTGTTATCCATAAATACATTTTGGATCTGTACTTTGATATTGCTCTTGGAGGAATTGGATGGAAGTAACATATTCTGAGGAAATCGATGTTGTCACTATTACCTATTCCTAGATTCATAAGTCAATATAAAATATAGACTTGGACTCAGTTTTGTAGCAAGGTAGAACCAAGGCTTGGCATTACATTTGCAGTTGTTTCATACAAATTATTTTCACAAAGCTTCAGCTCTCGTCACAACCTAGACATAAGCTCATTTACATTTGACCTGATGACTGTAGGTGTAGAAGAAGGAATTACAGGCAACCTCGCCCCTGGTAAGTCACAGTTGTATGAATTACCAAAGAAGAGGGACAGCCTTGCCCTGAATGGGTTTCAGCTGTGATGAAAAAAGGGGTGGGTTGGCTGGTCAGGGGGCTCTTGGAGGAAGAGGATCTGGGGGAGGTAGAGGAGCCCTGAGGAAGGAGGAACGATCCAGAGAGACACAAAGAATGAAACAAGGGAGGGAGCTGCTGCAGTAAGAGATCTGCCATGAGGCCAGTCTGGGTATGATGGAGTAGGAGCCTGCAGAGTCTGCAAACCAACACTTGCAGTCATAGCCCAGCAGGAAATAGTCTGCAGTCAGACTCTGCAGTTGGACCCTGCAGTAGAAGCTTGCTGCACTCAAAGTCAGGATGGCTAATCTGTAAAGAAGAATAAACCAGTACCCTTTTCATGGTGTGATTGAGAGTCTGTGTCTTGGCTCATTTCTACCCCTGATGAGAGGCCTGCTGAAACAGATGACTAGACTAAGCGAGATTTTAGACAAATCCTTCCAATTGTTTAGAGGCATCCAGCTGCATGGCTCTAATTTCTTCACATTTACAGGCAGAGGGAAAGGTGTCCAAGATCTAATAAACAAGAGTTTCATCTTATTAGAAAGGTAGAAAAAGCAAACATGCATGCAAAATGTTATTGAACCAGTGCACTAGACCAGCATAAAAAAGGTAGGGTATTTTTTTTTTTTTTGCCTTTCTTCATTGAATAATTCTGGCACAGGCATAACAGCAAATTCAGCAGACTTAACCCCATTTATGAATTATAAGGCAAATTTCTACATCATGGCTCATGTCTTAAAATTCTCTTACCCTCTAACACAAAGCAGCCTTTCCCAAGGACCTCTTCAGCTTATTGCCACAGCAGAGAATTGTCCAAAATACCTTGTCCCAGACCAAATGCATGCCCCATTATTAAGCAAATAATTTAATTGCATGAATTGCCTGGCCACAGCCTCTGAATCCTCCATGTGAGATTTTAACCTTTCCAATGCTCGGATAAGACTTCAATCCTCCCTTGAATGAGAAGAAAGGGAACAGAGAGAATACACCAAAGTCAGTGAAGCAGGAGTCGAGTTCTGGAGTCAGGTTCCAGATGGAAGGAGAAGGAGTAGACACCATTAATTTAGTCTGAAAATCCTTTTGTAAGCTATAGGGATGGACTGTACTACACTAAAAATTCCTACAAACTGTGGAAAAAAAGACATGAGAGTTTGGAGTGTTCAACTTAATAAATCATTGAGTAAAAATGTGTGTTGAGGATCCTTTGCCCTGAAGGGGAAAAAAGAGATCTCTGTTCCTGGGGATGAAGTATGAACAGGGAAAAGATAAATGAAAAGAACTTCTGCTTTTGAACAGTTCATTCTTAAAAGTAAATACCCCATGAGTTTAACATGGCCCATAAACACAGTTTGGGAGAGCTGTGAAAATGGGAGGAGTGGAAAGTAAAGCCACAAGAGAACTGTTTTTTTCTTCTTGTAGAGAAGTCCCTATGGCCTGACAAGGGGAAACTCCTTTCCCTAGTGTGAACTGAAAAAGATTATTTAAGTTGGTAACTGACTGAAGTCTTTCTGTATGTTGTTGTGAAGAAAGTGTGGGAGAGGGAAGGAGTGGTGGTCTGAAGGTTTTATCCTGAATTTATTATTACTTTGTGTTGTTAATAAAGTTTTTTCTTTACACCCTTTAAGTTTTTAGGCCTACCTTGCTTTTGTTCCTAATCTTATCTCCCAGCAGAAAATGAGTATATTGAAATTGGCAAATCTAAACTACTACACTAATTGGTGTTTCTGCGTGGTTTCAAACTGAAACCAAGACAGCTCCTCAGCCTGAAGACTGCTAGGGTGAACTGAGATTCACAAAGACCTTTGGTGGCTGACAGAGGGACAGAGGCTCTTGCAGGGTGTAGATGTATTCATCTGAACATCCTCATCTTTCTAAATTAAATTTGTTTGTAAGAAGTTGCAAAATGATTCTTGTTTTCTTTCATAAGATATTGAATCTGCCAGATAAGGTTCCAAGTGAAAGCCAAGCTTGCTCTGTGTTGGCATCATGACACACACTGTGCAAGTGGTCTTTAAAAGAAAGACTCAGACTTCTCTGTAACTTTTTGCTGGAATCATCCTCTAAACTGAGGGAAATAAAAGCAAAATAGGACCTACAAAATTACTTGATTTCAACTTGAAACAGATGTACACACAAAAATTTTCTTTTACACTTCATTAGAACAGAAAAATTAATTGCTCTATTTGATTATATTTCTTCTAGGGTGCAGCCAAACCATGAACAGGTAGGTTGCAACATTGAAAACCTCTTGCTTCGTGGATGTACAATCAGAAATACTGAGGTTGCAGTAGGAATTGTTATATATGCAGGTAAGACATACTTTTTATTTAGGTAAACTGAGAGTTTCCCTATAAATATCTTTAAAAAAATAAGTGGAGTGTTATATTGCAACATAATTTGACATATTGTTTTAAAAACTGGTAGAGCACAGAAAAAATATATAACTTTTTTTTAAATGAAAGTATTATTTATCAATCTCCAAAGCCAGCAAGTTTTGCACTTGGTCCTTGGCAAGTGTCAGTATCCTTGTGCATGTCAAATATCTTGTAAAAATATTCAGACAAGTGAATTGCTCAGGTGTATTTAACCCTCAGCTTTGCCTATGCTACTAATTCCATCTGTCATAAAATCTACTCAGCTGCCCTAAGGGAGGTCTCACTGGCTCCTCAGGATAGAAACTGGAGCAGCTGAAGATCTAATTAGAAAAAAAAAGGCATCTCTGAATCTCATTCATCCCTTCAGTCTGTGCCAGTGCCAGCACACAAGAGGCTGCAGGGCAGCAGCTGGATGTGACAGAAAAGGCAGCAGCAGTGTAGGTTTATGCTGATATAAGCATAGTGTGTTTGTGCAACCTGAACTTCATGCAGGAGACACATGGACAAAGATAGTGTTGGTGCCCAGGTGAAATGCAGCAGTGCCAGGTTCAGCAGTGGGTCAGTTCATCTGTTTCTCAGCATCTTTTACCTTTGGAGTGTTACCAGTGCTTTTACTCAGTAAGCATGATTTATCATTGGATTTGCTAGCTGTGCCCTCTTTGGCATCAGATAGAGTGTATCAGCTACCCTCTTCTTTGTAGATTAAATAAAAGTCAGTTCAAACACAACAATTAATCCCATTAGGTATTATCTTTCCAGTAGAGTTATGTTAACTGTTTGATGTCTAATCAGCAGCAAGGGGTTCAGGATTGAGCCACCTAAGAGGAAAGAGAAGCCACACCTTTACAAGAGCCATTTATCTTAGATTAATCTCCACAGCCCAGAACAATTTACCTGTCAACAGACTGTCTGCTTCACTGCTACACAACCAGACTCTAAATGTCTGTAGCTCAGATATGTTTCCAAGGTAGCTTTGCAGGTCTTTCATTGCTTGTCTCTGTGAACACCACATGCAAGGGTGATGCCCACCAGGCAGAGGAGGAGAGCCAGAGCCAAACTCAGCAACCTTTTTTTCTAGAGTAGCTACTGTATAAAAATCTTAGTAAGGATCATTCCTGATATAATTGAAGTAATTTATCTTCCTTTCTCCTGTTGCAGTTCCTAATTTTCTTCTGTTTAGCTCAGATTTCCCAGTCTGTTCCCTTGATCACTGGTGCAGATCCTACTGTGGATCTCCATTTATGTTGCCTAAGCTGCCAGGTTGGAGTTTTAAAGTTATTCCCGAGCCATGGTGGTTTTCATATGAGCAGGTCTTCAAATCAATTTCCTGCAGAGTTTTTATTGTTAATGTCAGCATAAAAGTGGTTTGGTTTTTTTCCCTAAAATTAGACTGGCTTCAGTCAGTATCAGCTTCATTTCTAGGATTCTTTGACATTGATTATACTCTGGCTTTTAATCATGGTCTGTGACCTTTTCTGATCAAGATCAGTCACATAATAAGATAGCACACTTTCCATTTTTATGACTCTATTACTCCTCAAGCTTTCTTCTAATGGAAGCCTTTGTGAGGAGTACAGTCGTCTCTTAGTGAGATTGCTTGGTCTGTTCAGTTCTCATCTGACCCATGGCTACCCAAATTGTTCTACACAAAGCAATAGCACTAAAACACAAAAACCTCATTACAGAGTGACAGCTAATATAGTTTTTCTAATTAGTTGTGATTGGCACAGCATTAAGAATTATATGCTTTTCATATACTAAAGTACCCAAAAGAAGTTTTAGATGAGCCCATCAGCATCTAGAAATAGAGAGACAAGATACCACTGGGGTGGTAGGTGAGGTGCTGTGTTTCACAGCATAGGAAAGTGTGAGGATTAGAGGAGAAAAAAGCAGTTTATTCCTCATATTTCTGATTTTCTGTCCTTACAAAGTGATAACTGTGTTACAAAAGTGTCCTTTTCCTGATGATCACCTGAAGTGGAAAGGAATGGTAGAACTGATATTTGGAAAGAAGCTCATCACAATTTCTTCCTGAAATAAATCCATCAACACATCCTTTGGGATTTTCTGGGGGGTGTTAGAGGGCTTTGGCTTGTTTTTATTTCAGTGCAAAGCATTCCATTATGCCTGACTTAAAAGAAAAGTGAGGAATAAGATTCACACAGCTGCTGGAGGAACAGCAGTGCAAGCAGCAGTGCTTTCCCCTTCAGCATAGCTTGGTGGTGGAGATTTTGTTCACCAAAGGGAAGGCTTAGGGTTTGTTCCCAGTTCTGCCTGTATGGGAGTGAACACACATTTCCTGCTTAACAAGCTGTACACTGAATACCTACCTAAGTGGAACAAGAGGGTTTGTGTGAGTTGAAAAGGCAGGAGCACTGGTAGTATAAATTGGTCCCACTGACACAGCTCTAGGTTGTGTAAATAATTATATATTTGTTGGAATAGTAAGCCAGGAGTCCCAGCTCTTGAGTGAATGTCCTGAACATAAGGCTGGAGAGTAATTTTCTCTCTAGCACTCTTCTGAATTAATAACTGCTGATGTAAAGCTGGAATTAATACAGCAGGTGTGATTGAACTGCACCTAACTTCCAGTTTTTGGGTTAAATCACTTCCCAAGAGAAAGCTAAAAGGCAGCTTGGAAAACAGTCCTTGTCACACACATCATGCACATAAAAATGAAAATTAAATACAAGTCTGTTGGGTCTGTATTTTCAGGGAAAAGGACTGCAGAAATAAACATAAAATATACCATTCAATATAGCAACAGATGGTGTCCAGATATCCCAGTTCTGGAGGCACAGTTTAGATAACATTAATAGAATTGAAAAAGTAATTTCTGCTTCTTGACTTCTTGCAGCACTCCTCTTTTTTCATTATTACTTTAGCACTCAGTTCTAACTCACTAAGTTTAAGGATTGGGGTTTTTTTTTTATTTCTCATCCTACTGTTTTGTCAGCACTTTATGACCAAATAGTGAAAAGATAAATATTATTGGTTTTCACTGATTTTTTTTTTAAATTTTATTTAATATACAAAATTTATCTAGTGGCTTTTGAATTGCTGATGAAAAATATTCAAATGTAGATTTCAGGAATCTGTATAGCACCTAAACAATTTGTTCATAAAATGCAAAAATATAATATTATTGTTAGTTTTCTTTTACTTCTCATGGATATTTGGCTTTTGATAATTTATGTAAATCTTATGATCCTACTAAACCTGCTGTGATTGGGACAGGAAAGTGTGTATGACAGCTGAAACCTGTGATATAATGGAGATTTTTGGTAAACCTCAATATTTAGACTGTGGTGTAGTCAAATAGGAAGATGGACAAGAAGAGTTCTGAATGTCAGCATTAGTCATCCTGCTCTCATTTGGGGAGGGATACTTTTTAAAAAACCAACCCAAAATAGGAAATATACACAAAGATGATAATATTTGTTTGTGTTTTGAAGGTCACGAGACGAAGGCCATGCTCAATAACAGCGGCGCTCGCTACAAGCGCAGCAGGATAGAGCAGAGAATGAACACGGATATTTTCATATGTGTGGGACTCCTGCTCGTCATGTGCCTTGTTGGAGCTGTAGGTATGAAGCACTGACAAAAATGTTTTTTCCTAAATGGTGACTGAAATTGATGTTACAGACGTGAGTGAGAGCTGCAGCTGAATGCTCTTGGGGTCTTTAGGCTCCTTGGCCTTTCCAATAGGTGAGTTAAAATGGCAAATCTGAGCAATTCAGATGAAGACAGCATGGCTGTAAATGTTTCAGGTAAGATTCATCCCCACCATGATACAGTGCATGTAAAGCAAGAGAGAGACATCCTGTGACTGCATTGTAGGAATTGATATTTGTCAGCTGAGATCTTCTTTGCTTCCTGAGGGGGTGTTTGTTCCTTGTGCATAAGAGCAAAAGTAAAATGATTTTGCTTTACTTTCATTTCAGTAGCATCTCCCTCTAATATGTTTGGGAGTGATATTAAACAGAGACACACAATTTAGAACCCATGAGCTGCTCATAACTAATGCATTCAGTTTGCATCCTCCATGGCTGCCTTCCTTCTCAAAAGCCCCTTTACACCAGGCTGCAAAATGGAATAATTGCTTACATTGGAATGGCCTGCATTTTTCTGAGGTCCTTGCAGGTGAGCACATGTGAGTTAGGGTAATTTAGTAACTGGTTTTTGTTAACTGACTGGAGTTTACTGGATTGGTAATCTCAAAAAGACTATCTTCACCTGCTTGCCTTCCAGCTCTGACTGCAACCTGTCCCAGGCAGGCCAGAGTTAGCAGCATCTCACAATTTGGAGCAAAGGACCAAATTTTGAGTCTACTGACTTTTGAATGGGGCAATGCTTTAAAGAGATAACAGGGGCTCCCACGAGCCCCTTTCTCTTTTAATGGATTTTGTTTCAGTGACAACTTGCTTAATGCTGCTGCTCCAAGTGACAGTCAAATCAAGTTTTCCTGTGCCTGCCCTGGAGTTATGTGATGTGGCACACCAGTCAGTCATCATGTGTGATACCATGGGAAGTAAGGACCATCCAAAACAGATGAATAATTGAACTGACTTGCTCACTACTTTAGTGTTACTGCTTCATGTTGCAGTGGGCCATTTTGGCATCAAAATGGGATTTCAGTTTCACAACTGAGCTCTGTGTGAGGGAGAGATTTTATTTTCCTTGCTCCCTGGCTGCTGTCATGTGGATTTAGAGAATTTCCTTGTCTGGTGTGTAGGGGCTCTTGAGTAATGAAGTCCTTCAATTTAAGCTTAAAAGAAGTCTCAGAGGAAAAAAATCAGCGTTTAAAAAATAATTTATCTGTTCAGGTTAAAAAAAAGAATTCATAGTCTAAGTGAAAAATGTAGAAGAGTAAAAAGTACAATTTTTTCATCCATCCAAAATGTCCAGAGGCTCTACCATGCTCTTGCAGCCTTGTCATGCTCATTCAGCCTTGTCTGAATGTAGGGTTCTAGGAAAAAGTATCACTGGTGGATCAGTTATCAGGATTGTTCTTGCACACAGTGATAAATTGGGGTGAGAAGTGGCTTGTAGAGCAGAGTAGCCCATGTTCAGATGTGACTCTGGTCTGAAGCAGCCAAAGAGCATTGCTGAAATAATTTTAATATTTTTGGCAGCATTTTAGTAGGCAGATGCTGCAGAACAATTGCTTGGTTAACTGGTGCTAATGGAAGTGTTTATTTGAGCTGGATATGTGAAGTGGACTGAGAGGTTTTTGGCATCTGGACAAATGATGCAGTGAGGGAAACCAAGTTGTTTGCCTCTGTGGGAAGCTTTTGCTCCTGGACAAAAGTTTATTTCAATAAGGACAATATGAAAAGTGGTAAAAGATTTTTTATGGGATGTCCTGGAATAGGGGCTTTGTTGTAGTACTACAATGGTATCTACTGGTATTTAAAACACTGAGGAAGAAGCAGTTTGAGATATGATTCAATTGAAGGAATGCAAAGATGAGTTGCCCAGACTGAATTTAGGGGGTTTGCCAACTCTTAACAAAAGCAGATTGAAATTAAGAAAGGTCAGGGAGAATAAGAAATATTTTAGTTTGTCTATATACAAAGGTTCTAAGGTTTTTTTCTGTGAGAGGAAAGAGAGTCTTCAGCTCTGAGGATTTTTATGGGTAGGTGATAGAGTCTTCCAGTGGGGAAATACAGAATGAGAAAAGATCTGTGCAGAGCTAAGAGGCATGGAAAGCACCTGATGAGGCAGAGGTGAATGAAAATACCCCTGAAAACTTATTTCTCACTAGCATATCAATTATGTGCAT
This sequence comes from Cichladusa arquata, assembly GCA_026413545.1. Classification (NCBI taxonomy): domain Eukaryota; kingdom Metazoa; phylum Chordata; class Aves; order Passeriformes; family Muscicapidae; genus Cichladusa; species Cichladusa arquata. Next base: position 15,000,612 of record JAOTQP010000680.1, read on the forward strand.
GCACTACAGAGCTCTGCAGGTACTTTGCATTCTCCAAAAGATTTGCAGCATTGCTTGGGGAGCACTGTTTTGGAGATGCTCTCTCTGTTTTATAGCAGAGCAGTCCATACCTGCACCTTTCAGGAGCTTTGTCGCTCACTTCACTGCTCAGCCAATTTCAATCTTGTATCTCATTCCTACAGGCCATGGCATCTGGACAGGAAACTTTCGGGAGCATCCACCTTATGATGTCCCAGACAGTAATGGCAATTTTGTCTCTCCAGTTCTTGCTGGTTTCTACATGTTCCTGACAATGATAATCCTGTTGCAGGTAAAAGACAAAAACCTCTCTGTTACCTCCAAGGAAGAAGCTACTCAAAACTGAGTATAATCACTAATGAACAATTAATATCAACTAGTAGCTGTGCAGTGCCTTCTTAATCCTATTTGAGAATATTGCTAGGAGTGTTTCAAATCATCCAAGTGTGAAATAATGTTGTTTTATTTTTTTTTTCTTTCTACATGCAGATTTTTTTCTTGCTACTGAAACCCCACAAGGATATAGATAGGAAACACACATATAATAACTTTAACTCAGAATAATAGCAGATGCAATAAAGAAGATATTTACATCCAAATGTCAACTTTTTTTTTTCTGCCTGTATCCAGAATTCCAAAATAAGTGTGGAGAGTTAGATAAGAAAGCCACTTAACATCTCAGAAAACCAGTGAAACAAAATTTGCCAATTTTCCAGTGGGGGATAATAACTAGATATGGTTCATCTGGTATAGGAAAGAGGCTAAATTAGAAGTAGGATACTTGTATATGTTAATGTGATTACGCCTAATTGGGAAAGAATATTTTATTGGGTGAGGAAAAAAATTACATTTAATTTTCAGTTTTCTTGATGTCAGTGCTGAGATTTAAATGGACAAAATTTCTTTAAGATGAACAAAATCTGACTATAACTTTCAGAGCTGCTCAGAGATTCCTTGGGGAGTTGTTCTTCATTAGTGAAACAGGATATTTGTGCATCTTAAAATGGGAAATTCTTCCTTGCCCATTCTTATTTCAGGGCAAGGAAACTTGTGAGTGGGAAGTGTTGTATGCCAAGTAATGGTTTGTGAAACTTTTCTGCACTAAGAGTTAGTCTGTGCTAGTCCATCCATTCAGAGCTTCAGAAGGGCAAGAGCAAGCATGATCCTATGTTCAGACAATGTGCTTTGTAAGGGTATCCTCAGAAAGACCCACTTTTGAATTTAGTACTCTAGGAATTTAATCTTCAGCTTGCCACTTTTTCTGCCTGTTTCTCCATTGCTATTGTGTGCAGGATTTTTTTTCACCCCTCAGTTATTATTCATCAGTCCTACAATATGTCTCTAGGAAGAACTGTTTCTTTGGAAATCATCAGTATACCTGTGCCAGGTCATTTCTGGTAGAAAGCAGAGACATTTTTCTCACCCCTCACGAGAATTTACATTCTCTTTCAGATTTTAATCCCCGTATCTCTTTATGTGTCAATTGAGTTGGTCAAGCTGGGCCAAGTCTTCTTAATTCACAATGACATGGACCTGTATGATGAAGAAGCAGATCTGCCCATCCAGTGCCGTGCCCTCACTATTACTGAGGACCTTGGACAAATCCAGTACATCTTCTCAGACAAAACTGGGACCCTAACAGAAAATAAAATGGTGTTCCGACGCTGTACTGTTGATGGAATTGAGTTTTCCCATCAGGAAAATGGTGAGAGACACATTTTTATACTTCCTTTTTTTTTTTTGTCTGAACAATTAAATATTATTAATTTAAATATTAATACCTAAACATACTGCGCCCTCTGATTGAATGTAGAGTTTTGTGAAATGTCACTATTTTGTGAGGGACTGCTGTTACAGAGATTAACAAAAGTGAAGGCATTTTTTAAATGGTTCAGAAGTTAGATGGGAAAGATTTTCCAGATCCCTCTGGAGGCACCTCCAGGATTTGCCCTGCTTTCAAAGAGCACACAGAGAGAACATTTTATCTTTAATTTCTAAATAAACACTAGAAAACCTTTTATAGGCTCACAAACTGATATTAGTTAAAATTTAAACTCAGTGGGTTCAAAAGTTAATTATTTCTGTGAATATGTAAATGTACACTTCTGTGTGATATGAAAAACACAGATATTCTTTTCCTGGAGTGGATCCTGGCTGCAGTCCAGACCTGAAGGATCTTGGCACTTGGTGCTCTGAATTCATGGTGTTGACTCAGGCCCCATCTTCATCATTATTTTCGTGCTCTACGTAGTGGAAAGGATCCTGTTAAGCTGGGAAGCAGCTGCCAAAAAGATGTTTGTATTCTGTGACTGAAAACATTAACAAATTTGTGAATTACCATAATTCACTCTCCAACTGTTCCAACTGCAAAAAGCAGCTAAAGAGACAAAACATTAAAAGAAGCCTATAAAAGTGACTGATCACTTTGAAAGCACATTTTTATTTTCTTGTAATAATAACAGTGGCAATCCCCAGAAGCTGCTGTGGAGAGTGAAATTTTTCTGGTGGTGGCTTTTGAAATACTTTGGCTTTTTTTAAATTTGTTTCAGGTTTTTTAACTGATCAAGGAATTCCCCCCAGTTTAAAAAAAAAATAAAACACAATAAAATCCAGAATCAGGGATAAGGTTTCACTTTTTTTTCACAGACAGGCGGCTGAAAACACAGAAAGAGCTGGATTTAGACAACGAGGACTTTGCAAAACTCCAGCATTTCACTCTTCCTGCCATGAGCTTTGAGGGATCAGGCACTGACAGGCGCAGTGGTGCCACGAGAGCCCTGCGCAGGTCCCAGAGCGAGCGGGCGCATCCTCGGGGGCACAGGAGGAGCAGGTCGGTGGGACGCCGGGACAGCAGCCAGTCTCAGGTGGCATTCAGCAGCCCCATGGTGAGTGCCAGACACCCAGCTAACACCCTCTGGACAAACTCGGGTGCTCTGTATAAGCTGATCTCAGAGTTGCAGTTTATTGTCAGGGCGTGGGTACGCAGTCCTGCTAAGAGCGGCCAGCAGCAGCCCAGAGCAGGACGGAGAGAGGGAGAGATAGTAAGAGAAAGAGAGAAGAGTGAGAGGAGGAAAAGTAAGAGAGAAGAGTAAGAGAAGTAAGAGAGTAAGAGTAAGGAAAGTAAGAGAGCGATTTTCCCGTTTACAATACAATAAATTTCCTTCTATGTTGAATATTCTAATTTCCACTAACC
>JAOTQP010000680.1:15004479-15029602 GCA_026413545.1 Cichladusa arquata
GAGGGGGAAGGGGGAGACAAGGAATGAGAGTCCTCAATTGGAGCATGCAGGCTGCAGTCAGGGAAGAGCAGAATCTGTTGCAATTTAGGTCTGAAATTTCCCAAAGTTGCACACAGCCTAATTAAATCAGGCTGTTCTGCTCTTCTTGAAAAATTTTTAACAGACATTTTAGACAAGGATTTTGTGAACACTAAAAGAAGGGTCATACACTTTCAAAATTAAAATTCTGATTAAAATTAAAGGCCTGGGAAACCCATCCAAATCTTGATTTTAAAAAAAAGTATAATAAATGCAGAATTCTCAGAATTTTATTTGCTGCAGCTCTTATAAGATCCTACTTACCTCATTCAATTCTGCTGTCATGCAGTAAGTACCACTCAGAACTCCTACTGTTCTTGGAATATGGGAGTTCTGTAAGTTTCCAGCCCAAACCTTATGAGTTGCTGAGAACATCTCTGTGGATTCTTGAGAACTCATGGGTCATGACTTCTGAGAACTTCTTATAGGTCATGCTATTGGAGGATGATAAAGAAATTTCTTGCCAGTATATTTTCTAATTGCATTATTTTACTGCCAGGCCTTTTCTTTTTCTTCTATAAATAAACATTTTTTTAATTCACTGTAAAGCAATATCTGAGGAACTAGTATCAAATGCCTCTTTGGTAGATGAAGAATAAGCTGCTGTAATGGAAATAAACAGCCTTAGCTGCTCATAGATGTCACTCTATCTAGATAAATTGTTTTAACACCCTAGTGACACTCTGTTTTAACACCTTGTGAAGTTGTAAAAATAGAGACTTTTAGATATTGCACAGAGCCTGTCCTGTATGACCTTTAAATGAAACATAGTAGGATCCTTCTTTGCCACCAGAGCCAATTCCCTATTAATAAAATGGGAATAATAAATTTTTTGGTGTTTCTATTGCTTCTGCACTTTGGAACTTACATATCTGATGCATTTTTACTCTGCTACAAATCTGCAGCATCCTGAGTACTCCTGGTGTACAGAGTGTGCTTGTAGACTGGTGTGTATATCAGCAGACAGAGGTTTGTAAGAAAAATCTCTCTTACAACAATTTAATATGATAGAAAATTAATATTTACTCTCTCTACCTTTAGGTGTTCCTATGAATTAAGAGAGTGACAGTACATTTCCTTCTAGATTAAATTGTCCCAATAAGTAGTGCCTTGCTGTTAGAAATATTTAATGACAATTTTCATTGTCCCATGGTCATCAGGTTTTCACGCCATCAAGTAGAAGAAATGCTATCAACTTAATGAGGAAACCTTAAAACTGAATGGCACTAGGCATTTTATATCAGCATTTTCACTAGCAAAATTGTTAACATTGAGAAGGTGGCAAATTTAAGTGATCATCATCATTAGCACTGTTTTATTTAGTTTTCTTTTTTGCTTGGTTTGGTATGTTCAGGCTGAAAATTCAGGTCAGTGCTGTTTTCTCTTAATCTGAAAGAAGATAAGAAATATTATCTCATAAATATTGATTTTTTATTTTGTTTCTAAAACCTGTCTCTGAGGCCACAATTAGCCTGACAATCTTTGGTTTTTCCAGAGGAAGCTTTTGAGTTCAGAAAGTTGCTGCTGAAATGAAATGCCCAGTAGTGCATTGTTCTTTTTGACATGAACTTGCAGCAGACATTGAGGATATCAATGAAAAAGAGATTGAGTGGGATGATGACAGATAGGAGAGGCTGAGATACACATGAAACAATTCGGTGTTTGTGATGTTTATTCTAATTGTGGCAATGGATGACGAAATTTGATTAAAAACTGTGCAAGGTTTTGATGAGATTCTAATCTTTCGTGTTTCAAATTTAATAGAATTCCCAGCATAACTATTTGACATACCTGTTTGGACAGTTTTATCTGCATGTGTGTTCTCCATTGGAATTGTCCTGTTAAGCTGTTTGGGATTGTTGTATGTACAGAGTATAGTATTGGCACAGTCCCATCACCCACAGAACTACTGCAGTGCAATATTGTGAAATGGTTTCTTAAAAGCAGCAACTTTAACTTTTCAGCCTCTGATCCTTTTTAGGAGACCTGAGAAAATAACTAAAAAAAAATAAGGCTTTTCCTCAGCACATTTTTGTTTGTTAAAGGAGTGCATCAATACTGCAAACATGTCAAGTAAAAACTCATTAAAATACTGAGCCAGAAGAACCAGAGCTTTCTGCAGCAGGGAAAATGCAATGCCTTGTTCCAGCTTTGGATTTCAGTTGAGCTGCAAAATGAGCAGTAGATTTATTTGCAATTATTAGGGTTATTTAAGAACTGCTCATTACTTTAGCATGCAGGAGATGGAATGTAGCATTCAGCTCAGCATAGTATAGCTGAAAAGGTGCTTGGGTGACTTCTGTTGCATGTTTACAGAACTTGTGGAAACTATGCCAGATTGAATGAGGTGAGGGTAATAGCTAAGATGAACTAGAAAGCCACTAAATAACTTTGGCAGTTCCTTAAAGAAGGCATGCAAAACTGTTGGCTCACAGGAAGACATATTTTAAATTTGGAATTCCTTGTTAAAAATGGCCCTGAATTTAACCCAAACCAGATTCTACTAACATGAGATTTCTATTAAAAGTAATACTCCCATAGCTCTACATCCAGTTAAATTGTAGGGAAGTGGCATTGTCAAGTAGTTTGGCTTGCAAACTTAAGTTAGATTAGAAAGAGAATGGTAGTGAAATTACAGAAACATTTCAGGAACAAGTGACCATTTATTTATTTATTTATTGCAAAAACTGAAGAAGAAAAGTTTGAGAGCGCTTTTCTTTCTGGGTACAAAATGAAACTGCTCTGGGAACAAAAAGTGGTGCTTCTGTAACTAAACCATAAGCACAAAACATTCTGTGTTGAAATAACTATCAGCTTCCACACTGAGCTGGGAGACCCCCAAGTATACACTCTTCTGGAGTCAGCAGTTTCAAAGTTAAGAGATTTTTCTGATTTTAGTAGATCTCAAATGAAATAAAATTCTGAGATCATCTTCCTTTTGGAGATGCATTTTTTTCTAATTATGTCGTTGCAGCTTTTTGAAAGGTACCTTTTTTCCCAGATGTTAAGTACAAAAGGCATTTTCTAGGTATAAATTCAAGAAGTCTGTGAAGTTGCCAGTTATTCCTTGTGGACAGTGGTGAATGAAAATAATCCTCACTGAGTAACTTCTCTTGCAGGAGAAGGACGTGACTCCTGATAGCAGGCTGCTGAGGCGAGTGCGAGAAGCTGCCCTCCAGACTGAAAGCTTTTCTCCTTTCCTACATACGGAGACTTCCACATCCTTCACTGACTTTTTTCTTGCTCTTGCCATCTGCAATACAGTTCTGGTTTCCACAGCTACTGAGCCAAGACAAAGGGTAATCTAACTTTAAATACGTGAGGAAAATGGATTGTGCTGCCATTTAACAACATAGAATAGTGTCCAGTGAAAACTGAAGTGGTGAAAAATGGTTTGTTTGGGAGTTGTCCTCCAGTTCCTTTACATTTTCTGTAATATCTACTGCTTCCCTTCCTGTGTATCCCTTCCTAGCTTGTCTTTTTATGTTTATGAATAGCTAAGGCTACCTCAGGATCTTTACTTTTTCTTTTAGATTTTGTGTTATATATGCTATAAGAAGTTTGTTGAACACACTGGGTTTTCTCTCATCTGCCAGGCAATTGACAGAACTACAAGGGCTTCATTACATCTTTGTTTCAGAAGTAGAGATACAAATCACCATCAAATTTGGATGCCATCTCACAAATGAATTCTAGTGAATCTTTCCACCACAGTTAAATGGCAGGAGAGGTGAAAAGTGGAAGTTTCAGTTATTATTGCTGTCATTTAGATGTAGAAAAGTAGAGAGAGGTTTTGAGAAGGCTGTTCACATTTATTTATTTTTAACCTTAATTTTTTCATATTTACAGGTCACAATCCCACCACCAATAAAACCTTCAGGAATCACTCTGGAGAAAATTCATCAGATATTTCAAAGGCTAAAATTAGCAAGCCTTAGTCAATCTTTTTCATCATCTCAGTCTAGTTCACAACTTGGTGCCAGCTTCAGTGCGAAGAACACTGAGGAGCCTCTTGCTGTGCTGGAGAGTTGTGACGATGAAACCAGCTGTTCTGCCAGCAGTGGAGGCCAGGAACTCCGGGACAAGGGCAGCACAGACATTGGTAGTGCTTCCCTGGATGAAGTTTTTGGGTCTGCAGCTCACAGGTCTCTGCCAGCAGAGTTCTGCTACGAGGCTGAGAGCCCAGACGAGGCAGCTCTCGTCTACGCCGCCCGAGCCTACGGCTTCGTCCTGGTGTCCCGGACACCTGAGCAGGTCACTGTGCAGCTGCCCCAGGGCACACTGCTGACCCTGGACATCCTCTACACCTTGGGCTTTGACTCCGTCAGGAAAAGGATGTCTGTAGTGGTGAGACACCCTTTAACCAAGGAGATTGTTGTCTACACAAAAGGCGCTGACTCTGTAATAATGGACCTGTTGGACAACTCCCCCAAAGGTAATTAGCCAGGGAGATATTTCTGTTGTGTCTCCTAACAAAGAAGTTTGCAGTATCCTTTTCTGCATTAAATATTATAACTAGGTATTAGAAGTATAAAAAATATAAGTTTTGTCTAGTATTATCCTTGCAGATAAGAACTGAGGTATTTATTTCACCTCAGGGTATGGAACAGGATAATTAAAATTCACTGATAATACTGACCCATGTGGGTTGTTTACTCTTCAATAATACTGTCATAAGGGCCTGACCATTGTTTTTCAGGTTGTCAGCAAGAGCGTTATAGTATTAAGACTTACTTAAAAATTCAAAGTATAAAACAAAAACACAAGTAACGTTATCTTAAAGGAAATAAGATTTTTAGCAAGATTTCAACTTCTGCACAGCCAACACTTTTGAGCTTTTAAAAAACTTGATATTATAATGGAATTCACTTTTCTGTAGTGCCCACTCTTTTTTAATCTTAGGCTATTAGAATGAGAATTATTTGTGCTTAAAATACGGAATCTTTTCCTTGTGTTTCACAGGTGACATTAGCACAGAGAGGAGACTGAAAAGAATAAAAGAGAGAACACAGAAGCATCTGGACTACTATGCCCGTGATGGACTGAGAACTCTGTGCATAGCTAAGAAGGTGGGACAGCACCAGGTTCTGTACATGTCAATAGAATTACTAGAAAAATATAGTGGTTATAATTTTGCTTCAGACAACCAGCCAGATATATAGCCCATCTTTTTGTCCCTCTACTTGCCTTGTCTGGAGTCTTTTTTGGCTTTTTCCTCAGTGTGACCAAATGATGGATTTTTAGTCGGTCTCAAAACATTTATTTCTGTTTTTTGTGCAGTAACTCTAGCTGACCTACTCTACAGTGCTTCCAAGCAGGAAACAGAGTCTGCAGAGCAGCCAACCTTTTTCTCTTTTGCTTGGCATTCAGCTTTCAAAACTCTTGCTCTCAGCCTGAGTCAGTGTCATACTTTCATACAGAAGTTGTCAGTGTGCAACAAATAGATCATATTCAAGCTCTGTAGTAATGTAGATCAGCCCTTAGAAACTGTGTGCTCTCAGCTAAGCAAGAGTTGTGTGAGCAAGAGTTTCTCTGCATCAGATTTTTGAGTCTCAACTGTTGGTCTTTTGTACAAACTACTTGTTCTTGCAGTTTTCTCTTAGAAAGACCTGTGTTATTTTAAAGATGACAGTTCTTTACCAGTTTGGATAAGAGTTAAGTCTCAGTGATCTAGAATGTTGGCATTCCTCTCTTATTTAAATTTCAAATAAGCACTGTTTAAATTGTGTTGTGCAGGTCTTGAATGAAGATGACTTTCAAAAATGGGCCAATTTTCGTCGGGAGGCAGAAGCTGCGATTGACAACAGAGAGGAGCTGTTAATAGAGACAGCACAGCATCTGGAGACCAAATTCACCCTGCTGGGTAGCTAAAAATAAGAATTGTCATTGCATGAAGTATCATTTGATCTCCTGTGATAGTCTTGGCAATAAGACAGACAACAGCTTATAGTAATTTATATCTAAAATACTTCCTCTGTGGTTTGGAAATCTCCAAGCTAGGGAGATAAAATCCAATGACAGTGTTTATACAAGTTCTCACACATTTTGGGCAGCAGTAACTTTGAAAAAGTGTACTGAAACTATTGTGTGCCCCGAGCAAAGAACATGCACATCAGCTGTAACTGTGGCTCAGCTGCCACAGTAGATAATGAACTTCCCACAATTCAACTGTGCATCCCTATCCTTAGATAAACCCATAAAATATTATAAATTTACTTCAATTTTGCGTGTGGATTCTGATGGAATTTTGGTAGTTGAACTGTATTATAAAATCCAGTAACATAAACATGTAGGTGTTTTGCTGCTGAGTTCCTGCTGTTGCTGCATTGTTGTGCATGCTTTGTGCACTTTGTTAAAAGATGTTTCGTGTTAAAACTTACATTGACTGACATTTCTGCATCATTCATCACCATCATATCTAAGAACATCATTCTGTTAAATTATGGAGCACTTCAGTGCTTTCTGTTCTGTTTTGTTTCCAAACATTTTGTTCCTTATGACTTTGATTTTTAGAGTTGTCTCAGTCTCATTTTTCTCTGACTACAATTTGTGCCCATACTTTGTTGAATTTCTGCTATTGCAAGCAATAGCTTGCATTATGGCTTCTCAAAATCTCTGCAGTGATTTAAAAAATTAGAATAATAATGGTAAATGCCATAAGCAGACACATAAGAGGTAATGTAGATCTTGTCAGAATCTGTTACCTTTGCTAATTACTAAGGTTCTGTGTGCTTTCACATTTTTAATTATTTTAATTTTTTAAAAGTGTTCCCTTAGCCTAAATCAATATTTTTAACATACCACAGTTACAGCATCTTCAAACTGACCTCTAGTGGAAGGGATAAGGAGAATTGTAACATTCAGATGGTGATCTCCCAACATCATCAGGATGAATGTTGGCATCTGCTTCTAAGTTTGTGCATGTTCAAAAAGAAAATGTACTGTACTGTTTCTTCTGCCTTTGATGGCTGAAGAATCTGACTTGACAATAGGGACAGCATTCATTTAAACAGTCAAAGTTCATATTTTCTGGTTGCTTTGATGGGACCTAATGCAGTATTTTTAAAATGCATATGGTGTGATTCCTCTGCCAGCACATTGTCATTTTGGATTATTAGGAAGAAATGAAATGCGTTGTTCTTGCAGTGAGCAAAACAAAGAGACAGAACTTGATTGTTGACACATTCAGGCCTTAATCCGAATGCAAATCATGTGCCTGCATGTTTATTTGTTGGACAAAAGCTTGGTTCAATTCTCAGTAAGTTCAGCACTGTGTTTGGAAAGCAAAGAACTTTTTTTAAAAGAGAAAATAGCAACTTGATTTCCAAGAGAAAGAAAATTGTCTCTTCTTTTCCTGTTTGCCCAGGAGCAACAGCGATTGAAGATCGCCTGCAGGATGGAGTACCTGACACTATTGTGTCTCTCCGAGAAGCTGGGATAAAAATTTGGGTGTTGACAGGAGACAAACAGGAGACAGCAGTTAACATTGCATACTCCTGTAAACTTCTGAACCAGAGGGACACTGTCTTCACCATTAACACTGAAAATAAGGTGAGTAAAGAAAGACAAAATGCACAGAATTTGCTATCTTACCCTTTCTTTGTGTCTTGCAATTTGGCATTCCTTTGCTTTAGACATCACTCAACAAAGAACAGCCAAAGAACCCCAAACAGTATTAGGCCAGAAACTCTGTAGACAGCACATAGCAGGATGAATTGAAATATAAGACACTAAAGTGAGTTTCATTCAATTAGAATGTGCTGACTTTTCCAAATCAAAATACTGCTTTTAAAAATTACCTGAATTGCTATGTATTACCTGAGTTAGTATATTTAGGAAGAAATTAATATGCAATTTAAGTCCCTAATTCATTAATAACATAGATATTTGGATTTCCACCTTACAATGGAAATTTCAGTTTAACCCTAAGTGGTATCTGATAGAAGACATTTAGAAAGTGCTGTCAGCCAAGAAAAAGTATGAAGGTGTAGATTTAAGTAAATTCAGAATTTTCTAATTACATGTTCCCTAGTAGGATCAGCCTTAATCAGAAATTTATTGGCAGAAAATTTAATCCAGTATATCTTTGTTTAAGCAGGGGCCAGTTAAAAACATAGTCACTTTCTTTGCAGTCCATGGTGGCAAGCACAGTTGCTGATGTGTTCAAAAATTCCCTCAATTTCCATGGGCAACAAGAGGGGCAGGCTGTAGGCAAAGGGAACATAGTCCAAAATAAGGATAATCACTTCTAGGGCAGGTCTGTCAGTTCTTGTGAGTCACTAAAACACAGTGAGCAATCTGTAGTGCAGATTGTTCTGATGTCTGAACAGAAGAGAGAAAATAGAGTCCTAACTTCCAAAGAGGGAAATGTCATTATGCATGGTGAAAGTAAAAGACTTAAGACAAGCCAACTTGCCTTTTGCTGGATGTGGAGCAATATAAGCAACCTACCAGGAAAATCATGCCTTAATATCAGAAAGTGAATTGGCCATCACTATGCACAGCCTCACCCCTCATCCCTTCAGGCATCTGGGTGGGACAGGTTGCCTAGTGGATGGATTATGGGGATACCATGTCCAGGCATTATGGTTAAACCAGATCCATTTGCTAAGGAAGGTCAGCCCTGACCATTTCTAAACACAAAAAGGTCCCAAATGCCACTTTGATGCCCTTTTTGCATTTTCTTGCTAGTGGCCTCTTACTTCCCAGAGAGACCTGGAAGCCCCTGAGGTGCCTTCAGAGCAGCTGCTGCCTTTTCCCTGCTCGTTTCTTTGCAGCATCACTCCTGGCCTCACTCAGCAGGAACAAGAGGCACAGAGAGTTCAGCTCTTCCAAGGGCTGGCTCTGGGCTGTGGAGGGCAGGCAAGGCTTCCTTGTGTGACCAGACGAGTCACTCCTCTGGGTTGTCTCAGCTGTTCTCCCCAGGGAACCAGGGTTACCAATACAAGCTTGCTTTTCTCAATAAAGCTATTGTGAGGGTTAATTAAATACTGTTAAAATACTGTTTTCCTTATGGTAGGCAATTGCATGGAGTAGTGAGATGGCCTACTTTATAACAGCTTTTGTCTGCAGTTAGTAGCTCTCCAAACCAGAAAAAATCCTATGAAAATATGTCTCTTTTAGTGCCATGGAAATACAGAAACAAGCAAAGATGATATGGAATCTGGCACGAAAAACATTCCAATGTGTAATTTCATTTGAAATGCATATCTGCTTCACCAGAAAGCAGAATGAATACATTTAGGATGGAAATTAGAAGATGGTTCCTGCCAGAGCAGAGATGTCACAGGCAGGACCACCCTGGCTCCTGGAAATGCTGGCATGGGCACTTGCCCACAGCAGCCTCTGTGGCCCTGGATCCAGGCTCAGAAGCAGCCTGCAGACACATGGGGACTTGTGGGAATCCCCATGGTTCAGGGACACTGGAGTTTCTCCACAGTAAGATTTAGTTCAAAATTAAACCAGAGACAAACTTCTGAAAGAGGCTCCCAATAGCAGCAGTGAGGAACACAAGTAATACATACAAATCATTTAACCTGTTAACTTTGCCAAACTTATGTCTTGAAGGGGCTCTCCTTACCCCTGAGCCCAGCACATTATTCAAACACTGAAAATTAAATATCTTCCAAGAAAACACAACATAATTAGGTAGCTTGGCGGATTTGTTTCAAAAGGCTAGTTGAGGCAAACCAGGAATTTCCACTACTGATTTTGGTTTGTTCACAAAAAGATGATGCTTCTTCAATATTTTTAGGGGTTTTAAGCATGCAGGCTAGGTGCAGGTTTTTATTAGATGTCAGAGGTACATTTGATTCCAGAACCTCCCACTTAAGTGTAATTTAAATCTTGCAAACATCCTACACATGTACCTTATGCTACATAAAGTGAAAATAACATTATAGAACTGAATCATCACTAAAGCTGGCAGAAGAAGGAGTGATTAGCTCCTCAGATATTCCAGGGCCATGCCACAGAAGCAGGACTTTGAGTACTAAGAGGGACCAAAATGACTTGGATATCATTTTAGATTTTCTCTGATAGTGATGGCCATTTTAGGAGATCTGGATGGGAGAGGTAAGAGTTTTCCCCTTCAATCTGTTTCTGTCTAGTACCAAGTCAATTCCAGTTGTTGGCATCTAAAAGGAGAGACTTGATCCAACATGAAGCAGATTTGCTAAGACAGGATGACTTTGTGGCACAGTGCTGGAAAATATGAAGTTTTATTTCTGTTCCTAATTGTGACACACACCTGATATATGACTTAGAAAAGGCCAAACTCTGAAAGTTACTGGTTAATTTTGAAAATCTGGACCTCTTGTTTCTCTTACCACAGTTTCTTTTTTGTGGAAGCCAATGCTGCAATATCTCACATCATTCATATCAGAACTACATTTTTCAGCCTCCTTAAAAGAAAATATTTTCTTTTTAATTTCTGAACTCTCAGCATAAAGGCACCTATGCCTTTCTGATTTAAAGATTTTTGTATTTTCTTTTAAAAATGTGCAGTGTTTTCACTGAGGGATTGGGCGGTGTCATATTGAAATAATCTCCGATCAGATGAATCAGTGCATTTTTCAGTGAATCTCCCCTAATGTTTACCTGACAGGCTTAAACCCACTGGCATGACTATACAAGCATCCATTGGCAAGGCACTGTGCTGTAAAGGGACATAACTATTTCTAGCACCATGTCTGTTTTCCCACAGGAAACTTGTGAATCTCTCTTGAACCTAACCCTGGAAGAGGTGAAGAAGAATTACGAGTACAGCAAACCACAGAGGAAACTCTTTGGCATCATCCCAACGTCCCTCTCGGTGTCTGAGGCGCCCAGCCCCGAGTTTGGGCTGGTGCTGGACGGGCAGACTCTGAGCATCATCCTGCAGGGAGGGCTGGAGCAGAAGCTGCTGGCGCTGGCGCAGCGCTGCCGCGCCGTGCTCTGCTGCCGCTCCACGCCCCTGCACAAGAGCATGGTGGTCAAGCTCGTCAGGAGGCAGCTCAAAGTCATGACCCTCTCCATAGGTACCTCCACTCTGCATCTCTCAGGGGATGGGCTCTTTCTTTAAGAGAAATGTGTGGGATATACTGTACGGGGCAGATTTTTGTAAGCGAACAGCATTGATTTATCTTTTCTGATCAAAACCCATATAAAAGTCCTTCTTCAGCTTTCACTAAGCAAATCCACCCCCCTTTAAACAAGATTAAGGCACTCCAAATTCAGAATCTCCCAGCAGTCCCTTTCGTGCACATCAGTACAAACTGATACATATACATATTACATCAAAAACGTCCTTGTTTTGGGCCTGGAAATCACTCAAGATTAGTCACTATTTTATCTTTTCATAAAGCCCTTTTCCTGTCAGATTTTCCCAGCTAGTGAAAACAGAATTATCTTCAGAGTGGTATTAAGCACTGACTCATTGCCTTTTACCTCCAAATAATGTGAAATGCTTTGAGTTTTCTACCACACTTTTGGTAAGTGATGCCACTAAAATCCTTGATGAATTGATTTAGATAACTCCAAACTAAAAAAATACACTTCTGTGGACAAAACAGAAACAGAAGAGTCTATTGTATTTTTGAAATATTGGTTTGCCTTACAGTTCAAACTATAAGCTTTCAGCCTTCTGCTTCATTTACTTTACCAGCTCACCTAATTTACAGTCTCCACATTGCAAGTTGAAAGCATGGCTGTTATTTCCCTGGGAATTTGGTTACATACTTAATATATTGCTACAAGTTGAAATGAGCAAAATAATTCTTGAAACTGGCTTGTTTACATTGTCATCTGCAATCAGCTTTGTCGCAGATTCAGAGAATTCAGTGAAATAGGGTGTTGCAAGGCATGTTCCTGAGCATATGGATTTGGCCAAGCAGAAACACAAAATGCTGCTGATGTAAATGGTGTTGGGGTTGCTGTGTCACCACCCAGCCACTGCCAATGCTGGATTTTGCCCTGGTTGAGCTGGGTCTCCAGGGAAGGAGAGAGACCAAGAGCCTTGATGTCACACATCAGTTTTTACTGATCAAGATGCATGTTAGTACAGAATATTTGAAACAATCAGCATAGCTGAGATTATTTCCTTCTTCTGATGGAGGCACCGTTTTTTGCACTGTTATAATTCTGTCCTGTCTTCCACCCTAGGGGATGGTGCCAATGATGTAAGTATGATTCAAGCAGCTGATGTTGGAATTGGAATATCTGGCCAAGAAGGCATGCAGGTATCCTCTCAGTTTCTTTCCTCTTTTGTCAGGTGTCCCTTGAGGCTTAATAAGTTTCATAGTAGCCCTACACTCTCAAGTGTCATCTTAAAAATGCAAGTTGGCATCATAAATTAATATGCAGCTTGTAATTATGGATCCAGCCAAAAAAAAAAAAAGGCCTTTTGAGCCAAAAATTATCAAGTGAGGATAAACCTGTGTTTGCTCATAAGAGTGGAAAATTAGCTGATGTCTACCCAGTGTTAGGTGAGCATCTGGTTTCTGAATCTCAGCTGCTGCATTTCCAGGTTTCCAGGTTTTGTGGCTTCTCTTCCACTGTCTTCTGCCCTGAATCCTGTCCCACACATCCCCCTTCCTTATCCTCCTTAAATGGAGAGTTCTGCAGAGATAGAAAGCTCCAACTATATTCTTGAGGGTTAGTTTGTTAGTTTGTTTCTTCCACAATATTCAATTGTAGGAAATTATTTCAAATTTATTGTTCAAATTTCATTGCATAGCATGTGAAAAGGATGTATTGTAAATGACCTTCTATTCCTTCTCCCAAAGGCTGTGATGGCCAGTGACTTTGCAATATCCCGATTTAAGCATCTCAAAAAGCTCCTTCTTGTCCACGGACATTGGTGCTATTCTCGCCTGGCAAAGATGGTGATTTACTTTTTCTACAAAAATGTGGTAAGGTGATTAAAATTATGAAGTTTTCATCTAGCAAAGGTTAATTCCAGGTCTGGGGGTTTTCTTGGTTGGTTGTTTTTGGTTTTTGCAGGTTATACTCTTTTTATGAAGGTACAGTTCGTGTTCCTTCACTTTGCAAATTTATAGTATGTCCCTTCCTTCTTAGCAAGGTGCTGCATGGAGCACTGAGGAAAATACAGGCTCTAAATACATTTTGAAATAGCATTATTCCAGAGGAAAAAGGGATTCAAGGCTTAGTAACTTCATATGGTAGTACAAGAAACTTTAGTAATAATATCCATGAGCCTCAAAATAAAATTTGCATAAGGGAGATCAGATTATTAGCACTCAAATGTTGATGAGTGTGCACTAAGAATTGCCTGCCTGTGAAACCTCTGAATTGTTATAGGAACCACTTGCAAGTAATGATGCAGTCATATCTGTCATTTTTATTAAAAATTTAATGGATATGCAAATAAGCTATGTGTTGGAGTGCGATACAAAGTGGAAAAAAAATGAAGTAATTAAGTTTCTACAAGACTGGGCAAACAAGTCTATCTGACATGAAATAGACTGAGCATAAAAGACTTTTTATTTAGAATTCAAGGTATCTGTTTCTGGTGGAGTTTTTAATAATTTTCAATAAGGATTACTTCTTATCACTGTTAAAATTTGTAGTGGAAATGAACTCTTTCCTTTTTTTGACTGGACATCCTTTTAGAGTTCAAAGGGTTTTTATTTGCAAGGTGAAATAGTTCTCCAGATTAGGATGCTGCTGTTCTTTAATCTCCCCTGTAGCATTGAGGAGCAGCACAACTTTGACTCCACATGGATAACTAGATTCTGAAAGGATTCTGGTGCTCAGGGCTGTGAACTATTTACTTAATTATTCTCTGACATGTTCTTAAAGAACCATAATGGCTTTAAAAAAAGCTGTATCACAGTGGATCCTTAAGTTATATTGCCTTATAGAATGAAGTGCCTTTAACCAAAATCCTGTCCTCTCAGGAGACTCTTAACAACCAGTGTCTCACATAAAGATCACAAGTGGAACTGTGTGTTTGTATTTGCTTCTCTCTAGTGCTATGTCAACCTGCTCTTCTGGTACCAGTTCTTCTGTGGCTTCTCAGGCAGCACCATGGTAGATTACTGGCAGATGATTTTTTTCAACCTCTTCTTCACCTCAGTGCCCCCTCTTCTCTTTGGAGTCCTTGATAAAGATGTTTCTGCAGAAACACTCCTACGTCTGCCTGAGTTGTACAAGAGTGGACAAAATTCAGAGGTATGACATGATGGCTGAAATAACTGCTTGATAATCCAAAGGGCTACAGGTGTTTTTGCTTAGAAATGAGGGAAGGAAGAAAAGAGTTTAGACTGACTTGGAACATTGAAACAACAGGAACCAAATCTTCTGTCTCTCCAGTATTGCATTCTGCTCCATGGGAGCTGGGATACCACAGGTCACTAGATAAATGTAAATATGACAAATTAAAATGGCACAAAACAAGTATTTCATTAGAAGAAAGGATTTTTGACCAATTTTATAACTCTAGAAATAGGCTTGGATAAAGAATTTGAGGAATAAGATCCCTTGTGAAGGGATGCAAATTGACAAAATTCAGCTTTTAAGACTCTTGGTTGACTTGGCAATATTCCTGTCTGTACTTAACACAGATAAAATGCCTGTTTAGAGATAAGCCTTTGGTTTAATCAGCTGCTCAGGAGGCATTTACTCATGGAAGGAGACCAGTTAGCAATAATTAGTAGTCTGAATGGAAGAAAAACAGACAGCAATTATGTTTGCAGGACAGGCTAGAGACATATATCCCATCATAATGACTGTTATCTATAAACTCCTGCAGATATACAACTTGTCAACTTTTATTATTACAATGTTGGATGCCTTCTATCAAAGCCTCATTTGCTTCTTTGTCCCCTATTTGGTAAGTAACAGGCTTATTAACATTCTCACTCTCCTGTCCGCCTTAGAAGTGGTAAATTCAGTTCTGAATAGTCAGGGTTCACCACAGCCTCTCTGCCTGTTTTGTAGATGTACAAAGACTCTGACATAGATGTGTTTTCCTTTGGAAACCCCATCAACACCATCTCCCTCCTGACCATTCTCTTGCACCTGGCTCTAGAAATGAAGACATGGGTACGTGTTTGACTGGTCCTGCTCACAGCACTGCTTTTTTTTTTGTGAATGTTGCATCTTGTATAGGCATAGAATTCTCTTTCAGAGTAATTTACCTGAATTCTGGGTCACAAAAAGTAAGTAACAGGTACACTAAGATTTCACAAAATGCCAGAATTTGTTGTTAACCCCAGGTTAATACCTTCATGTCCACAGTGACAAAATTTGTTTCTACCATGCCTTTGGACAAGACAGTACAAAATATTTGCGTTCCTCAATATATAAGGAAGTGTTACGTGGAGAATGGCATTCACTGCTGTTTTCTACATTCATTTCTGGCTATTTCTCCTGCTGCAGATTTCAGCAAAATGCTCTGTTAGATGCATTCTTTCCAGCTGTCTTTGTCTCCTCCTGTCTTACACCCAGTCAGGGTCTCACAGGCATCCCTTGTGCTTGCAGACTGTGCTGCAGCTGGTGACGATGATCTGCAGTGTGGCTTTATACTTCATCTTCTCAGTAATCTACAATGCTGCCTGCCTGGCCTGCAACCCTCCCACCAACCCTTACTGGATTATGGAGAGACAGCTCAAAGACCCCGTCTTCTATTTACTGTGCCTTATCACCCCTGTCATCGCTCTCTTACCAAGGTTTGAATGTTCTCCTTTTGTGGGTTTGTGAGTGAAGAAACAACAATGATGTGTACAGATAATGTAATGTGTCAGACAGTGCTGCATAGGGATCATTGATCAGAATGGAAGTTAGATGCCTGAGTTCAACCTTCCAGTTCATGAGCTATTCATTTATTCAGTTATATAACCCTAGATCAGTCACTACATATCTTACTTTTCCCATCAGGAAAACTCAACTCCACACAGTTAAGATCCTTTCTGACTCAGCAAGTTACTGAGGTTAAGAGTTATATATTCATATCTTCAAATCTGGAAAACTGCTGTTCCTTCATTTAGGTACCCCAGATTATTTTCTGCACAGTCCTTCATCTGCAGAATATCCAGGACCTGTTTCTACTACAACTGAGCCTTGCCAGCAGATCACAGCAGTGGTGAAACCACCCTTTGCTAAAATGCACTAAATTTTAAGTTCCATTCCATGATCCATCACACTCTGCTGTCTGCTCCCTATCTCCTCACTTGGTGTCTTGAGGTTCTGGTTTCCTTCTAACAGGTTTTTTAAAAATAATTGCTCTCCTGGGTTCTTCCCCTCAGTCCTGCCTTTTGTTTGAGCTGCAGCACTCAGGGGGAGGCTTGGCCTGTGCCCTGCCTGCTCTGGGCTTTCCTTGGAGCACATCTTGCAGTGCTTTGCACACCTGCACCTCCAAACTGCCTCTGCACAGGGACACAAACTACACAGCATTAAGTACAAAAGCCCTCAACTCTGAGAAGAAGAAAGGGGTCTGAATTTCATGTTTATTCATTGGCAAGAGAAGAGGCACTGTGTTTCTTGGAGTTTTCCTGCATATGAACCTGGTTATTTCCTCAGCTGTGGAAGGCAGACTGCTCTGCCAGGGCACCTGCAGAGACCCAAGAGGTAACTGAGTCTCACACTCTGCAGAGACCCCACAGGAATTTGGGCCTGACACCCTGCAGGGCTGTGGGAAGGGCAGCAGCAAGTGAGAGCAGTTTACAGGACAGCAGGCAGTTTCCCATCCCTCCTCTGTCCTCCTGTCTGCTTTACCTGGAACGTGCACAAAAGATACAGAAAACGAGCTGAGGGGAAAGACACAGGATATTGTGATACACAGAAAGTCTTGAGCTCTCCCATGCTCTTGACTTCCTGACCAGACCTGAGATTCTGTTGGGATTGACCAGCCTGAGCACAGGCACAGCAGATAAACTTCATCCTCTCCTGCTTGTGCAAGCCCAAGAAATCCATTGCCTTAAAAGCCCTCTCTGTACTGAGTGTCCCTTGTTAGCCTTTTTAATCTTGTAATTCTTGCTTATACATATATTAGCAGCAGGATGTGAGGATAGCACCTTTCTAAATGCAATTTCACAGAGTTCCCATGTTTGTTTTAAAATACATGTTGAAGCCACCTATGTAAAGGTCAAATCCTAATAAAAAGATGCTTTGGAAGAGACTGATTTTCACACAAAGCTGACATAACATGGGGAGAGGATGTACACTGTCTCACAGCACACAATATTTAGTTACATGAGTTCTCTGTCCTGCAAAGGGCAGGTAGGACACTTTTGTTGCTGCTTTCTGAAAAAATCCAAAAGCTGATGTTTTTAACTTCTGGTTTTCCCTTATCTAACAAAATAAGATCTCTTCTTTAGCCTGTTTTAGCAGTATATATACAACTTCCATCTTTTCAAATATTGTATCTCTTGCGATTTTTTTTCTATTTTTCTTCAGCAAAAAAAAAGTAGTTATAAATACTGAAAAATAAAAATTGTATATAGATATAGTTGACTCTATACAGGTCAAGCTAAATATATAGTAACATGCTCTGTTGAGATCCAGGAGTCAACTTCCATCTGCCAAGTATAAGGTGTCCACCAGATGTCTGTAGAGAAATGGAAAATTAGTATCTGTATTTGGGTTGTGATCTGTATATGTGATGTTGATGATGGAATAAGCCCACTGGTAAAAAAATCCATTCCCTTCCTCCTCCATCAGGTTCTTTATTTCTTCTCTGCGAGGAACCTTCGGAGCATCTCTTATTCTGAAAGCACAGCAAGTAGATAAACTTCCTAAGGGGCAACAGGATCGTGAAATCCAGAAACTCAGATCAAGAAAAGAAGCTACTCCTGGTGCACCTGTGGCATCACCTGCATCTAATGATGACCTTGACCAAAGCATCAGCCACTTATGTGTGTCACCATTTCTACATCCAGCAGCAGCCCTGTCCCACAGGGACACAGAAAATCAGGGAGTTTCTGCCTCTGATCCTCTTGGGAAAAATATACATGAGGAAGGCTATTACTTCTTTAATAGGTGGGCAGAGGAAGAATCTGCTGCTACTGATTCTTCAGCAGGGCCTTTCTTTGGCCGCCATCCCCTTGTACCCAGCAGGGAAACAGCTCCTGGGCAGGATGGTGGCAAACTGACTAAAGATTATCCCAACAGCTTCAATTTCGGAAGCCACCGGCGCTCCGTGAGCTCAGTGACACTCTGAGGAAACATTCAGAAACGGAACCCACAGCCCATGTGGAGAAGGACTCAACAGGGAAAATAAAAATGATAATGCTCAGCCATTATGCTCCCCAGAAATGGAGAGACAGGTGACTGGAGCAGTGCAATAGCAACTCCAATATGCAACATCAGCTGAATGCATCAATGGGTTTATCATTACATGGCTTTTTGATCTTCCTGGTTTGGTCATGTTACAGGAACATTACATGAGCATCATGCAGTTGCTGAGAATTGTACAATTATTTCCTTTCAACAAATATTTTCATATCATATTAATAGGGACTACTTGAAGTTTCAATGTTATTATTATGCTGTTGAGTTAATAGAGAATCTGTTCTTTTTTAAACCAAGTCTTAAAGCAATGCATCCCACTCTAAATTTTTGCTATCAAAATCTTAAAAAGAGCTTAGTAACTTAAAAATTATAATTCTGCATGAAAAATTATAACCTGCAGATACTAAAGATTTTTGCAGAATAACAGCAGTGGAGAGACATTAGATAACGTTTCAGGTTTTAATATATGTACTTTACTCATACAACATTATCAGCTCTACAGCCTGTTTCCTTCCTAAGAGTAAGCTTAGATTTTTATCCCAATGGTGGTTTGACCTGATACTGTTAAGAAGAGGACAAATGAGCTTATAAAGATGAAGAATACAAATAGTGAACTATGTGAACTGCCAAGACAACTTGGTGTGCCTCTTCATACCTACAAAAGTAGACAGATATAACAAGTCACATTCAAGGACTTATGTCCTACAATTCTAAAGCTGTCACTGATCTTTCCTCTAAAAATTCAGTTTCTTATTTCAATTCCCTATACTGTTATGTGGTGCTACTGTATCAATCAAGTATGAATCATGCTCCTTCACACAGCTGGTCATATTTGTTAGTTGATGGGTCTCAATAATGGAGATTTGGACAAGCCATATATGAAGGTCACTAATCACGTTGTAGTAAGTACATGGTGTAAAATGACCAAAATATGCATAATATGTTAACCCTTTTTGGTATCTTAGGGCAAAAAGATGCAGGAGAAAACAGTAAGATGTCACCATCATAACTACTTATTGCAATGCAATGAAAGGTGACTTTGGTATTTCTTATAGAAATGTTGACTAGGAAGACCATTTCCCAAGCTTTTCTTCACAATGTGGGATGAAATCTTACCTCATTTAAAATTCAAACCATCTGTGCTTTTGTAAATCTACCACTGGTTCTGATTTAATAGGTTTTTAGCCTTTTTTTATACATGCTGTATTTAGCTATTTACTACCTATGAAAACATGTGATCTTTCTAATAAGTGTCTTGAGGTGACTTTATGATGCTTGTATCCCCAAATTGTCTGTTGGTGTTGAATATTAAGTTCTACAGCTTTAAGACTGCTTCCAGGAGTAAACAGGGAAGGAAAAGAGTGCAGTTTGTTATCAGAGACTGCATATGCTCCCCTCCATTCTTCACACAGACTGTGTTGTTTGCAGTGGATGGTGGGAGAGAGCTTCTTTTTGCTTTTAGTTAGTTTTAATGGCTACCTGAGGCAAAGAAGTCCCCTGGACTGTTTTGTTCCCTTTTTCTCCCATTTTTCCCAATCCCATCCCCTTTTCCAGCATTCCCACCCCATTTCCCCCCATCCCAGAGGATGGCTTGGATGTGGGATTGTGGAGTCCTGGCAGCGATGAGTCCTGCAGAGAACAGTCAGTGACTTTAAAATCCAGTGCCATCCCTGGGTGCCACCTGGCAGAGGAGGGGCTGGGGTGGCACAGGAGGGCACAGAGCACTGGGGACACCCCTCAAACCTTCTTTTTCTGCTTTTTAGGGGACTCTGAGGCCCATCTGTGCCCGCTGGGACACTACTGCTTTGGGGGCAATGGCAGTGACCCCAGCAGTGTGCTGGGCCCCCAGGGGTGCCCCCCCCACACCTTTCGTGGGCGCCCAGGAGCCCGGAGCGTGGCAGAGTGCCAGCCCTGCCCGCCAGGGTACCACTGTCCTGTGTCAGGTGAGTGTCCTGTGTGCCACTGTCCCCTGCCAGGTGAGTGTCCTTTGTCAGGTGAGTGTCCATGGTGCCACTCTCCCCTGTCAGGTGAGTGTCCTGTGTGTCACTCTCCCCTGTCAGGTGAGTGTTCTTTGTCAGGTGACTGTCCTTGGTGCCACTGTCCCCTGTCAGGTGAGTGTCCTTTGTCAGGTGAGTGTCCTTGGTGCCACTGTCCCCTGTCAGGTGAGTGCCCATGGGTGTCACTGTCCCCTCTCAGGTGAGTGTCCTTTATAGGTGAGTGTCCTTGGGTGTCACTGTCCCCTGTCAGGTGAGTGCCCTCAGGTACCATTGTGCCCTGCCAGGTGAGTGTGCTTGGTACCACTGCCCTGTCAGGTGAGTGTCTTTGGTACAGCTGTCCCCTGTCAGGTGAGTGTCCTTGGGTGTCACTGTCCTTTGTCAGGTGAATGCAGGGCAAAGCCATCTCTGGGTGACAAAATTCCTTCCCTTTCACCCTTTGGGTGACAAAATTCCTTCCCTTTAACCTCTCTGGGTGACAAAATTCCTTCCCTTTAACCTCTCTGGGTGACAAAATTCCTTCCCTTTCACCCTTTGGGTGACAAAATTCCTTCCTTTTCCTGCCTCTCTGTGACAAAATTCCCTCCCTTTCCCTCATCTGGGTGACAAAATTTCTTCCCTTTCCCGCCTCTCGGTGACAAAATTCCTTCCCTCTCAGGCCTCTAGGTGACAAATTTCTCTCCCTTTTCCTGCCTCTGGGTGACAAAATTCCCCAGGACAAGATAAGGAAAGGGAGAGAGAATTCCTGCTCAGAGCCACCCAAGAGCCTTTCCCCAAAATTCCCCCTGGCCTCCTTTCCTCTCCTCACTCCCTTCTCTTCCCCACAGGCCTGACCAGCTTTGAGGATTATCCCTGCCCCCCTGGCTACTGGTGCCCTGGCAAAGGGGACACTTTCCTCTGTCCAGCTGGCACTTCCAGGATCCAGCCTGGTGCAAAATCCTTGGAAGAGTGTGATCCCTGCTCACCTGGATATTACTGCCCGGACCCAGCGCAGACAGGGCTCCCCAACACCCAGGGAATACCCTGCAAACCTGGCTATGAGTGCCCAGCAGGTGACAGCACCTTTGTTTTCCTTATTCCCAGCCATTTCTGAGCCTTGACCAGCAGGGATTTAGCAGTGACTCTCATCCCATTCTCCCACGTCTCCCTCCCTGTTTTTCTTTAGCTGAGGTTGCCAAGGAAGTGGTCTGGGCGTGGAAAAGGAGGAGATCTTTTCATGCAGGGCTGGGCATTGAGGTGTCAGCATTCCATACTAAAAAATAAACTGGTTCCAAACAGTTCTGAGCCCTTCTGGGAGAGAGTTTATGGAAAAGCCTCCTTGCTGTCTGCCTCCCAAACAGATTCTCCTGCTCTGGGAATGCCACACCAACACTTTTCCCCTGTTTCTCCCCAGGATCAGTAAATCCCAAGCCCTGCAGGCCTGGCTCTTACTGTGGTGCTGTGACAGGAGAACCTCCCCTGTGTCCTGCTGGCTACCACTGTCCTGAGGGCTCCTGGACTTACACCAGCCCCGAGCAGCTGTGAGTACCTGTAGCTTGGTACAGTCCCTAAAAACACCCAATATTGGGAATTGTGCCTGGGATCCAGCCTAAACCATGCCCTTTGTGCATGCTGGTGGCTGCAGTCATGGATTTGGTGACTGAACAGGGAGGGGGATTTTGAATTTCTGCTTAGCTTGGACCCAGATGAGAATCACTTTTAGTTTTGCTTTGTGTTTTCACTGATCATTGAATCCAGAAATCATTTTCAGGTATTTCCTTCCCTTTCCCTGTCCTGTTTTGGCTCCCAGGTGTGTGTTCCCATACTACTGCCCCCTGGGCAGTGCCCACCCCGTGCCCTGTGAAGGAGGGCACATGGCCCTCAGCCTGCCTGGCCTGAGGGGCTCAGCTGAGAGATTCTGCAGAGTTTGTGCTGCAGGGACGTTCCGCAGCGAGCCCCTGATCTCAGCAGCCTGCCAGCCCTGCCCAGCTGGCTTCACCTGCCCACCAGGTACACTCAGCTGCCACAGGGGAGGGGGGCAACAGAGCAGCTTCAATTGGGAGCAGAGAGTTTTGAGTTCTGTGTGGGCAAAGCTCTCATCCTCTGCAGTTATAAAACCCTGGTGTGGGCTGTCACGTGGGTTCACCACTGAGGGAAAGAAAAACTGAGATTTATATTTAAATGTGAATTGGACTGAGAAACGCTGATCTGTATTTATACAGACTGGTGTCTATGTATAGAGAGACGTGTGTAGATGGATCACTGGGACAAGCAAGTGCTCTCTGCCTCTCTCCCAGCACTGGCTGGGTCCCTAATGCCCCCCCTTTCCCCAGGCAGTGACAGCTACCACGAGCAGCCTTGTCCCCGTGGCCACTACTGCCCTGCGCTGTCCCCTGCCCCGCTGCCCTGTCCCCCGGGCACCCACGGCAGCAGCCACTTTGCCAAGCACCCCGGGGACTGCCAGCCCTGTCCTGCTGGCACCTTCAACCACCTCCCTGCCCAGGCTGCCTGCTTCCCCTGTGGCAGCTCTTCTTCCTCTCAGCCAGGTGAGTTTTTGTGTGTGAGTGGGGTTTCCCCCTCTGAAGTGTTTCCTGATGTTCCCCAAGCCCAGGGATCCTCCTGGAGCTGGGGGTGCTGCCCATGCCCAGCTGTGTCCCCCTGTCCCACCCAGGAGGAGGATTCCATTCCAAAGCTCTCCTATTGCCCCTCTGACACTCTTACCCAAGGGGATTTGATGTCCTTAAAGGAAAGGAGAGCTGAGCAGCTCTACTAATTCTTGCTCCATCATGGCTTTGAAAGTGGTGGAGTTTCAGCAAGATCCCTTTAGCCAGGATTTGGGGGGTTGTATTAAATCTAGGGGTGCTTTTGAGCCAAAATTGGGCACTGAGGGCATGATAAAGGCTGGAAACTGGGAAAGTAAAGAGTGCTTGTTCCTCACTTAGAGTATGTGCAGCAGTGCCCCATGCTTCAAATCAGGTGGATTTGAGGCTGTTGAGGCACCAGAGAGGGGCTTGGCAGCCCTGCCTGGCTGGGTCCTTTCCCCATCCAGGGCCTTAATCTACAGATTAATGGAGAGCTTGTCAAAACCTGCTGCCAAGGAGCAGCTGAGCCTTTCTGCATCTCTGGCTGAGTGGGTGCTGCAGGAGATGCTCTAAGGCTGTGTTGGTGCAGGCTGGCCCCAGCTGGCTCTCCTGTGCCTCAGCTCTGCCCTGGCAGAGGGGCACAGACTCCAGCAGGGTCCCTGAAATGAGCAGTGGGGTTTGATAAAGAGTTCTGAGCACAGGAGCTGCTCCTTTCCTTGCTGCTTTCTTTTTTTTTTTTTTTTTTTTTTTTAGTTGGGATTAAATGTTTGAGAGACAGTATTTTTGTTTGGCCTTAGATGTTTATTAATTCTTATTTATATTACAGTGAGTTTCATAGTACTTTTAGTTAACAAGCTAAAAATTGAGACT
This sequence comes from Cichladusa arquata, assembly GCA_026413545.1. Taxonomy (NCBI): domain Eukaryota; kingdom Metazoa; phylum Chordata; class Aves; order Passeriformes; family Muscicapidae; genus Cichladusa; species Cichladusa arquata. The sequence goes on from JAOTQP010000680.1 coordinate 15,028,214, forward strand.
TTTTTTTACAAGGCCTTTTAAGGGTTAAACTCTTTCATTAAGAATGGGGACTTAAATTTTATTTTTACTTCTAATATAATAGCTAACTACTCGTGATTTGCAATGCGGATTTTTCTATTTAATTACAAAAATACTATTTAGACTCATGAAGAAGTAGGTGAAAAAGAAGGAAACTTCTGTTTTAAAACCTCTATCTTGCTTTATATGTATTGTTACATCCTAAAACTTTAAACACTAATTTTTTTACTGTGTGATATTACACACTTGTATTCAAACTACACACTTGTGATCCTAGTTCTGTTATTCAATTTTGGAAGCTTTTTCTACAGCCTCAGGTCAAAAGTTGTGTTTTTTTGCTGGGTCAGTGTCTGTTAGCACAGAAAGTCTAAAATTCTCAGTTTCCAGGCTTCCAGCATGGTTGTTCCAGGCGTATTTCCAACCCCAAACCCAACCTCTTCTCCCAGGTGCCACCAGCTGCAGCTGCCATGGGCTGAACAGAGCTTTCCAGCACTCAGATGCCTCCTGCATCTGCCAGGCAGGTTTTGTTTATTATGATGAGAGAGGCAAGAAAGACCCTGACAGCAACAGTGATCAGGATTGCAGACCTCAGGTAAAATCAGGCTCTGAACCAAAAGTGTGTGATGTGCAGGAGAGGGGGAGTGTTCTTAAGCTAAGCCAAATAAATCTTTTAGATGTTTTGTTGGCACTTTCTTGTAGGAGTTTTCTTTGCCATGATCTTGTGAGGTTAAATTTAAATTCATAAGGGATGGAGGTAAAGGATCCTTCCATACCAGGGCAATGGGAGCAGCACTGTGTCTCACATGGATGGCAGATGCAAGAATTTAAATCTCCTTTAATATGAACTTCTTGTTTAGAACTGCCGTGGGCAGGGAGACACTAAAACCAATTCTTGTTTGTATCTTGCATGTTGCCACTTTTTCCCTCTTTTTAAATGAACTGCTGTAGTGCAAAACCCCCTCCTGAGATGGGCTCCTCAGCAATCTAGAGTGTCAAAATTATACCCTGGTTCTTTCAAGTATTTTCTTACAGCTGAAGTAAATTAGAACCTCATGAGGGGTTGGGAGGTGAAATTGTTGTGTGGTTTCTTCAATGCTTTCATTGTTGGATTGATGCCTGGAGAGGCTGCCTGGAGCAGAGGCTGGACAGAGTTAAAGGGATTTGTTAAAAAGCCTTCAAAGGATTCACCTTGGGCAGTACAAGAGCCTGGCCATGGCTACACCCAAGATGGACTCAGAGTCAGGAGTTTCACACTTTTATAAGTTTTGGTCCATTTCTATTTTGGGGTTCTTTTTCCAATTCCAGCTCCAGGTTCTGCAGTCCCATCCTCCCAGATTCTCTCCTCAATTCGCTGCTGTTTGCACTTTTTGG
>JAOTQP010000680.1:15029702-15059598 GCA_026413545.1 Cichladusa arquata
GACTGAGAACAGCCTGAGTGAGCTGGGCTGTGACCCACAGAGGGGCTGAGAACAGCCTGAGTGAGCTGGGCTGAGACTCACGGAAGGGACTCCTCTGAGTTTGTCAACTCCTTCAAAGCAGCAAGAAGTTTTGCTGTTTGGTATTTTTCAATTTTGTGCTGGGAAGTGTTTTGTCAGTTAAATAAACAGTTTTTTTCCCACTTCTCTCTGAGAGAATATTTTTTACCCGAACCAGTTAAAAACCTCCATTCAGAAGTTTCCTCCCAAATTTGTCCTAAACCAAAACACAACCTATTTAACAAATGCTAATTTGTCTTCTGTATGTTATAGTAATTACTGTAGCTAGAGTCTTCAAGTTCTTACTTTGAAACAACTCAGGCAAAATTGAGCAGCATATCTCCCAGAGGGATTTCTGGTAGCCGGAGCAAGATCATATGTAAGAACTCCTTTTGTTAGAGTATTAATTGTCAGCAGTCAAACAATTCAGTATGAGATTTTTTTGCTTGATGAACAAAATGAAGGAAATTAGGTATAGGTTCGTTTGTTGTTATTGGAGGGTGAGATTGTTCAAATGTTTGCTCGCTAGCTGGGAATGAACCTGCAGCAACAAGACTAAAGATCAATTCTTTACCATTCACAACTTTTTTTTTTTTACATTAAATGGTCCATTTCCTTTGAACTTAAAGAAGATGTCAATTCCTTACACATTACACAGCAAAATGTGAAGGGTTTTGTAGAAATAAGTGTGAAAGGTCATGCTTTGCTCTGTTGTTGAGAGGACAAAAACAGAGGTGAGGGAGTGCTTTTCCATGCCATCCATGAGCAGCAAACTCATGTTTCCAGAGGCTGTTCCTCTGTGTAGTAGGAACACTTATCAGAAGAATTAGATTATAAATGTATCTGAATGTGCAAGGGGCTAGACAGGTTTTGTTTAACCAGATCTGGAAGACTTCCTGAACTGAATGTCAGTTGTATGCCTTTCCTGAAAGCCAGGAATTAATCTCATGTTTTCTCATCAGTCTTTGCAAAATGGTTCTGCTGTGCATTTTGCCCTGGCTTAGGGTCAGAAATAGCATAGAGGGGAGGGTTGCTTTAAGAAAGGGAGGGAAAACAGGATTAATTAGGAAATCCAGCAAACTAACCCCTAAAAGCTATTTAGTGATGTAATTCCTGCTATATCTGGGAATATAAGAAGTGGAAGAGTCCTTTTCTAAGTAGTTTCTAGGCTGTAATGAAAAATAGTTAGGTCAGTTAAAAGAAAGAAATAATCCAATTTTAATGGATGCCTTAAATAATTCTGTAGCTAAACATACAAACTGATAATTCTGTTGTGTGGTAGATTACCACAAATGGTCCAATGGATGAATTTATCTGGAGAGTTTGCAACATAGAGGAAAACCACCCCTTCATTTTCCTTGATCTTGAGGAGAGAGAAGTTGGAAATAAATAGAAACTAATCTCCCCTCCTGGGTGGCAGTGCTGCTAGCTGCTCTCCAAAGCAGATGCTGCCTCAGTTCTGGCCCCATATTAACTGTGGAACAATGAGATCTTCCTTCTGCTCCCAGCTATGCCCTTCCCATGAACTATCTCATGTTTAAAAAAAGTCAAACAGGCACTTCCCTTTGATCATGAGGTAAATTAGCTGATACTCTCCATCCTTTGGGAATGGAAGAACAAGAGAAAACCTTTCTTTTTCAGTGAAAACAAACCTACAGCGAGACAGACAGTCTCCTAAGGAATTTCTTTGGAAGAAGGGAAGTGTATTTACTAAATGGGTTATTTAGACCCAACTGGATTTCCAAGGTAGCTTTATTTATTTCTTTCAAGATATATTTAATAATACTGCCAATGTCCATGTTACATTAATTCTAATGTGAATGCTTCATAACAGAACAGGTGTCTCATTTTTAATGTATCCTCTGGTGATATTCAGTATTTCATATACCTGGACAATAGAGCATTAAAATTAACAGAGAGATGTGTGAAAATACTGGATTCTTTTTATTCTTGTCTATGATGTTATTTTAATGACACTGAGCAATGCTTTGAGCTATACAGAGTTTTAATTACATGAAAAAGAGGAGGTGGTATCTCACACAGAGGTGAGCAAGAATGACCTGCCAGATCTGTGGGCTGATAGATGCAGTCTCCTGCTTCTTGCAATGGTCAGTGAGGAGCCATCCCTCGTGTTCTCAAAACAGGCACAGTCTGGGCTCTTTGAACACGAGGTGCAGGAAGTGCAAACACATATGCACTTTGTCCATGTCTGTCTCAACACAGCCAGTTGTTGCTGATTATCTGCTGCAAGTCAGAAATAACTGTGAGTGTAAAACGCAGAGCTATTCAGGTGTGAGAGAGGAAGGATTCCAGTTTCTTCTCTTTCCTTACATGTCTCACTTTTAATACTCTGTGGAGATGGGTTCTCTGCTGAAGCACAGTGAACAGCTACTTTTCCCAAAGATGAATTGCATATACTTTCCCACTTTGTTGGCTGATGCTGCAATGTCTAATTCATTTGTTTGGTTGTAGTTTGAGGTGCTGTATGAGTACAGAGCTATTAGCTGTAGGGGTAAGGTGACTGCAGGCAGGATGTGGCATGATTAGATACTTGTAAGCAGCACTGATGAGTAAAAATACAAACGTGGAGGCAAGAGGCTCTTGAAGATAATGATCACAGAGGGTGAGATTTAAAGAGATGACCAAATAATACTGATGAGCTATAAAGGACTTTTGACATTGCCAGAGTCTGGAACTTGCTGCAATTATCAGTACATGAGACAGCTGCAACCAGAACTTGCTCTGGCTCTTTAGTGTAACACCAGTTTATGCTCGTTTACATGAAAAAGACTGAGACTTGAATAGAGCCTGAATCATGATTTTTCAAAAAACAGGATCTGTGTCTGAAGGCATAGAAAGCAATGGTTATTCTCCCACATTCCCAGTGCAGCTACTGAAGTGTGCATCCACATCCAGCCATACTTCCCATGTTAGTGCCCAGAGAACTGTGTTTTTCAGCAGGAGAGCAGAGCGCTACAAATTATAAACACAAACGACACAAGCCTCAAGTTATGGCTCACAGAGACTAAATTTTGACCTTCACACAAACCATGTCATGTTGCTGCTTTCTTGTACCCATTACTGTACAACACCATAAAGCTGAGACAAAAATTTAATGGAGCTGGGAGAGGAAGCAGTAAAAATATTTGCAATAATTAGACAATACAATGCAAGAAGAGTCTAAACAGAGATGGTTCCTGCCTTTTGCATGCTTGTATTCCTCTTTATTTTACTGACATTTTTCTATTTAATCTCAAACAGGTCATTTAGACATTCTAGACATTTATTGGTTTTATTCAAAAAAGGGCAAACAGAAGTCAATAAACTGCAGGCAGGTCAGTCGAGCTCATTTGAAATCAGCTGCCTTCCACTGGAGTTTTATTAGTGTCTATCTTGTTTTGTTAATACTTTAATTCTGAGGATTTTTGCCAGGAAGGACAGATATCTGTGTAAGCTCAATCTGAATGGATCCCCTTTCACAATGTTTAGGCAGCTCATGGACAGTAATGTCATTGTCTAAGTCAAGATCTGAAGAGCAGAGGAGACTCTTCATTCTGTCCCTGTGTACATGGGATGATGGAATGGGAGGTGGGTTATCAGTATCAAGACCAGGAGTGCATTGCAGTGATGCAAGAGCAAGTCCAAGACCTTCTAGAATTTTCCAAACAAATTCTTGAACTGCTTTCCCTCATTGTTCAGACACCATTAAGGGCTTTAAGTGTCCATCCAACATGTTTTATGAGTAGAATGAGTAAAGTGCACCTTCATGCATGTTCTTGGTTAAGTGCAGAGGATTGTGAAGAATGGCCACACTCTTGCAGTAGCTAAAATGAACGTGGTTTTATTCATGTTTTTAGAGGAGGTAATGCTGTAAAGACTCAAATTGTATTTCTCAAAAATTTTAAATGTATAATGAATCTGTTCTTAAGATCTTTTGGTCAATTTCATAGTCATCAATATCACAGTAAGGAGGGAATATAATACACAGACATCAAAGAGACAATTGTGCTTGCAGTGATTAGTTCTTAGATTAAAAACCCCAGAATTAAAATTTAGAGCCAATATGAGCCTAACTCTCCAACACTCTTCAATAATGCAGTCCAAGCACTGCACCAAATAAACATTTTAAGTCCTTAATACTGATTTTGAAGGCAGGTTATTTCAAAGGAATGTTCTGGCACCATATGTGCATTTCACTTGCATTCTTTAAAATTTAGAATTATTTACGGTTTCTTGAGATTACTTAACATAATTTGTTATTTGTGATATATCTTCACAGAGTCAAACAACAGTCCAGTGTCACCTATTTGTCTATTCAAGTCTTTATTAACAAGAAAAACGAGCTCAAAACCTTTGGGAAAGGAGATTAGCCCTACAGTGGAGCATTCTTGAGGAGAACCTGCTTACTGGAGTTTTGAAGATTTATCCATTAGCTATCATCAAGATAAAGTTTTTCTTCTAGTTGGTAGAAAATATCACAATAATGGTAGGGATGCAGAGCAAGCTCATATGTTCTAATAAATGAGAAGACTTCCATGGTGTTCAAAGCATTATTGGAATTTATTTCATAGCTCATCTGTTATTGTAAGCATAAAACATGCAAATGTTCCCCAGTATGCTGGGGGCAAATACTCTGATTTTCTATCACCAAATAATGTTAAATTACATAGTGTTTAATCATGCTTGGTGAGAGTGATGAACTTTAAGGAATGAGTTTCCTTTCAATCACTCCATCTTCAGTTCTGAAAATAATTTATAAAATCCTGAAAATAACTTTCTCAGCCTGGAGGCTTTCTAATGTTTCAAGGCATATGTAGAGCACTAAAATGCAAACCATTTAGACATAAACATTACTTTGATTGAGGAAATCAGGTATTTGAGCATATAATTTGCAAATAAACTTTGAAAATCAGACATCTCTGATTTTCTGTCTCCTCTAGGCAGTGAAATTTTCTGCATTTATGGAAGAGTCTACATTAGGACACAGCCTAAAACCTGTTAATTTTTAAATAAAGCAGTCATATTTACCGGGCCAGAATGTCAGTGGTTGGAAGGTAGGAGTGCTCCACTGGACTAACTGAAGGTCTGGGATTTTATATCTGTGGAGAATCTTACCTGCACTCCCCACCTGCTCATTCCAAAAGGAAAGGTGTAGGTATAGGCATGGAGGAGACTTGTACAGGGGTTAAAAAATATAAAATTTCAAATGCCAAAGACATAGTGGAAGATAATACTGGTAGTATCTTAGCAACCTGAGACACTTCAGGAAAAGCTGTGCAGGAAAATCAGCTATAGCCCATTTTAAGGCCTCTCTCTGGTTCACATTTGTTATGCATTTCTGAAACTGGACTTTTAGTCACAGTATTTGAAAATATTTTTTGTTGGAGGATTAATCACCTTTGGTTTCTGCTGAGACAAGATGCATTTTTATATTTGGATCAGTAATTACTGATTTATTAGAGCAATTTCATCAGCATGTCCTGCCTTGAGGGCAGATTAGAAGAGACAGTAGTGAAAGGAGGGGTTGGTGGTGTGCTGGATAGAAAAACCTGTGCCCTGTGGGGCCAGTGGCAAAGCCTCTGCTATTTCAATGGCACAGAGACAGGGCCTGCTTGTCCTGAGAATCAGGAAAGTTTTTTATGTGATATCTTCACCTTTTCTTCTGATTACAGTGGTTTTCATCACTGTAACTACAGTCCAGATTTTCAGGATTTCTGTGTCACCCCAAAATACAGAAAATGACAGGGTTTGTTCTTTGATCATCTGAAATAAAGATATTTGTTTCATAGAAGTGAAGGGGCTCATGACAAAAGGTTTATCACAATGCAGAATTAACATGACATCAGTCTGTTTTCAAAACATCAGCTTTCCATGCAGTGCTTTTGGTATAAAAATACAGAAATCTTGAAGGAAAATGGAATTTGCAGACTTAGTCAAATATTAGAATAATTGATGCACATAAATGTCAGTACATTAAAGATTCATATTCATTTTGTTGCTCTTTGATAGCACCTATTGAGTGCTATTATTTCTGTCATTAACCTTCATGATAACAACCACAAACATCAACATTTGAAAACTGCTTCATTGAAAGTATGTCCTTAAATATGATCTATTTGTTGCATATGAAAATGTTTTATTCTCATACTGGAGAGTTACAATTACCTAAGGAAAAGCAAAAAATAGGTTAAAGTGAAAACTAGTTTTGTTTGATAAGCAGCAGATATCCATAATCATTTTGTGGACAAACTTCTGTTTTGCAATTTATTCAGATCTACTTGCTATTCAGTGATAAATGAAAATCTTCCTAAAGATTGATAAGAAATAGGAAATTATCCAGAATGCCCTAAATGCTCACCTTCAAGAAATATATTGTCTGCTTAATAGCCTTTATCTTGCTCTAATCAATACTCTGTCACAGTCGTAAAGATTTTTTCAGCTCACAAAAGGCAAGCAGATAATTTGTTGTAAAAACATTGTTATTAGTTTGGGTACAGTTCTTTCTCTGTTAAGCCACTAATGGCTCAACTGTGCTAAATAATCAGACTTTTGGGAGGAGGAAAATAAATAATTTTACTGAATTTCTGATAAAAAACTGCACATAAGTAGTTTTAATCATGTTTCAGTAAGACTTAAGCTATGTATTGAAACCCTCTGTCTGTCACCAGCTGTAAGGTCTTATAGGTCTTGCTATTTACTGAAAATTCATCCCTTCCCAGGGCCTTTTGTCTTGCTAGCTGACTTGGAGCTGACTCAAGGGCAATTTCTAATTAGTATTTTGAGGTTAAGGTGTCGCTGTCTTTAGCCAGCCCCCTAAGGATGCTCTTCCCTCAGCACAGAGGTGAGAAAGATGCAGGTGCCAGCAGCTAAATGGATAACTGTGCTGATAAAACAGAAACAAAATATACCTTAGCAAATGTCTTTTTCCAGAGCTATCTGTGCAACAAAAGCTTTAATAGTTTCTCCCTCTACAACAGCACTCAAACAAAACCAAAATGCCTAAATATGTTAAACCCACCAAGTAAGGCTGCCTTGCAGGCTCACATCCCCTAGCAGGGTCTGGCCCTGGGGAGCTCTCCCATAGCTAAATAAATGAGCTGCTTTGGGTTTCAGATGGGCTGGAGGATGATACTCTGCCAGGTTAAGTGGGATTGGGAATGTAATCAGATGTCAGAGCTGAAGAAAGAGCTCACAACTGAAGTTAAAGGCACAGAGACAAAACAGCAGAACAGTGGTGGGGGGTTAGTGGGTCTTTCCAAAAGAAACCTCTTATTGCTATGTCCCCAGTTCTGTTCCTAAAAGCAGGGCTGAAATTCTAGGCATTTAGTGACTCAGAAATTCCCAATTCCTCACACATTTGTCTTCAGTAGTGGAAAAGGCTCCTCTCCTCTGCTGCACTAGCAGCCTGGAAGCTGATTGAGAGGGTCTGCCAAGATGCTGCCATTGTATTTCCACCCAGAGCTTCGATGCTGGGCTGCAGTTGCAGTCAGGTTACACAGAGGCAGAGGAGAGACAGTCTCTGGTGAAATTCCCCAGAGAAGGTGTTTTTTCTTCCAGCTGTTCTTGCTTTTACACACACTCCTCTTTGATCCATCTCTGGACAAAGGTACACGGGCTGGTTTCATCTGGCAGTGACAGCCAAGGTCATTATTTGACATTGACATGCAATGGTATTCCTGTGCTTAATCAGATTAATCACATCCTACCAGACACTGAGGGATACCAGCTCCCATGTCCCTCCACCTTCCTGTCCCTGCTCTTTGAGGCCTGGGAATAATGAACTTTGGGAAGCACTGCTCCTCCCAGGAGGCTGCAGCCCCCACTGGGGCTCAACACAGAGAAAAGTGGAAGGGAAGGGAAATGTTCAAGGCACTGGCTCAGGTGGGAAAAGAGGGTAAGAGACAAGAACACTGAGTACAGTATCAGCTCAAGAGATAAATAAAGCTGTATGCCATGAGCAACCCTCTTGACCTGCAGAGAGGAATCCTGCTGTGGTCTGTGTTAGGTAACTTCTGGGGATGAAAAGCTGTCAGAAAATAGTATTTTGTGCCAGAGAGAAATTATATCTTTAGCCACCATCCCCCATCATTCCCTGAAGACTTCACTCAAATCTTTTTGGTTCAAGGACCATTCACACGACACTTCTCAAGTTCTGACATCTGAATATGAAGTTCAACTGAAGCACCACACTGTAGTTTATAGATCCCATAGTGAGTAGAAGGACACCACTGTCCCCCAGCTCACCCTCACAGCAGCTCCCCTGGGGTTTTGTAATGAGAAAAACCACTTTAATGACAACATATTTTATTGAAATATCTTGCACCAAAATAATTTAGCATTTTAATATTTAATTAGTTATTTGCAGGATTTTACACCAGTGTGTAATGTTGGAAAAGGGCCTTTTACAACAACACACATACAAATAAGAAATTGTGCAACACAGAGGTGTGTTGAGCTTAATGAAATATTTTAAGTGAAGAGGAAGACACTCTGCTTAGCTTTTAATTATGTTTATTCCAACCAGACACCGGAATAAAAGTTTACTTGTCTTTTAAGTAACTGAGTTTTTTTCTTTTAATCAAAAGCAAAACAAAATCCCTAAAATGCATCAATTTCTCGTTAGAACTGGAAATGTACTGACATCCTGTGATATTGCCATTATACTTTAGAGTTCCACTGACATTTCAGGAGTTAAAAATGAAAAATTAGCTTTCAAAAAGCAGAATCTTCTTGATTAGAAAAACTTGTTGAAATTGTAATGGAAAGATCAGAACAATTTCATTAGTCTTCATTAAAGAAAATTAATATTATTTCTATTCCCTCAACATACAATCATCTATTGCAATTATTAATATTGCAGATGTGTCTTTTGTCCCAGCATTTAATGTATAAAGCTGAAAACCTTCTTGCATGAAAAACAACTTATAATCACTAGAATGACATGCAGTTCATCTTTTTAAAGTTCATTAATTTTCTGCAAATAGAGCAGAGTCACTTTGCATTGTTTGCACTAATGGAGAGCTCAGAGCAGTTTACCCTCTTACTACTTATCATTCATTTGGGTGATAATTTTTAAAAGCTTTTAAATTAAAATGGTAAAGATAGTTAGGGGAAAGACACAGCCTTTCAGAATGTTTCAAGCGTGATAGATTATCCCAGCAAAAAAAATGTTTCTCATTTAAGAAACGTGCCACAGCTGACTGCAGCTCCAACAGTTGCATTTCAAGGTAGTTTTCTAGCCCCCACCTTGTTTTAGGCAGCTTGCCCAGATCCATTTTGGAGCATAATTGAACCAGCCTCCTGCCTATCCCCCCAGAGGGGCTCAGCCTCATCCAGCTCGTCCCAGGACACCTGACAGCACTGGGGTGGTGGCTTCACCTTGGTGCTTGGCTGTGATGAGAGACCCATCACAGCCTGGGAGCCAGGCAAATGCCACCAGCACAGGGATGGTGACACCTCTGCTGAACCCACCAAAATGACACCTCTGCTGAGCTGATCAGTCCTGGCCTCTCGCAGGGCAGGATTCAGGGCACAAGTACAAATTCCAGCACACTTTGTACCCCATTTGCAATCTCTTTCATACAGGCCCTCCTCATGAAAAATGCCTCTGTTTGTGATGAGAATTTGCAACCAAGGTATTGGGGGAAGAAGGCACCCCTGTTTCCTTGCTCACCACCCTTCTGCAGTGACACACTGCCCAATCTATTTAAAAATGACACTCCTCACATGTCCCAGTGCCCATGGGAGCTCCTCAGTCCCACACAGCCCTGGTGGCAGTGAGCAGCTGTGACAGTGGCTGTGGGAAGGGTTCTCTGGGGAGCTGCTCCTCCTCCTCCTCAGCTCAAGCTTTTGTTTTGTTTTGTTTTGTTTTTTGGGGTTTTTTTTGTTTGTTTGTTTGTTTCTGGCAATAATCATTCATTGTGTTGCAATCCAGGTGCCCAACATACCAGTCAGGCCGTTTTTGAAAACAAAACTTTGCTTAAAACAAAAGAAGATGAAATTAGTTCCCAGCACACATCCATGCAGATGAGCCTGTTCTGCCATGGCAGGAGCAAAGCCACGGATCCAATAGGCTGATCTACATTAGAAGTACATTTTGTTTGTTTGTTTTTTGTTTGGAGCTCTGTGATAGATGGTATCAGTGTGATGTGTTAACTCTTCAACCAGCATCTCCCTCTGTTCCTGCAAGAATCTTGGTTGCCTGCCAGAGGGACTTGGGATGGGTAGGAAAACTTAATCAGCTCTGGGGAATGATTTCATTTCCTCTCAAAAATCTGGTTAGAGGCTTTCACTGAAGAAGGATGAGGAAAGGCAAACCCAACCCCAGTTGTCCATGGCAGCAGCTCATCTGACTGTGGAGAGAGCCCAAAAGCCTGGCTAATTTAGACATAGACATGGTGGGCCTAAAAAAGCAAAACATAAAGCAGCCAATCCTCCCATTCCCCCCTTGAGCAGGCACTCCAAGCCCTTTCAATGTACATGCACCAGAAACCCAGCTGCATGTGTTAGCACAACTTTGTCACTGAAATCAAACTGATTTCCTCCAGCTGAGGTGTAGAAGTGAACATCTCAACCCTCCCAACATGTCCAGCCCTGCAGCCTCCTCTCTGGAGGCACAGTGCAGGACTGCAGCTGGTGGCCACTGCACAAGAAAGTAGGGCCAAACCCCACTGCATTTAACTTGACTCGTATGCACATACTTTACATATTTTTCTTAACATTTCTGCCCGTTAACAAGGGCATCTTGTTCTTATGGTCACTCAGATTACTCATCTAAATGTCCTTAAGCACTTGCTGTCTCATTACAATGCTTGTATTGTTATTATTTCAGCATAGGTTGGCACTTACTTAACAACAAATGAAGCAACTCAAGCAGACTCCCTAAAAAAGTCTCATTTAACACATTCTATTTCCTTGTTTGTTTTTTTTTTTCTTTTCCTTTTTTTCCCTGCTAATACATTCAAGACTGCTGCAATTTCCTCTGGGTAATAGTCTTACTTTGACTAAACCTCTCAGGCCTGTATGTTGCAAAATTTGATAACAAACATTTTGAAAAATAACAATCTGCTCAGTAGCATGTCCCCCTTCCGTCTGTACATCCTGGAAGAAGCTCTTAATCCTGAAAAAGCTAATACCAAACACCATGCAGTCAGCTGCATAAAACCCTTTATACTCAGGTTAGATTCCAAAATCCTGGGCCATTCCAGCATCTGGATGCTGAGGATGCTTCCATGCATTATGTATTCAGTCAGACACTATGATAAACCACAAACCTAAGGTGAATTTAATACACAGTCATTGTGAAAACTGCTATTCTGTGAGCTGGCCAGAGACAGGATTTAATCACCATTCCCCATTTTTTTCAGAAAACACCGAGACTATCCTCAGACACAAAGCAGTTCAGAGTTTATTATCCAACATCTCAAAATCCAACTCCTTTCATTCCTTGTTTCAGCAAATTTAATAGAGTGTTTCTATAGAAAAATGCAGAAGATACATCTCAGCAGTAAGAGAAAAACTGGGAAAACCTGAAAGCTATTTGGTATCTAAATGGATTTCATCATAAAGTACCCAGGAGTGGGTTGTGCTTGCAGTATTAGATTAAGGCAATGACATATGGCATAACAAGTGATTAAGGCTATAAACTCAGCAGTTAAGTCTTGCTCATAATGAAGCTCTGGAGAATTTTGCAATTGGGCCTCTCATAATCCACTTAAGTAGAATATATCATGTGTCATGATCAGCTCTCCAGCAAACAGTCTGTCCAGGTGTTTGTGTGCCTTCAGAGAAGTGCCTGGAAGGCACAAGGGTCCCTCCCTGTGCTCGTGGCACAGGCAGAGACAGGGCAGTGGGCAGGCAAAGCCAGTTCCTGGAGCTGGGCAGAGGGAGCTCCTGGTATCTTCCCCTGTGGCCCCAGAGCCCCCAGCACCATGTTTGCTTTTTACAGCAGGCATTTGTCATCCTGATTTTGTGAACTTCTTAAAATTCCACATGAACACCTCCATCCCTGGTGCATCCCTCCCACTCAGCCACATCCTGCTCTTTAATTTCACCAGCAACTTAGAAGCTCCTGAAAATCAGGAATTCTAATGGGAGTGCTGATTCAGCATGAACCTCGCTACCAGCACAGAGGACGTTGAAAGGCTGAAATAAAAGGACATTACAAAATTCAAGTCGATGTGCCTGATGCTTTTCTCTAGGGAAGAACCTGGCAAGCTAGCTGACAATGTGTCCAGAGACAGTTTGCCTGTGCTGTGTATGCCAATGAGCTCTGGAATAAACAACCCATGCACAAAAGTAGAGCACTGTGTACTTATGCAACATCACATTCATCTATATAAAAAATTGGCCCTAAGTTTAAAATAGGAGGTATCACTGTTGCCTATATGCTGCCTCACAGGGAAAAGCTTGAGGGGAGAAGGGAAAGGCTCTTTCCCCGTGGTGCAGCTGCAGTCACAGCTGGCAGGGGTGCTGGTGGCTCCGTGGGCAGGATGGGTGCAATGATTCCCCCACAGCTGCAGGGGAACTGTGACACGAGCTCAGGGAGCACGAGGGGATGTTATAGATGACTGGCCAGTATATAATACTGGCTTTCACATCCATAGATTAGCCTTTTGCATCAGAAGTGCTTAGATATGGTACAATTTATACTTACTTTTAATTGCTTTTGTATAGTATAATCTGTCAGTTTATGTATACACAGTATAGTTTATATATATAAATATATGTGATAAATGTATCGTAGGCTTTATCAAAATGTTAAAATAGAGACTAAAATACCTCTATGTAACCAATTTAGAGAATGGTGTAAAGCAATTATTTTTGTTATTATCTGTGGACTGGCCTCTCCAAGTGATAAGATAACAGTGACAGAAACCAGAGCATAAGCATCCAGGAAGGATTTATCGACTCCTCGCTATCAGGGAGTATGAAACAACATGAATGGAAACACAGAAAGAAATAAAATATATTGACCTAATCTACAGAATTAGAATTACAGAATCTGCAGACAAGTCAGAGGTTAAAGCCAAACAAGAGCGTTCCTAGAACATCAAAAACTCAACGGAATGTTTAAATAATGTGTAAACTCATGAATATGCACGTAGCCCAGCAATGTAACAGTATATAGAGAAAAATGTTTTCCACTGACACTGCCCTGCGCTGTGACAACTTCTTCTGTCTCTTTTAAATATTCCGTCGTTATTGTCTCCTAGCAACACGTATGGGGGGAAATTCCTTAAGGAGAATAAAACAAAAGGAGAACTTCTACAACCCGAACAGCCAGTCCTCCTCCCCTCCCTGTGCCACCTGGAGGTGTGTCCCACCAAGCAATTTTGGAGGGAAAAAAAGTGTTTCACGTTGTTTCTCTAGAGCTGGATTCACAACTTAGTTGCACGGTTCCTCAGCAGTTCTCAACCGCAATTTATAATTAAAATTAATAGTCATATCATATTTACAAAGCAGTGCAATTCTAGGACAGGTAAGATTGCCTGGATGAGTCTTGCTCCGGCTATTAGGCTGAAATTTGAAACTATTGCTAAGCTGAGCTAAACAGTGAGATTTATGTCTGCAGGCATCATTTCTGGTTAGGACCTTTGTGGTTTACTTTTCTGAGACACATGAGATTGCAGCTGCCCATGGCAAGCTGCCAGCTGATCCTTCCATGCTGATTTCTCCAGCAATCCAGTGCCACCAGCTCTGAGAAACCCAAAGCATTTCCCTGCCAGGAGGACTGCAGTGGCACAACCCACAGACATCTTCCCACTGCTTTTTATCCTCCCTCCACAGCAACTCCCCTCAGATGGTTTCCAGCTTTCATGCCGCTCACTTTTTTTTAACTACGTCTCTAAACGTCAATAAAACATGTTGACAAGTGCGATAAAACCAACAAGTCCAAAAAATACCTGAGAATAAGCTAATTTTCTTAGCCTCTAATAATTTTCAGGAAAATTAATCTGCAAACACCACAGTTTTATGTCCAAAAAGGAAACAGAGGAGTCCTGTAACTTTATTCAAATAAAGGGAGAGACCATGAGGCATTTCCCCTTGGGTCTCTCAAAATGTTTAGAGGATACAGCCTCCTTTTTATCTGGAGGAGTAAAACATTACCAGCAAAGAACATGGCAATTTGATTTACAGACATGGAAATGTGAGAGCAGGAGAATAGAGACAAGCCCTGAGGGGTGAACCCACCGGTGGCTCTGCAGAGCTTTTACTGTGCTGAGCAGCTCCACAGCAGAGGACACCGTGGTCTCTAGCAGGTTTACCACGGCAGGGTTGAAATCAGCCCCCATCTCCCCTTGGTTAAAGAAAGCTTCCTTGAGGCTACAGAGCCTCTGCTAAAGCCTAGTTCAAAGCGCTCTATGTTACACCAACACTCCCTAAGTTCAGCTCAACCATCTTAAGAGACATTTAAATCTCCTTCTAGAACCGTTGTTACCTCATCAGTTTCCATTTCCAAGGCAGAGACCCTCCCAAGCCCAACTCCAGTCTCAGCCTGGGCTGGTGATCCTGCTCTGGAGCTCACACACCAGCCTCAGGCCACATTTCAGCCCACTCCCAGGCAATTTCACAGGGGAGCACTGCCACAGAGAGCAGAATCGAGCTGTCAGTGGCCTCATTAAGTAGAGGGCATCTCGGTCCCCTGACCAGGAGAGTAACAATGGGCCTTTGACGGACCCAGGGCTGCCCAGGACTCTGCAGAGCTCAGGAAGGGTGAGCCCTACTGCGCTGCAAAGGAACCAGCAGAGACAGGAAGGCTAATTAGGTGATACCTTGCCATTCCTAATGGATGTTACAGATAAAGTCCTGAAGTCTTGCTTATCTGACAGAGTAAATTTATTTTTTGTCAAACGGGCAGCATATGTTTTCGCAGCCAGCTGTGGGCAGGTGTGAACAGACAGAGCTCCCGTGAGCTGTGTCAAACTGGGAGAAGGCACTGAGAGCTCCAAGGCTCATCATCTCCTCTTCAGACTGTCTATTAATCCAGTCAGACAGGCTTTCTGCATGGGACTGGAGTGTGCTCTGTGGGTGTGCTTGTTTGCCTGTGTGTGCACAGCTGTGGTTTCTTGCTATTGCTGGAAACAGTCGTGTTTGTGTCTCCCACTCCTCTCCCATTCTGTTCCTTCTTTTGCAACAGGGTGAAGGAGTTGTTCACCACTAGCAGTGAACCTGACCTCAGGCAGATCTGCTGATTCTGAGCTCCATCCCTTCCCACACTGCCAGCACCAATGCTGCATCTGCCAGTCAGAGCACAGCTCCACTGTCTCTGCTCTGATGGCAATCTGCCCAAAACATAGCACTCGCCTCCTTTAAAGCATGAGAGGCATCTCATTGAACGTGAAGAGATGCACATGGGTTTGAAACTGATCCTTTGGACAAATGTTGGCAAGAGCAGGCTTTTGCCCCATAGTCAGCACAGCCTGAGGAGGCAGACTGACACCATCTAAGATGTCACATTCACCAACAGAGTTGTTCTCCAAAAGAGAAGAGTTTAGCCCCAGAAATCAGCAGCTCACTGTGCTGAAACATTTGGCACGCTTCTCAGTGACTGAGGAATTGTGGCTCCTTTTAAGGTGCCCTGGATCACTATTTTAGTGATTCTCTGCCTTCACAGAGAGATTTGAAATCCAGTGTCTTGTGGAGAATCAAAGGGGTGAAAGAATCAGACCTGAATGCTTCCAACAAAAGTTAATAGCAAACCTGGGCAACACACAGAGAGGGCTCTGTGGCATCCATGCAGAGGAGCTTGTTTGAGCCAGAAAGCTGGACTTCAAGGCTGTTGAACCAGCTGGGAATATTGATGTGATTAACAATGATTTCATTTGGAAATCAATGTGAAGGAGGCTGTTTGCTTGCTTTCTTCAATTTAATCCCTGAAATACTGGCTTCAATACAGGGAGAAATGCAGCCGAAGAAGAAAGGGGGTTTTGAGGCGGGGTGGAGGGGGGTGTGTTTGTGACTTTATCAGACATTCATCTGGAATCTAGCTGGGGAAAAGCCTGAGCATTCAATCAAATATTTTATGTGTGTCTATAATAATCCAAACAAAGGAACAGCTGGCAGCCTATGATCATTTAAAGACAGAGCAATTTCTGTTTAGCAGTCTTGTGACTGCATTTTCTCCATCTACATGCAAGATTCCTAATAGTTATGTGGGGTTTGTTGCAGTTTAGCTGCTAATGAAATACTATGAATTTAGAGGAAAGCTAACACAAACACTGAGTCTTTAGGAGAAATATTAAGCAGGCATTCTCCTGGGTCACAGAGCAAACAGGCTGCATACACACAGCTATCAAATATTGCCAGGTGTAAGAGGTTGGGCTTATATTCTAACCCTAGGAGGAGTGATAATTCATCACATATAGTTTGAATTAGAAAGGAGAGAAGCATTTTTTAAACTTTAGTCACATTAAGTTTTCTTCTCCACTTTAGCTCCAGGGAGCTGCTTCTGCCAATAACTCTTGGGAGCAGTGCAAGAACTCCTGGATAAAAGTTTTGTGGTGTGGTCTGGGAAGCAAACTAGTAAGCAATAGATAAATTATCTCTCCTGACATTATTATGTTTTTTTAAATGCATGAAAAGCTCAGTGATGATGTCCCAGACCCCATATAAAGTTACCATACTGACACATTACTTTTGGTAAGTAGCCACTTACTCCTTAGAAACCACTATAAAATACCACACAGGGAAGAGCAGTAAGTGTCATACCACAGGGAAAAACTTGTCATCTTAGTATTGCCCTTGGGAAACAGAACTTCCTTAAAACCAGCAGCTTTGTCCACTATGATGTAGTTATTTCATTATGCACTGTGGGAAAATTAGGTTTTTCCAACCACCCCACCATCCAACAGGTTACTCAGACTCCAGTGAAATGCTTGGTCTCTGCATTTAACTATTCTAGAGCTGTAAGACTCTCCCTGGCTTGGACAAGTTTAGATGCCTAATGCTCAGAGTTCTGTAAGTGGGGGCAGTCTGTGGAATAGAGCAGGTGCAGATCCTTCCCACAGCCACAGCTGGCAGGGCTGCGAGGCAGGGACGAGGAGCTCTGTGCACAGCACACGGAGCTGCCCAGCTCCTGATTCCCATCCTCACAGCTCCTAAGGCTTTACATCTCTTTGGGCACAAATGGAGCTGCTGGGGGCTGGGTGGGCTCTGCTGGGCAGAAAGCTGAGAACTGGCTTAACAGTGAGCAGTGATGCCCATGTCTGATTGGAGCCACAATCTTGGATACCCTCTGGTGAGACTGCTCTCTAATATCCCTTTGCCACCCTTAGGACCACTCTTCTGCACAGAAGTTGTTCTCCTTGAAGACTAAAATTTACACCTTCTAAGAAAGGTGTCACTTTTCTGATCCAGTTCCTGACCTGATAGGAAAAAAAAAGTATCTCCTTTTGAGAAAGGAAATCACATCTGCAAGATTTTCACCACAGTTTCAGTATGACTGTGTATGCCTGGATTTCTTTTGACAGAAGAGTTTAATCAGCTGAAGGTACCTCGGTTCCTTTAAGCAGTGGGACCTCTGCAGCTCTGCTTTCTGTGCCAAGACATGTTTTCCCTTCAAAGAGTTCAGGAAAATTGAAGTAGCTGTGAAGCAAAAGAAGTGTAAAATTATCAGCTTATGGAAGACACTTTGCTGCTTAGAGCAGGTTAACAGATTCTCCACACAAAAAGCACTGAATGGAAATATTCTCTGAATTTGGACACTAGGCATTGCCAATATAATCCAAAGAAAAGCAGGAGAAGAGTCCTGCAGTGAAAAATATCATCGGCAGTGAGGCTCAGACCAGACTGCAGCAGTTACCAAGATAAAATGACCGGAGCAGTTTGGGCTGTGATCACCTTACACTTTGGAGACTTTTCACTCACCTTTTTTCTGAATTTCTCACGCATTAGACATTCAAGTAGTGATTCAATTCACTGCAACTCCCTCCTGAGTCATTACTAGAGCAACTCCTATACAAAGACAATGCATTTTAAACAAATAGCTCTACCTTGCCAGAGATGGGTTGCAAACCCCAGTTGGTCACAACTAGACATTCAGACAAAAGGGATTTCGATTCCCACAGGTATCCATTTACATCCACTGATGCATTTTTATTTCAGCAATTCAGTGTTATCTTTCAGTCTCTTTGTGCAAGTATTCAGTGAGACTCTACCTTTTTATCATGCATTTGTAATATTTACTCATTTACTCAGATAAAAGACCTTGATGATTTGGACAGCAGCCATAGCTTTCCAGATGAAAAAACAAAGAGCTTTGCCATTAAAATTATTAACTAATTTGAGCAGTTCTTCAGTAATGGCAGAAGAAGAGACTACTTTCTCTCCCTGTGTGAAGAAACAGTTTTGGTGCTTCTGTGCGTTGTGGAAAGGCAGCTCTACCCACAGGAGGGCAGTGCTAGATCATCTGTTTCTATTTCTGTAATATGTTTCCCAGCACAGCATTTGAAGAGCTGCCTCTTTCTCTTTTATATATGGAGAGTGGCACACACAGTACCAGCCTCACAGCACTCCGTGGTGACAGGGGCTTTCACTCTGTGTCCAGCCTGAGCCAGGTTAAAGCTTTCCTTAGATGCAGTGCTGCCCCAAAGATCTGCACTCGTAGGAATGCTCAGCACTGGGTCAGGGCTCAGCCTGGAGACAATTGGCTCAGTATTAAGCCCAGCAGCCACCTAGATTTCTACCCTTGATTCTAACACCATTATGGACTAATATCACCACTGCCTGTGCAGCAGTAACTGAGCCAAATCCAAACTGTGTGTGTGAGAGAGATGGGCACTACACAGACCTGGCTTGCCTAATATTAATGATTTTGCCCTGTTGCTCACACTAACATCAGCAGTGTTGACAAAAAGCAAGCAATGCATTCTGATACATCTGAAGAGTTGCGTTTGGCTTCCCAAGGAGTTCTGCAGGCAGCTTCACAAAAGGGACTGACAGGCTCCTGCAGACCACAAGTTTTCAGGGAAGGGGGAAGGAGATAAAGCAAATGTTTCTCAGGTTCAGCTCAGCAGCCTTCTGTGCAAACAGGAACTCCTGAGGCAAAGGCAACCACAGAGCTATTTTGACTAAATAAGCCTGAGATCACTGAGTCTTTCTTCCTGCTGAGATCTTGAAAGGAATGGGAAAAATGCCCGGTGCCAGTTGGTGAAAGTAACAGTTTTGAGAATACCCCCTTTTTTTTACTTTACCCCTTGTTCCACTACATCTGTAAATTCTTCGCTAAATTTAGTATTTTTAAAGTAAAATAAAGAAAACATAGAATGGTTTGTGTTGGGAGGGACCTCAAAGATCATCCAGTTCTAACCCCCTGCTATGAGCAAGGACACTTTCCATGAGACCAGGTTGCTCAATGCCACATCCAGCCTGGCCTTGAACACTTCCAGGATGGGGTACCCACAGCTTCTCTGGGCAGCCTGTGCCAGGGCATTACCACCCTCAGGGGGAGAAATTTCTTCCTAACATCTAATCTAAACCTAGTCTCTTTCACATTAAAGCTATTCCTCCTTTTCTGTCACTCTATGCCCTTGTCCAAAGTCCCTCTCCAACTCACTTGAAACCCTTTCAGGTACTGAAAGGTGATCTAAGGTCTCCCTGAAGCCTTCTCTTCTCCAGGTTGAACACTCCCATCTCTCCCAACCTGTCTCTATAGCAGAGGTTCTCCAGGCCTTGCAGCATCTTTGTGGCCTCCTCTGAACCCAGTAAGTCCATGTCCTTCTTATGATGGGGACCTCAGAGCTGGAAACAGCACACCAGGTGGGATGTCACAAAATGGAGCAAAGAGGCAGAACTCCCTCTCACCTGCTGGCCACTGTGCTTGTGATGCAACCCAGGACACATTTGGCTTTCTGGGTTCTAAGTGAACACTGCTGGGTCACGTTAAGCTCCCATGTCTTTCATCTGAGCTCTCAATCCATCTTTCACCCAGCCTGTGCTTATGCTTGGGATTGCTCTGACCTACATGCAGGACCTTCCACTTCGCCCTGTTGCAGTCCATGAGGTTCTCATGGTCCAGCTCTCCAGCCTGTCAAGGTTCCTCTGGATGGCATCCTGCTCCATCTGGATGCTGCTTGGGGTGACAGCAAGTAAAGGAAGCAGGAAGGGTCTTTGCAGGGGTTTCACAGAGATGTTTATTTCAGCCGTGTGTGCACAGTTCATGGTTCAGAGAACAAAGGCAAAGGCTTTGGGAGGGTCCAGGTTAAATACATGGGATGAGCAGGGCGGGGAAGAAGCATCAGAGACCAATTACCAGGGGACATTGGGGTGTCACAAGGGTGGGGTTAGGACAAAGGGCCAGCAGGGAAACAGGGAGGGAGTGACCAAAGACTGAGGGACAGGGAGAGGGACACGGAGCTGAGCCAGGAACAGAACAGGAGTTGCTTTGGCCGGATAGAACAGGATTGTTATCAAGAGAAGGCAGTGAGAGAGGCCTCTCATTTTCCCTAATTGGGAATGCCTTTCAGAGTTTCCACAGCATCCCTTCCCTCCAGCTTGCACACAGCTCCATACAGCTCAGAGATTTACACAGAGCTGTTCAACAGCACCAATGCCAACACAGGCTCCCGAGGATGCACACCTCCTTCACAATTTCTAATGTTAGAATTCCTGGCAAAGATTCCTTCTCTGTTTCTCGCTGCCCCTTAGCACCTGTCCCACTCCATGCCCACCCTCCCACCGGGAACACTCCCTCACCTGTGGAAAGCAGGCGGCTGATTCTGTATTAACCGGGATCCGCTGCCTCTGCCGCTGCGCTCCTGCCCTCTCCCGGCAAAGGGAGCCGCGCCCGGCCCTGCTGCTCCGGGGAACATCCCCGGAAAGCCCCAGCCATCCCTGCTATTCCGGGGAACATCCCCGAAAAGCCCCAACCATCCCTGCTATTCCGGGAACCGGGCAACATCCCCGGAAAGCCCCAGCCCGGCTGGCTGTGCTGCTCCCGCACATCGGGACACTCTGCCGTGCACAGCTGGATGGCAACACGCACATCTGCCCAGGCCCCTCCGAATGTTTGTGTTGCACGTTTTCAGAACTCTCAGCCAAATTTAAAGAGTATCCATCAGAGAACTTGGCTTTATCACAAGATTTCTTAGACCTCAAGCCGAGTTTATATAGCTGGTTTTATTCAGCAGGAGTTCCGGGACCTCGCGGGGTTTTACTCCCTTTTCCCTGCTCATGCGAGCTTCAAGATTAAGGGGAAAATCACTCAAGGAAAGTAAAATCAAACAGTGGGAAGATCAGAGCTTGTCATATGTCTAACTAAGAAGGAGTGGTGAAGCATTAAACACTCGCTAAGAAATGCACAGAGATTTCAAAGTTACCAGCCCACCAGATTTACCTCTCCTGGAGAGACCCTATGAAGGGATAGAGCTAGTGGGGCTTCAAACTCTTCATCTGTTAAATTAGGTATGTTGGAAATGTCACACTATATCTGAATAAAGGCAGCCAGATGGGTAACAGACAGATTTTTAAATGCTCCTAGAAGTATTTGCACATTTTTTCGGTGTAGGATATCCTGCAAGAGCTGGTCCCAGCAGCTCCCCCACGCCATCAGTGCCACAGGTAGAGAGCAACGTGAGCAGGCACAAGCTACTCTGGCAGCAACAGCAAGACTAAGGGAGTGCTGGGGACTTGTAACACTTTGATTGTTCCTTCAAACTTTGTTTTTGAAAACAGCTTTCATAAATTGTAGCTCATGTTAATCCCTTCCAGTTGTGAGCTGTTGTTAGAATGTGTTTCCATGTTTTGAGTAGTGGAGGGAATTTTTTTTTTTCAGTGGGAAACTACAGAACAAGCCAAACATTGTTGGTTCTTTTCCAAACAGCATTTTTCCTTCCTTTATAATTTTTTTTAGCTAAATACACTGACTTGCTTAAAAGAGTTAGATCTACCTATCTCTTCTTGTCTTAAAAAGTGACTGAGAAAATTCCAAGGAAAATGAAACCCAAGCCAAAGTCTATTGCCATCTTCAAGTTAATTTATACAGGGCACGAATCCTCCTGAAGCAGATTAACACAAAGTCATCCTTTGGCCTGCTAATTGTGTTCAATATTTCCTACTACTGAAAAAAAAAAAAAAAGCCAATTTGATTTTAAAACGAACAAGCAAAACAGAAAAGCATAACTAGGTGTGCTAGAGCTTCTAACAGCTTTTTGGCTGCCTCTATGCAAACTGTAGATAATATTTCTTCTTAAGTCGTAAGCTTTGGCTCATGTTCCGACTGCCTCTGCACAATGTCCCAAAGTAGATGGTGCTAATGCTATTTTAGTTCAGTTTGGCACTGATCCTGCCACACTCACAGCACATGAATAACAGCACAGTGAAGCCCTGTGTGTCTGCACTCTGCACGTGGCACTTCCCAGAAGAGGCAGAAGAGCTTTAATCTCGAGACTGACCAAGCAATTTTATGCACACAGTCAGTGAATGAGAGGTAGATATGACTGGGTGATGTCTCTGCAGCCCTGTGTCTCCAGCCTCTTTCATGCAGTGCTGGCTTATAAAGGACCTCACTAGGACTATGTGACCTCAGCTCTCAGCATTCCTAAACTTTCACCTCCATGCCAAAAGAATGCAGGCTGCCCCAGCCACGTATCCTTTAATGTGTGGTTGCACCATGACAAGGAAATTTTACAACATAGAGCTGCTGAAGCTTAGATCCAGCCCTGAGCCCAAGCCCTGAACCTCCTTGATCCTCTGAATGCCTTTAATCACATTGCATGGGCTAGACTAGAGGATTCCTTACGATCCCACACAGTCTTATTTTATTTGGCCCTTCTAATTTCTTATTGGATCAGAAACTTCTCACTCCAATACAGAATTTCAGCCCTTTTTCCAAGTTCCATTAGAGCTTCCCAACCCTAAATAAAGTCTAGTTGGTTTGGTGCAGCCAACAGACTGCCAAGCTCCATAATTTAATTTATTCTTCTTTGCAGTGGTGCAATTCCCCTTCTAACAGGTAGATGTTCTTCTCTGTCCCTATAGTGTCTCATCTGATTACAGCAACCGACAAGGCAGATGGATGCAACACTGTGAGGCCACTGTACCCAGAGGAGAGTGGAGACAATGTCAGCCCTCCAAGACACAGAATGGGACAGCAAGAGGGTGCTGAATGTTTCACATCCCTTGCATGTTTCCTCTCAGATGTATTGAGAGCTATGTGATCAATTCAAGGTTTTTTTAATATTAGAATAAAGAAATACAAAAATCCTCTTTGAATACCTTGAAAACACCCCGTTATCATAACTATCTGTGAGGCAGTTCCAAAAGTGAACATTTCACCACCTGGGTCAGGAGTAAGACAAAAGGTGCCAATGCTCAAATACTTAAATACAGCTGTGCTGTGCCTAGGCAAACTGAGTACCCTGTGAGTGTTCGTGTGTTTGAGAAAGAACATTGAAATACCATGGAGGTACCAAATAACCCACCACAAGCACATCCATTTGTTCTCTCAGAGCAGACAAACACCAGGCAAGTAATGGGCAAAGGGCTAAATGAACCCTCTGAGTTATTTATTGCAGGGAGGTGAAGCTGAGATCCCTGGCACTGCTCTAGCCTTGTGCCAGCACAACTGGTTACCCTGATCCTCCAGTAAAAAAACAGGGAAAAAAACTCTGCAAAATACAGTGGGAGGCAGGCACAGACAGGAGGGAGGGGCTGGTACTTGGAAAGTGCTCCAGGTCTTAGGCTCTGAAGAGTTAAATCAACCAGAGAAATCTTAAACAAACAAAACAAACCAAATAAAACAAAATCAAACAAAAAACAAACAGAACAAAACAAAACAAAACAAGAAAGCCACGTAGCAGCCCTTACAACAAAAAAGTTCCCAGAATTAATGAGATTTTGATAACCCCCCTTTAAAAATTGAATATTTCAATTTTAAAATGTACAAAGACTAACATCTTCATAAATACCCTATTAAGAAATTTCTGATGCTGTTTCAGATTTTGCATTGAAATACAGTGCACGGAGGTTGCCATAGCTACCAGCAAATTTTTAAATAACTGTTTCTCGTCAGAGCAGCTGCAGTATCCTACAGAAATGAAGTGGGGAAGCTGGAAGGAGTCTGACCAAATTCAAGCTCCTAATCAAATGGCTCCAAGATTTTCATAAATGCAGCTTAGAAACTTTTAATATGGGTTCTGGTTTTTAGAGAAAATATCTCTCTTTGTTATTTGACAGGACCCCAGGAAATGCTGTCAGCAGTGCTGGAGATCTCAGTCAAGAGAAGAGCTTTGTTTTCATGCTGCAAAACATAAAAATTCCCACTGCTGAGCCCCAGCCTGGTACAAGTCCCCAGGCAGCAAAAGATGCACTGCAGCCTTGCTCTGAAGGGCTTTCTGAATGAACTGCTTGCCTGGCAGCCCTGGGCCTAAAAATGCCCTAAGAGCCACACATTTCTGCACCCAGGGAAAGCTCTTCCTTGCCTGAGCTTGCACAGGAAAATGCAGAAAGGAGGAAATGTGAGAAACAAGTGAAGCTGTAAAACACTGGCAGGAGGGTTTTGCAGAGAGGCTGTGATTGAGGCGGTCCTGCCTCCTCAGGGCTGGGTATCAGGAGGCTGTTTCTTCTTCTGTAGCATCTCTCCCTGGCTTGAATAGGCAGAGCAATGTTCTGTGCAAGAGTGTCAGCAGAAAATAGACATTTCTGCACTGTGGGCACCTCTTTGGGGGAGGCCTAATCTAAGAACACTGGGAGCCTCCCTTCAACCTGTAGTATTAACTATGAAAAAGTCCTGCAGAACTTAAAATAAAATCATTTTGTGCCCTCAGGCAAGTATGTCCCTGTGTCCCAGGCCATAAAGCAAAAATAAATAAAGAATAAAATTTCTCAGAGGAATGCCAAGAGATTTAATTCCCCGAAAATAGTAATTGAATTGCTATCTGTGGAAGGTGGAAATGCCTGGCTGGGTTTGGGTGTTTTTCTAAATGGCAAATTAATGATTATTATTAATGACACTGTTGTGATTCTGAAAAAAACATCTTATTCCTTACTGGTTGTATGCAAATTGCTTCATTTATCTACAACCTGCCTTTAAGAAGTGCCTCCAAAGCAGAGTGGAGGTGCTTCCTCGTGCTGGGGTGGTGATGCTTGAAGGCTCATGTTGCTCTGCCATCACCTGCACAGCAGAGAAGTTTACAGGCAAGCAACAGATATTAATCCATATGGACAAATCTTCTGCACAAGGTAATTTTATTTAAAATGTGATTTAAAATTCCCTACACATCTTGAAATGAAACAGCTTCCCTTCCCAATGACTGGAGCTTGTTGGCTCCAAAATTCTTCTGGGATAAAAGAAAAAGAAAAACAAAGGGGAACAAAGTCAGGGAAAAAAATCTAAATAAAAGTTAGAAAAATGAAAGTTAAAAAAGCTATCATGGCAGATTCTTCTAACAAATTACATTTTTTTACTTATAGCAAGTGTTCAAGGCCAAGTTGGATGGGGCTTGGAGCATCCTGGTCTAGTGGAAGGTGGCCCTGCCCATGGCAGGTGGTTGGAAATGGATGATTTTTCAGATTCCTTCCAAACCAAACCATTCTTTGACTCTACAATTCAATGGTATTGAGGCAGTTTAAGTACTATCCTTAGCACAGAAAATAATTTTTTTTTTTAAAGGTGGAAAAGTCCCTCATTTTAGGAATTAGATACTTCATGGCAGGGAGAAACATCTCAGTCACTCAGTGAGATCCTGGCACAAGACTCTTCAGCTGACTTTGCCCAGCATCCCTCTCTACACTGGCAGTAAGTGATCAGAGAGTGGGAAAAAAAGCATGGCTAGCAGAAAGACAACCTAGTGAATGCCTTTTATAATGTAAGCTGTAAAAATTCTCTTTGTCAGTGTGAAAACAGGCTAGCACAGCAGAGTGGGGAAGGGATGCCAATGAACAGAGAATTCTGTACTGCTGTGCATGTATCCTGTCAAAGGGTCAGACCTTCCTCTGTATCTTTAGGCATTAACTTTTCTGGTGTAGAGGTTTTTTTCAAGGAAAGGAACAGAAGATAAAAAAAGCACAGCCTGCTGTATGGTTGGGCTGCCAGAAAAACAGATTGTGAGTCACTGCAAACTACTGACCTCAGCCAGCATATTGTGACTCCACAGCTTTTCAGCCCTGCTGCTTTTCCCCAAGGCAGATGAGAGGCTTGTCCAAGCTGCAGAGGCACACTCATGCTCACTGTGATGTGCTGTTCCTCTCAACTGTGCAGACATCAGGACTACTGAACCCAACATAAACTCATAGTTTTCCTGGAAGGAAAAGGAGATGCTAGACAAAAAGATGAGCCACCACCTGCAAGAGCTGCTTGTCCTGGAGTATCAAAGAGCAGGCAGTGCAGAGCCATCTCCAGAGGAGTGTGCAGGGCACAGCCACTGGCTGGAGATGCCTGAAATGATCTACTGAGAATCTGCTTGCCTGCAGCCTGCCTTGAGCCTCTCCTCAGCACTCACCAGGCAAGGCACACACAGGGTAAGGAAGAAATGCAGAGGCTTAAGGAGAGGAGGGTGGGTGGGAGGCAGCCAGAGAGAGCAGTGGTCAATGCCACAAGGCACCTTCTCCCCTTACCTGCAAAGTGAAACACAACAGCACCACAGACTGGGCACTGCTGCAGCTCCTCTCTCTGTGCTGCTTTGCTGTTTGTTGCCATTTTGCTTTTGAAGCAGTTCATCAGGCCCTCCAGCACAGGAGGTTTGCTTTTTTCACCAGATTCAAGCATTATCTTGAAGCAAGGAGAAGAGAATCTTGGGGGATGAGCTAAAAAAAGGAAATAAAAAAAACTTCAAGAGATATGCCCTGAGAGAGGCAGGGAAGGATCAAAGACCAAGAAGTGGGGGCAGAAGATCAGTCAAGGGAGGGGAAGGCAGCAAACCACACAAGCAGTGTGGTGACACTGGGACATGCTCCTATAAGAAGAAGAATTATGTAGGTGCTTGTCCTCATCTGAATAGTAAGCAGAAAACTACAAGTCAAAAGCAAAAGGCATGCAAGAGAATTCAGGGCTTCTCCTTTTTAAGTGTTCATCTCAATTTTTTCATCTGCAAAATGTAGGCAACCCTGCTGGTCTGCCAGAACTGTGCCAGGGGGATTCAGCCCATTAATTTATTCAGAACAAAATAAAGAGAGTGACATCTGTGAATAAGCACCAGAAGATGCCACAGATCAATTTTAAAAAGACATAGAGAGAGTACATCTTTTTAGGAAAAGCTTTACTTGGTGCCAAAAAGTAGCTTTTAATCTATACCAGCACTAAAAAAATCAGGTGAAGTCAACTGAATGCTTCTTTACTGAAAAATAAAGTGAAAAAATCAGAATTTCACTTTGGAATGAAACATTTGGAGCAACAGATAAATCCTCCAGAAGAGATGCAGTCATCAGAGTTGGGATGCCTCAGCTTCTGGTGGTTGTACATGGAGCTGGTAGATTCAGTAAAGATTTAGGTCCATTAATACACCCTGACATGTTGTACATCCGACAGAACCTTAGGAAAGGAGCCTCTGAGCCATTTTTCCTTCAGCACTGTGACCTGCATTGCTTCTGTGTGCAGGCTGGGGGGTGTGAGATGCAGGCTGGGCCATCCTGGGACTGCCTCAGTTAGAGTGAAGCAGAATAAAGAGGTGTATTGTGAGGCAGCAAAATGAGACAGACAGCAGGTTACCTTGGTTTGAACCCACATACTAAAAATACTTTCTATTCTGCTGGAAAGGCACAGCACTGTCAGTAGGACAGCCTGGGACTTGAAGACTTATCTGGTTTAAATATATCAAGAATATCCCAAAAGAAGATGCCTTGCCATGAAGGGCAAGCAAGCCTCAAAGGCAGCTCCAGTAGCCTGGGGCTAAGGAAGAGCACACTGAAAGGTTGGTCACTGCAGGGCTGAAAGGCAGGCTTTGCTTTCAAAATATCTCTGTACCTATTCATTTTAATCTGTTCTCTCACTGAGCAGCAACTGTAGAGCACAGAAGCACCCAGGCAGCTGTGAGAGGAGAAAGGCTTGAGAATAATGAACTCTGGGAACAGCTTTTCCCTTCACCATTTCCCACATGAACAGAACACATACTTGCTCAGGACACAAATACCATCTAATTTTTCATTACACACAGGCTATGAGACAGTTTCCCTACATGAAAGGCCACCATTCATGGAGAGCTGGAGCCCAAAGTTAGACAGAGGTTTCCTAACTTTCACCTGGACACAGCCAGTTCCATGCACTTGGGAAGGTTCAGCACCATGCAGACACAGCCACCAAATTTTTGGTAGTCCTGCTTTACAGAATTAATTTTGTGGTGGTCTTGGAGCAAGTGCCACTTGCCAGTTTGTTTTTTAATAGCAAGTTAAGTGAGTGTGTGCAATTTAGGTAGTGGCAGAGGCCATTGATCCACCCAAACAGGTGTATCAATCTTCCAGGTCAATTTTGGGGTGGCACACACCACAATGGCTCCTATCAGAAATCAGACTGAATTTTGAAACCCCATTGAGAAAGTACATCTCGTCCCCACAACACCATGGGTACAGGCAAAACAAATGGCTTTACAGAAGCTTTGTGGCCCTCTGGTCCCTTCACCTGGATTACATGGCGACTTTGATAACTGTGACTGCTCCCCCAGTCCCAGTGAGGGCCCAGGTGGGGCCATTTGGCTCCAGAAATAACAGTCACATTGGCCCTGGTATCTAAAACACCAGTGATCGTTATCTGTTGCCTCTGTAACGACATGTAATTTAGATGTTGGCAATTGAGAGACAGGACTCCAGGGAATGCTGATGCCAAAGTCAATTTATTGATTACAGAGCTCAGTTTATATAGTGTCACAGCTTTGAATAGAATTTCCTACTACCTAGGCGATAACCCTAATATTTATGTTTCTTAGTAACATTAATTAACTATAGTCTTTCATGACTTCCTTAAAACAAAATAGCACATTCCTTTTTACTTCCTCCCTTACTTTTCTGTTTGAACGTGCTATGGGTTTTTCCCCACAAGAGCCAGGATGTCTGGCCCATCCATCATCTCCACAGAACTCCCTGTTCCACTGCTCAGCTGCCTCCCCATATCTAGAAGGTGTTGTAATTGCAGGGAAGAGGTGGAAAGCTTGTTAGTAATCATAACTCTTTATGCTTAATGATGATGATTACTTTTCCTGATATCTGAATGGAAAATTTTAACACAGGCCCTTCAAGAAGAAACATCAACCTGTGACTTGAATGAATTCCCCTACAGAGGGATGTTTGTGCTACTAAGCCTTTAAACAGCACTTATGTTGCCATCACTAACTACACTGGAAACTCCCTAAACCAAACACTTTGGAAGCACATCACTAACCTCAGGAAAGGAAGTCTGTGTTTATATAAGTGGGCTAGTTTACTGGTGCAAATGAATAATCTTTATGGACACAGCTTCTGTTGAAAATGGGTATTTGGCATAAGACAAAGCAAATGAAGCAAAAAGTGCACAGCAGTGGCACCAAGAGATCAGGGTACAGCAGATTATCAGTTGGCAAATTTAGTGTTCAGCCCAAAGGAGGTCCAGGTTTTCCATGGTGTCTTGGTTTGAAAACAGGTGTTTGTTAGAGAAAGGCAGAAGCCTCTCTTGAAATGGACTATGTAAACCCCCTCCCTCCAAATAATTATAATCTTGAAATTAAGGAGCTCTCAGGCAAAGATGTGGGAATAGGAATAGCAGTTCTTCACCAGGAAAAAAAATAAAATAAAAATACAGTATTACAAAAAAAACCCAAACCCAAAGCACTGACAGAGTCAGAATCCAAGCTGACACCCAGTGTCAGTCAGTCAGGGTGTTGGCAGCAGTCCCATTAAATGGTGGCTGCATCCTCCTGCAGTGGCAGATGTGGTTCAG
>JAOTQP010000680.1:15077545-15105614 GCA_026413545.1 Cichladusa arquata
AAAAAAAAAAAAAAAAAAAAAAAAAACAAAAAAAAAAAAGAAAAAAACCCCACCAAACCCCAAAACCAACAAAAAATCCAAAAAAATCACTTCAGGGCATAAGCTCAGCTTGTTTAGGCAACCCATCCTTCCCTGACCCTGAAAAACTGCACAAAGCATAACCCAAAACAAAAGCAAGTAGGGTAAACGTTGAAGGCAGGGAGTGCTTTTTCCGGACAGATGGTGTTCAGAGGCATTGTGTCGAAAAGTGGGAGCTCAGGAGAGGATTCAGAGTATGATTTCTCACTAGGCAGCAGGCACACTCAAAGCACAGCAGCACTATCCTTTTCCTACTTTATCACAGAGGACAAAAAGCAATTCTTCAGTTCATAGGTCTTGCCTTATTGATAATAATTTTAACTGAAACAGACAAAAATGCCTGTTTTGAGAGTCAGAGTGGGTGCTTCAGGATACCTGTTAGTTTGTGTTGCTATGATTTAAATGCATGCTTCATGCCATGAGTCCACCTTTTTCACTTCCTATTGCTTTTACCCACTCAGTACAAATTCTTGTGCAGAAAGAGTAGCCAATGATATCCTTGCTCATAAAGCTCCAAAAAGTAACACGTATTTTTCTACAGCTGATCGTATAGGGAGATGAGAAAAAAAATAAAAATCATGGAAAATATTTTTGTACACATAAGAGATATAAACTGAGAGAAAAATGCGCATAAGCCAAAAGAAAAACATGAACTGTGTTCTGGAATGTCTACATGCAGTGCAGAAGAATATTTTCTGCCTGGCCATGCGAGTAGTATGACATTGTATGATGAAGTTCATTCTCCTGGTCTTGCCACCATTCAGCAGCAGTGTATTGCTTCATTGCTTCAGTCAGTGGGTTACTCGTCTTGTCAGGTAAGTCCTCCTTTATGCAAGAAATTGATTTCATATTTTGTGCATGTTTTATATATTGCCTTATATAGCCTTCAGTTTGCTTTTGTAAAGCTAAATTGTTTCACCTTTAAATTCATGTGCCTATTCTATTCTGATGGCAGTGAGTTGTTACTTTACCAGACTTTGTCTCACGGCGCGATTTAGCTTTCACCAAACCTTGCTGCCATGAACCTTCCCCTGATGAGAGGGATCCCAAGGTGTAAATCAGGACAGTGCTTGCATATCTCCAGCCAACTGATCAACTGAATACCTTCCAATACCTATTAATTTCACTCCATAGAGAGCACCACTTTTGAATCTATTATCTTTTTGGGGTTCTTTTTCCCCTGAAAGAATAATCCTGTGTAAGCCTAGCAGTTGAAGCCTGAGGGGAATTGTTGATTTTTTCCTGATCTCCAGTTGGAAGCCTGTAAGGATTTTCAAGTTCTGCTAGGAAGACAGGCCAGAATGGTCCTATGGGCACACTGAAAAAAAGTTGATTTATGAGTCTTGAAACGTCTGGGGGGTGCTTCTCTTAAAGCCAATTAGTTTAAAAGTTGGAGAAAATGTGAGAAATACAAGCCAATTGCTACCCATGTATAATGATAGAAAACAGATACCTTAACTTGATGGCACATCTTTGTGGTCCATACGTCAGAAATTTTAGTTAAGGAAAGCTTGGTAATTTTTTATGAAAGGAAAGGAAAAATTTGCTTGTGGCCTCCCTTCACTCCTATCCTGCTGTTAAGATATAAAAAATTACGAAGGTGGGCAACTAGTTTGGTTTATTAGGCATACCCACAGCTGGTAGGGAGACTGGTCAGGAGGAGG
Organism: Cichladusa arquata; assembly: GCA_026413545.1. Lineage (NCBI taxonomy): Eukaryota > Metazoa > Chordata > Aves > Passeriformes > Muscicapidae > Cichladusa > Cichladusa arquata. Next base: position 15,079,288 of record JAOTQP010000680.1, read on the forward strand.
AGCAGCACAGAAAGCATTTGGTGTCAGTGCTGGCAACAGGCCTGGACAGGGAGGGGTTTCCTTGCTACCCACACATACAGGTGATGTGTGACACCCTGGTCAGTGGGCGGTGACAGGCAGCCCAGCATGATTGAATTGAGCAGACCTGAGCAGGACCCCTTACCCTGACAGCATGAGCCCAGAATATATTGTTTTTCATGTCATTAACACAGTCATTTTGGCCCATGAGGGCTGGAGATTCAGCAGTGGTTCATGGTTCATTACAAGAGCAGTTACACACAGCTAAAGGAGAAGTGCTCATTTGGGATTGCCCCCTGTATTCTGGAAGGTAATTTGCTTTTCAGATAATATTCATATTGTTCCAAAGGTAACGTTATCCTGCTTTCTCTTTTCCCCCTCAAAAAAAAAAAAATCTATTTATTTAAATATTTTGTCAGTTTGTTTTAGTTTATTTTTTGTGAAGTACAAGATACTGTTTATTGGGTGGTGAGACAATGTAGTTGCTGTCCTTGGCTTCGTGTGCAGGGATTAGGGTGCTAGTTCTAGAAAACATGGAAACCTATTCTCTCTGTAAGTGCCTGGCAGAAAAGTTGTACTTCTAAGATATATTTACTTTGGGAAAGAATAAAGAAAAAAACAAAACAAAAGGCATAGTAATATGGGGTTCATCTAATCTAGTGTGCAGTAATAATTTCTTGAGTGTTGCCCATCTTTTGTGATTAAAATAACTGATAGATTCCAGCCAGGAGGTGAAAAATTCAGTTATTGCATGTAAGAAGCTGATGACATGCACACTTCAATTCAATTAAATTCAGTTCAATTTTAGTATTTTGATGACAAAGTTGCACTTCATTATGTGGAGGCAAAAAATATGCTGCATTACAAGATTTTTTTCTTGCAAATCTCTTAGAGAGATGTTCATGCATCCTGAGGAGTTTTTAGCTGATATTTTCAAAACTGCTGATACAAAATATAATCAACCTTTCTAGGAAAAGAAGAATGAATAAAAGTTTTACTACCTTCTTTTCCAATAGAAAGAATCTGTCACATATATTTTCTTTTTGTTTAGCTGATGGTTTTTAAGATCTTTTTTTCCACAATTTTATTGGAAGTTCCTGCTTTATTATTAAATATGAATGATATTTCATTATTATTCTCTTCAAAGAATAATTATGTAAAGCACTATGCCAAAACTGAACACATACAATGAAAGTAAGTGCAAACATCCTGGGATAAATAAGCATGCATTGTCTGTGCTGATTAACTTAATAGTTCTGTAGTCATTCCTGTTTTAGAAATGTGTTTTTACCCCCCTTTCCCCAATGAAACTTCACATTTCTTTTAAATTTTAAGTCACCATCAAAGTCAATTTTCATTTCTCTACCATTCTCCTTTTCATATTGCATACCACTAATCTAATTACCTGCAATGTGTTGCGTGAAGAACTTACGATATTTTCACTGGAAGGTGCTATTTTGGGTTTCCATTATTTTATTGATAAACTTTCTAAGAAACAAAGTTCACTCTTGGGGGTAGGCATGCATGTTAATTGTGTAAATCTGGTGGCTGATTAATTGTTTTTTCTTAAATATAGGTATATATATATATACATTTTGATTTGAATTCTGAAATATTTGATGCTATTGGTATTTTCTGAAGTCATAAGTAGTAACCAGGGTTCATTATTTTAGTTCTCACAGGATTACTTGTTTTAAAGCTACTCTGAATTTAACTTTATTACCAAGGTTGGTCCTCCAGAAACTATGTTAACAACTTTCAAATAGTTAAAATTTTGAGCTATTCTTTAAGGCTGTTCTGCTTTTTAGAAGTTGTCAAATAGCATGGCATAGCATTTCAGGGAAATGAGTAAACCTTTCCCTTCTGTTCCACTTCATTGTATTTCTGTGGAAACCTGCATTTAAGGTGCAACTACCTGGCTTCAGAGGGACTCTAAGTAGGATGCTGGTTTAGGATTTAGATAATTTGATGATGTGATGGTGAGAATAATGGAGGTAAATAACTTCAGTAGTCACCAATCTTTCTCTAGAATTTTGGGCTGAAGACTAGAGTATTTAGATAAGGTTGTTAAGTATTTTCTTTAAAATCCCATGGAAGATACTGCAGCAGGCACAGTTAGCAGGAACTGAACTATAGATAGTAACCTCTATGGAAGAAATAGTTCCATTATCTTAAATAATGGAGTTCAGAGGAAGAAAGATAAAGGCATTCCCCTTGTTATTTTAAATCCTCTAAGCATCAGGATCAAAAAAGGGAGATACATGTCTCTGTGGTATGAATGCAAAAAAAAAAAAAAATTAGAAATATGAGACTTTTTTACTTTTTAAATGCACTCAAGGTTCTTGACATTAATCTGTCATTGCAAAAAATTTTCAGCTACAGTACTTGTATTCTGTAACTGGAAGGCTTGACTGACTTTTTCATTACTGTGATGGGTTTGGGAAAAAAAAATCCCTAAGTGGAAACAAAGGTGAAGCTTTTTTTTTTTTTTTTTTTAAATAAGCCAAAAAGGATGTGACAGAAACAGGTAGAAAGTGATTTATAGCAGCTGACATGTGGAGCTGTTAGTCCTGCTTTTATTCTGTATGTCTTTTTGCCTCTGGTGTTAACCCTATGTCTATCAGTAGTTTTAATCTGTTGTCCCAACATAAAAGCAAGAATCCAAAGTAACATCATCCTGCCAAAAATGGATGTGATTTATCATAGCACAGAGATCTCTAGAGGGATGACTGGTGAAAGACTGTCATTCTATGACACTCTCAGAAAGATTCTTTTCCAAGTCAGAGGAATTGCAAGGGTCAGTTCTGCAAAATCAGTGTTATTCACTGAAAGCTGTAGAAGCTTCTCTCTCTTGCTGAAGTCCTCACTTGCATGGTGACAAAATTCCAAGTGGAAACTGGCACTGTCAGATGTAAGCTATTAAGATGCACTGAAGGGCATGTTTGTATAAAGATCCAGACAGACATGTTTGTAAATTTGGCCCTAAAGAGATAACACTGAAAGAGCCCCGTCATTATTTAAAGGCAAATTTTTGAAAAATGTTTAAAAATGAGTCCTAAACAGGTCTGCCTCCTTTATATAATGAGACTTTTTGTTGTAGGCAGATGTACTTCTACCTGTGATTCCTATTCAACTATATTCAGTGGAAAGAATGCTTAGTTCTCCCACAAAAAATCTAAAATAGTTCATTTTAAAATCAGATAGCAACCATCAGAAATTTTTGATATGAGTGGCTCAGTTTTCAAATTTTTTTTAAATTCTAAATGAATTTAATGGTTTGAAAAATTTAAGAAGATTGTCAGCAAGAAAATATTCTCTGCACTTTTACAGCAATGGAATATTGGGGTTTTGCAGGGCTTGTTATTTGTTTGTTTTTTTCCCTCAGAAATGGTTCTTTTGTAGGAATGTAAAACAAATGTACTTGATGAATATCTATGCTCTGCAGCCATAGGTGACAATGGTACAGCCAGGATATGATCACTGAAGTTTAAAGTTTTCTGTAAATCATGAATTAATCTAGATAAGGCTTTTTCTCTAGCACATGGGCAGAGGTTATGTCTGTTCTGCTTGTCTTTGAGATGAATCATAGTATGAACATACCTATCTGTTCCCTATTGCTTTAACGATCTCTTATAACAGATTATACTGTTTAGATAGCAAAGGTCAGGTGAGATAAATCTCTCTGCAAACAGCTGAAGAGAAGAGTCAGCAGATAATGAATTCTTCCCTAGTGTAGCATTTGTAAAATTAAAGAAGTATAGTCTATGATTTTTAAGAAAAAGTGGGAAAATATGATAAAAAACAATGATACTGATTTTGGAGGCTTTTTTTATTGGCAACCTAGAGAAATTTTACTAAAGGAAATTATTGAGGGGAATTAATGATGTTCCTATATTGCTTAAGGCCAGCTTTAGTTGCCATGGGGTGCTGCCCTCAGAAACACATGGACAAAAACACTTTCTTTGACATAGTCTCCCTTTTATAGGGATATTGTCTCAGTGTCTAGGCAGTCCAAGCACTGTTGTCCATTTACTGTACACTCTGTCTCAAATACATCACTGGGGTAGAGAAGCCTTCTTTAAGTGGCTCTTAGGTGACCATGAGGCATTATGACTGTGCTGATTTTCATGCAGAAGCTCCATGGGTGAGGTGAGTTGCAGGAACATGGTATGAGTTGGTGGTAAATTGTGTTGGTTTTGCTAGGAAAGGAAGTAGGTGACATTATGGCATGTATCTTTGCCTTCCACTGAAGAAAGGCTTTAGATTCTACATTCCTGTCACCACTATTTCAAAATGGCATTGCTGTCTCTCACAGCTGGGGATTCTCTGTCGATGGGAGGTGGCAGACTGTGGGCATTCAAGATCATCTCCAAAGCTTCCACCTGAGCATAGGGGTCCTGCTTCAGTAGCAGTAATAGACAGCAAATTGCACCCTAAATCATATTGTCACAGAAACATTTAAGTTGGAAAGGGACTTTAAGATCATCATGTCCAGCTGTTAATCTTAGTCTTCCACTAAACTGTGTCCCTAAGTATTACATGTACACATCTTTTCAGTGTCTCCATGGATGGTGACCATCCATGTCAATCTGTTACAATGCTTGACAACCCTTTTAGTGGAGAAATTTTTCCCAATATCCAATCTAACTCCCCCTTGTTGCAACTTGAGGCCATTTCCTTACCTCTTATTGTTTGTTTCTTGGGAAAAGAGACTACTCTTCACATCGCTACACCCTCCTTTCAGGTGACTGTAGAGAGTGATAATGTCACCCCGGAACCCCCTGTTCTCCAGGCTAAACAACCCCAGCTCCCTCAGCTGCTCCTCACAGGATTCACTCTCTAGATCTTTCAAAGCTTTGCTGCCCTTGCTGGGCTTGCTCCAGGACCTCAATATCCCACTTGTAGTGAGGAGCCCAGAACTGGACACAGGTCTCAAGTGTGATCTCACCAGTGCCCAGTACAGAGGGAAAATCACTGCCTTTGTCCTGCTGGCCACACTATTTCTGATACAGGTCAGGACACCTCCTTTTTGTGGTTAATATATTTAGAGAAACAATTTTTACTGTTAATAGTCAGATTAAGTTCTAACTGGGCTTTGTCCTCTTTAACTTTTTCCCTGCATAACTTCACATCTCTCTGGTCCTCCATAGTTGCCCTTTCTTACAGAGGTGATAGACTCTATTTTTTTTTCCCTGAGTTCCAGCCAAAGGTATCTGTTCAGCCAGGCCAGTCTTCCCCTCTGGCTCATCATTCAGGGGAACCACTTGCTCCCATGTCTTTAAGATTTACTCTTGAAAAATATCCAGCCTTCTTGAGCCCCTTTGCTGTTCAGGACTGCCTCCCAAGGAACTCTCAACCAGGCTCCTAAACAGGCCAAAGTCTGCTCTGCAAGTTCAAGGTGGTAGTTTTGATATGATCCCTCCTTACTTTTCCAAGGACTGATGTTGGGAAGGATGAACCAGGAAAACCTTACAAATATGAATGCTCAGATTCTGGAAATATAGAAACCATAAGAGAGATTGAAATGAAAGCCATCTTTGAGATACCAAACCTCAGTTACTAAATAACTAGAATACAATAGGATGGCTAGCTGAAAGTAATCCCCTCTTGATAGAGCAATGCTTTCTGCTGGAAAACAGTCCAAAGGTCAGAGAGGACCCTGCTAGGTCCAAAGAGCAGTTTTTAGAGTTTAAAGTATAACACGTTATGGTAATGTAATGGTTCTTATGGGCTATATGTAAATGCTATAGAATTTGTATCTTGTGTTAGATTGGTTAGTGGAAATTATAATATTCAACATAGAAGAAGGTTTATTGTATTGTAAACGGGAAAATCACTCTCTTACTTTCTTACTCTCTTACTTCTCTCTTACTCTTACCCCCTCTCTCACCGTCCTGCTCTGACCTGCAGCTGGCAGCTCTTAGCAGGACTCTGTGTACCCACGCCCTTACAATAAACTGCAACTTTAAGATCAGCTTATACAGAGCACCTGAGTTTGTCCCTGACAGCCATCCCCCTGACAAAGACTCCCACAAAGGCTGAGTAGGTGTTAGTGCATTCCTGAGCCAATCAGTCATGACTCCCTGGTGGAGCCCCTGGCACAGGCACAGCCACACACTGGTGCATTTGGAGCAGCTGATTTCACTGAGTGGATAACAGAATGAGTCCCCAAACAAAACTCATTTTTGGAAAAGCAACATATACAGTTTGTGACATCCAATCATGGAACAGAAACTGTAAAAGTGGAACAATGTGACTCAGGTGACCCATTACAACAGCTTGAGTATAAAGTAACACATAACAAATATGCTGAATTTGTGAGTAACCCACTGGCTCAGTCCAGATCTTACAGAATTTTTCATTGAGGAAACATAAACAGTATGAGAGCTTTTTATATACTGGGCAAATAAAGTAAGCCAAGCATTGCCTACTAAATTATTTATTTTGAATTATTTGGCTTCTCCAGCACTGAACACTTGTAAGCAAGGAAAGAACTCAATCATAGCTTGAAAAACAGGAAAAAATATTCTGCATGTGGCAGGAAAAAAGTCAAACAATAAAACAACTAAAGTCCTAGGACAACATTCCAACCCCCTATTTCCATTCCTAAGGAGCCTTGAGAAGGCCTGTAAGAAAACCTTGATTTAAAACAGAGTACTATGGTTCTATAACTCGCAGCTAGAATAAGAGGCGGGTGTGACATCCAGATAGACACACTACATTTCAGAAGGCTGATATCCCCTTTATTACAACATCTGGCTATCTTTTATATCTTCTACAAAGTTTACACTTTGTTCATTGGTTACTATAGATGAACATAACGTTCATTGGTGTGAAACATCTATGCCTCTGTTTTTCCCAAGACTTTTCTAAAAATACTTTTCCCAGCTGCAGGTTTCTTCTTGCTTATATTCTTCTTCTTCTTCTTCTCTTCTTGGTCTCCAGGCCAACAGCCTTTCAGAAATAACCCTTATTCATTAACCCTCTCTGGCCCACAGACCAGCTGTGAGTTTCTCCACACAAAGAAGTCTAAAACTTCAGGCCCAAATCCTTATAAACATCAACAAAAGTTTCAGAAAACATTAAAAGAAACTCTCAGCTGAAATGCAGTCACATCCAAATAGGTTTTCTCCAATCCAAATAGGTACTTCAATATGCCTTTAAAAGTCCATGCAGTCTGGGCTATGTGGAGGAGCTGACACTGCCATTATTATTCTGTAGCTGTTCTGCAGTTGTTATGAAATTCCTGAATAGTTCCCTTGGAGGACAAATCAGGCCCACAGTTCTGGAATAAGATTTTAGGAAAATAATTAGGGATTTAGAGATACTGATAAGGGAGGATTAAATTTCTGCCAAGAAAGCCCACTTGATAGAAACCTGGGTTTAAAAAAATGTCACACTATTTGCTCTTGTATCTCTACAGGGAAGGAGAATGGAGGATTTACTTCTTACTTCTTCCTACTCAAGGTGACTCCCAAAAGCCTCAGAGAAAATTCTCCCCACTCTAACTTGTGGTGAAAGGAAATCATCCACCTTATTTATAGCACAAAATAGCCAATTATGAATAGTCCAGAGGCTCAGATTTATCTAGAATGGTTTATATTCAAAACATAAAACCAGACTAATTTCAGTCTAATTATTAAAAAATATGTTATTTGAGTATTTTTTAATGACTAGACTTTATACCATTTAATTACAAATTGAATTAACCAAGTGTGGAGGTTACTTTAAGACTCTAGGAATAGGATGGTGATTTCCATACTATTTTATAATTTGCCCTAGCAAAACCTGTAGACTACAGCTGCAACACCAGTCTTTGAGCTTCCTATTTTCTGCTACAGGCAATTCTCAGAAAAAGAGATACAATCAGGAAATAAAAATAAACTTGGTAGCAAAAGGGTTGTTTATCCTATTGATTTTCTATTTAATCCCATAAAATGCCTCCCTTCCAACACTATCAGTCTCTCAAAAGAAAGCTCAAAGTGATATTATCTAATGTAAGGGTACTTTGGCACAGTGCAGCAATAACTCCAAAGGTTAAAATTTGAGGAAATTTTAGTAATGTTGCTGACCATTAGAACTGAAAGACTTGAAAAGATCAACAAATCAAGAATGCAACAAATGGGCTGGGAGAAGACATCAGGGAAAGAAGAAACACTTGTAATTTTTTTTTAATGAGTGGAATCAGTTGCAGAGGTTTAACAAGGTGACAGAGAAATGGTGTCATAGGTATGTATTGATTGCAAATAAAAGTTTTCACAGGAAGAGATTATCTAGCATTCTTCAGCTCGCATTTGGGGATTAAAGAACTTTCAAACATCTCCTCAGGACAGAACTAGCATTTGGCAGTCATCTTCACTACAATACTGGGAAGTCAAGACATCTTCCAAGTTCTTCTCTTCATACTCTGCTCAACCTGTCAGTGATTCATACTTCAGGGGTGCAAATTAATGGAAATCACTGAATGCACAGCATAAAAGATAGAAGGAAAAGAAAAAAAATAAATAGAAAAAGGCAATAAAGCAACTTGAAAAAAGGAGTCTTAAATAATTTCTTGAATTTCCAAGTTCACTGGTGTTTGGAGAGCTGACTCCACCACGGTGAAAGCTCCCTGGGAATGTACATTGCAATCCCTGGCCTTATGGAGAACATATACAGCTGGCAGCTCTGGGAGGGGAGAGCAATGGCATGAGCTGCAGTGCCAAAGGTCTGCCCACCTCAACAGGATTCCTCCTCTCTAGACTGGGACACTCAGAGGGCTATCAACACCTTGGTAGGACTTGAGGAAGCATAGACAAGCACTTATTGTAATAGCATTTAGATCCTGCAAATAATAGTAAAATTAGTGTACTACCATGGAAGTAAGCATGAGCAAAGGTGGATGTTTCTTGTAAGGGGAAGTGTCACATGTTAGACCCTCTAAGATTGTAAACCAGGTAGAAAGTTGTACTTGTAACAATGTTCCTTTCATTATTTCAGAGAAGATAAGCAGTATTTTAAAGACTCTTTGAAGCTGGAGTTTGAAGAACTGTTATGTGAGCCTAAAACAGGGGAGCAATGCATGCAGTGGTAATCAATGTGGAAGGTACCTGCAGTGTTTTGTAAGGCACACAGACAGGGATACAGGCTGTGGATGCAGATGCAGAACCCATGGCTTCAGGACAGAAACAACAAGCATAGGAGTTTAGTCAGAGAATTTACTTTCCTGAAAGGTTTCCTCTAATATTAGTTCCATTGCTTATGGAACAAGTGTAACAAACTATTATCTGTAGGAGTTCTTGTACTATGTTTAAACTGAATTGTGTTAAATGGGTATCTTAACTTTGCTGCACAGGTATTAACTTCTAGAACTTTTACCTTACAAATTAAAAAAAAAAGGTATTTCATTGGTCTGTTTTTACGTAATAGTCAACAGTGTAATCTCATGAAAATGCACTTACAAGCTGCTGATAATACTGTCACTTATCCATACACTAAATGAAATTGCCTTAGGAAAAAAAAAAGGTTGAATTTTTACCCAGAAGATTAGAAGGATCAAATTCAGTGGTAATCAATACCTTTGAGGATTGGATATCAGGGAAATTGCAAGGCTCTCCCAAGTGGAAATTGAGAGTAACTTCCCTACTCTGCACAAATGAAATCTAAAATACATATGCTTTTGACATCTAAGCATTTGAAGGTCAGATCCAAAATTAATCTTGAAGCAGTGAGAGAATTTAAAAAAAGGGGGGAAAATCACTTTCATTTGTCTTTTCGTGCAGTGAGATTGTTTTCAGCAGCAGTTCTCTGTCATGTCAGTGGGCATTGCACTTACTAGCTGGTGTAATAGAGCTCCAGAGCTCACTCTCTAGTGAGGGAGGCAAAGTCTGCTCACGCTGCAGCAGTGCTACTGAAATACAATACACCAGAAAGCATAAATTGCATTCTGAATTGTTCCTGCAAGTGGAAGCTGAAGATCTAAGAGAGCCATTTAGTAACTGCTGCAGTACTGAGCAGTTCATGATTGATTTTCTTCCTCTACTTTAACAGTTCATAGGGCATATTTTTTAAAGTGAGCAAATCAACACTTCATATTTTAAGTAACAAATGTATTTAAAAATTTGTATGATTAGCAAACTAAATATTATGCTTTTCTCATTGTCTCTTACTATTTTTCTTAGCCTATGCTGTTTTCTTAAGATCTTTTTCTGTTATCTTACAAAATACTGAACCAGGCGAAAAATATGAAATTCCTGTAATTCTTGCATCCCTGTACTCCTTCAATCAGTTCTCTGGATTTGCTCAGTCCACAGGATATCAGGCAGTTTTCCTCATTAACATAGAAAAGGATCATGCCTCCTAGGGACTACAGAATAATCTTTTGCCCTTTTGCTTTTCTGCTTCTTGATGGGTAAAATATAAATTTCTTTTTCTGACTGACTGTCAGACACCAATAGGCATTAGGCAATAGCAATGACTCAACTGTGAAATATAACACCTTTCAACTTTAGGAGAGCCTCACAAGATTCTGTTCCTTAAAAACAAGGTAATTTTTTCTTGGCCCATAAACAAAATTTTAATTTGGAGGAAGAAACAACACCTTACTGACATAGCAGATAATTAGTATACAATTATCTAAGCTGATATATGCCAAAATGTTTGACACAGCCAGCAGCTGAGGCATGAGTCCTAATATGAAAAAAAAATAGGAGAATATTGAGATCATTAAAAAGTACATGAAATGAAATGAAAGATAAAGAATTCCCAGCTGACGAGCACATGGTTTGAACTAATTATACTTAAAGGGACCATCAGCCAGATCTTGACATTCTATTGATTGAAAATCCTAAATTAAATGCTGCATGCAAATCTGCCTGGAAATTATTTGGATCTCTGCAAGTCTGCCAGATTCCTGCCAGCAATACAAATGGAAAACTACCTCATCCAATAGGGATTTAACAACAAATGAAAAGACATCTATTTCAGAATAAGAGAGGACTGAGTAATTTACAATTAATCTGCTTTTGGGTATTTTTTTCCCCATAGGGCAGTTGTGGTGAATATGTGCTCAACAGTATTCCCTACAAAAGCAGATTTTATTTATATACAGAGCTGAATGCAGATGACCCTCTGTCTTGGGGTGACTTTATAATGCTTGTATTCCCAAATTGTCTGTTCTGTTCCCTTGGTGTTGAATATTGCGTTCTGCGACTTTAAGACTGGTTCCAGGAGTGAAAAGGAGAGAAGAAGTGCGGAGTTTGTTACCAGAGACTGCTCTTGCTCCTCCACATCCTTCACACAGACTGTGTTGTCTGCAGTGGACAGTGGGAGAGAGTGAGATCTTTTGGCTTTTTGGTTGGGTTTGTTTGTTTGTTTGTTTTTTCTGGCTAGCTGAGGCCAAGGAGTCCCCTGAACTGTTTTTTTTCCCTTTTCTTGGAATTGTTCAAACCTGCTCTGAACTGAAAACCCATTGGAGCACCAGGAGCTCACACCTGTGGCTCACCTGGCCTGACCTGGGGCATTTCCCAGGGCCAGAGGGACTGAGAACAGCCTGAGTGAGCTGAGACCCACAGAGGGGCTGAGAACAGCCTGAGTGAGCTGAGACCCACAGAGGGACTGAGAACAGCCAGAGTGAGCTGGGCTGTGACCCATGGAAGGGACTCTTCTGAGTTTGTCAACTCCTTTGAAGCAGTGAGAGGTTTTGCTGTTTGGTATTTTTCATTTTTGTGCTGGGAAGTGCTTTGTCAGTTAAATAAACAGGGTTTTTTTCCCCCACTTCTCTCTGAGGGATTTTTTTTTTTTTTCCCCGAACCATTCCTCATCAAGGAGAGCTCTCTGTCGCTGGGATCCGTGTTACCCACGGATTACTGTGGCCTCAGAAAGAGGCGGCCTGATGCGGCAGAGCCCGCGGGTACCAGCCCCGCCCCGCAGCCCGGGCTGTCCCGTGTCCCCATCCATCCATCCATCCATCCATCCATCCATCCAGCAGCCGGGGCTGTCCCGTGTCCCCATCCATCCATCCACCCCGCAGCCCGGACTGTCCCGTCTCCCCATCCATCCATCTCGCCCTGCAGCCGGGGCTGTCCCATGTCCCCATCCATCCATCCCGCAGCCCAGGCTGTCCCGTGTCCCCATCTATCCCGTGTCCCCATCCCGCCCTGCAGCCGGGGCTGTCCCGTGTCCCCATCCCATCCCGCAGCCCGGGCTGTCCCGTGTCCCCATCCATCCCGTGTCTCCATCCATCCATCCCGCCCCGCAGCCCGGTCTCCCTCTCGCGGCTCCGCTCGCAGTCACGGCTGCTGCGGTCACACAGCCCCTCCTGCCGGGGCCCCATCGCCCTCCCTCCCCCTCTCCCCTCATCCCTCCCGCCACCTGCGGACCCCAGGGCTCGGTACAGGGCGCTGCCTCCTGACCCCGGCTCCTCGCAGCAAGACCTGTCAGACGTGCCGCTACCCCTTTGCTCCTGATCCATCACAGCCCCACAGCAAAGTCCCCACAAGCTATTGCCGAGGTTTCTGGATCGTTTCACAGCCATCCCACGACCCAAGTGATAACACTCGCTGACAACATCCTTTCACTGTTGGTCAGGCAACATTCAATTCTACCTCCACTGCATGAAGCTCATCCAGAGTCTTCCTACCAACATACAATACAAAACCTGAGAATTTTAACTAATTTCCAACCCACAGCTGGCAAGATGGGAAAAAGGCACCAGGAAGGGGACAGGTCCCAGCAGCACTGCTTAGCTGCACTCACCTTGCAGGGACATGGTGCAGTAATAAACCAGAAATAGTGTTTTCTGGGGTGCATTATCCATTTTAAGAGCTATGAAGTTTTGGGTGGAACAGAGTTACTTTTCTTCATAGTACCTAGCATGGGGCTATGTATTGGATTTGTGCTGGAACTGGTACTAATAACACAGAAATGTTTTTGTTCTTGCTGAGCAGTGCTTGCACAGAGCCAAGTCCTTTTCTGCTTCTCACACCACACCAAGAGGTTGAACAAGCAGATGTGTGGTGCTTAGTTGACAGTCAGGGTTAAATCATGACAGGCCTTTTTGGCCCTAATGTAGGGCTCAAAGGGTTCAAGATAACCTAGTTGATTGGAATGTTCTAGATCAAATTTATAGCCATTGCCTTTTAATTATTAATCTGCAGGCTCCTGTACTTGCCATGGGGCTTGCTTGTGATCAGGAAAGTTATCCATGATGCCAGAGGTTAATGTTCAAAAAAGGAGACAGAGGAGTCCCATAACTTTATTCAAATACAGGGAAAGGCCATGGACATTTCCCATGGGGTCTATCAAATTACTCAGTGATGCAGCTCCCATTTTATCCTAAGCTCCCAGCCATATCTCCCTCTTCCTTTTCCCCACTGGCTGAGGTAATTAGAAGGTACAGATCTCCCCCCTCTAATATGCATCCCCCTTTTGTTATATAAAAAATAAAAAAACCCTATCCATTATTCTATTATTTGTTCTTTTTCTAGGTTCAGGAATTTAACAGGGCCTTGACTGAGCAACAGTTGGTGATAATTACCAACTGTTTCTAGAACTATGAATTTCTTCTGTTACTTCCCTAAGTTCCACACCCTATGTACAAGCAGATTCACATGGCCTGTTTGTGAAGACACATCCATCTTATTCCTTTCACGTGCCTTAATGTTAATTAGAGTGCAATGCTTAGCAGTAGCTGCTTTTTGGTTTCACTGCTTGCTGCAGTGCTGTACTGCTTATCCTCACCTTGCTCTGCTGTGCCTGGGAACATTTTGATAACAGCCATGGCCACATGGACCATGAGCTGTGCATGAGTCCATGCAGGAGCAGGACACCCCAAAGTATCTGTGGCCATGAATAAGTCTACACCAGAGCAGGTGCATCTCAAAGCATCTGGGGCTATGTTGTTGCACCACAGGCACACCTCTCCAGGGATTGTGGGCCAAGAATAAGCCCACACTGGATAAGGCAACATACACATCAGGCATTGGTGGCTGTGGATAAAGCCACGCTGCAGCAGGTGCACCACAAAGCATCAGTGTCTATGCATGAGATCATGGCTGGACCACCTCAAGGCATTGGCCATGGATAAGCCCATGACAGAGCAGGCACACCCTGGAGGGGCTGCAGCAAAGGGGAAAGCCATGCTGGAAAAGATTTCCTTCTGAAGTGACTGTGGCTGTGGGTAAGGCTATGCTAGAGCCAAGCTGAACTTGAGATACAATGAAGAAAACATCCTTCACCAAGAAGGATGTCTTTATGCACATCTTGTCTTACCACCCTGCATAATTCTGGCTGTTCTTTGACTCTTCAGTGTCCCATGCAAATGAAGCTTTCCTTGCCCTCCTTCAAATCCCTTTGTGTATAGCAACACCAAACATTATAACTCTAACTGCTCTAAGTAACTCAGAAATAATACCAGAAAAATAATTTCCATCACACTGGATCTCAAAGATCCTTAGAAAGTCTTGAGAAAAGTTTAGTATCTCAGAGATAAACATGCAGACTGAATCTTAGATCTTTATCAGTGCTGTGTAAATCATCATTACTATTCATAATGAGATCTAACAAAGTCTAATTTTGTTCCCGTCTTAGATTTTCCAAAATTTGAGATGGGTTCAGGACAGTTCAGACAATGATATCAAACAGATCAAGGACATACCTGATATATGCTCTTAAACAAACAATTCAGATCTGTAGGAAAAGTACTGACCCAGAACAGTTTTCAGTGTGTGTGTGTATGCTCCAAGCTCTTCCCCTCTTCCACATCCCCCCTACATGTCATAATCTCAGTTTTGTCCCTGGACTAATAGGAAGGGGAACCATTTCTACTGGAGCCTACAGAACTGCACTTGAAGTGTCTTTGTGACAGAGGGTCTTACAAGATGCTTTTATCCACTGGTTACATATTTAGGGCTGAAATGCTGAAAGAACCCAGTCTGAGCCACTGAAGAACATCTGAAGTCCTTCAAAGGCTCCACCTTCCATATGGTTAATGGAAATAATCTGGCTAGTACAAAAAACCAAAGCCAATTACCAAGAGCTCCAAGAACCTCCCTCTGAATTCATTAACTAGGAGAGATTATCTCCTCTCAAAGGTAAGAAAACACCCACCTCAATAAATTGTGTGCACATTCCTTTGTCATCCTGGCATTCTTCATAATCTGACAGCAAGAACACATTAAGGTCATTTTGTGACTATTTTTCCTCTAACTCTGTAGATCATTTGAGCACAACAGGCCCACCACGCTTTAATCTTTTCCCAGACTGCAGTTAGAAGTAAGTTTATAAAAACCAATTTTCTCACATGCTTTGCAAAGTTATATGCAAAAATAACTGGGATCTGACATGCATTTAGATCCCAACTAGTTACTAAACATATACTCTGTATTTAACCTGTATGTAAACCTCATTACAGACACCTTGAGGGGGTTAGTGCCTGAGTTTCTCAGAGCACAGTAAATATCATTCTAGGGATACTTAGGAGGGCATTATTGTATTTCCACTACAGTATTTTGCTAGCACCAATAAAACTGCAGTGAAACTCTTAAGTTACAAGATTCATGGCCTTGCTAACCCTAGAGAGACCAATTGCCTCCAGGATTCTCATTCTGTTCTTTTTAAACAGCAGAAGATAAAGTGCTTGGCTGATGGACTGTTCCCTGTGGTCACAGGGTAAAGGCACTCTGAGTTCCTTAGTGCCCACTCTTACCCTCCATTTCCTGTTAAGCAGGCAGTGAAGCCACTGCAGACACCTACACTGTGTGAGAGGTACCAAAGGCATGCACCACCACAATTTCAGCCTGCAGGAAGGAGGAGAAGCTCTAACAAGGCTGTTGCCATGGTGCCACCCACTGCCAGAACACTGAACACAGGATGGATAAATTTAAGCTTTATAAAAGCAAAAAGCTTTGCCCAGCATTAGCCAGAAATCCTAATGAGAGCAAAAAGCCTGAGATGAGGTTCACTGTAGCTAACAAAAATAATTTAGTCAATCCTAGCACTACCATCTTATTTTCTACACCACAGCAGCATTCATCCCTATGCAGACAGGCCACCAGTATTCCCAAGCCTGACTCACCCATCTTTCTGCACACCCATCCCACCAGCCCCACAAATAAGAAGTTCCAAGAACAAAGTCCATCAATACCAAGAGGCCTGTGAATCTGAAATTATTTATCCCCTTTCTCAACATTTGCAAATACTTATTCAGTTTGCTGTGAAATTCTACAAGCATGTTTTAAATGTCTTAATGTGCATGGATACACACACAGACATGGCACAAAAAGCTTATTTGATTGTACAAAGAAATCTAGGTTTTTGATCACAGTGAATATTTCAAAGTAATAAACAAATCTCACTTCACCCTGATAAATTTCCATAACACATATGAAATACTAGTGTCTCTCACCCAGTGAGGTGTCTGTCTGTACATACAAAAAGTTACTACCTAAATTTATGCTAATGTCATATCCATACTGTGTCTCATACCACTGTTCTCCAGGGCCTCACAGAGCAATGTGCTTTTCCCTGTGTGGCTGCCTACCAAGAAGCCATGTGATGGCACTGTGTAACCAGTTTCAGTGCCTTAGTTATAGGCATTTTTTCTGTAAAACATAGTCTGCAGCTGCATAAGAACCCAACATACACCACCTTAGCCATTGTGAAGAGCAAACAATTTCAAAGGGATAATACCAGAAGAGTACCAGCTCTAGTGCTTACTTAACACTAGATATAAAAATTGGCTCAAACTCTTGTATGCTTAATGGATCAAGTCAGGCAGTGAGGGCAGAAGGATTTCAATCCATCACACACACTCCAGCCAGCAGGTACTAACTCCTAGATATGGGTGACAACAGCCTTACTTAGAAGCTTATCCAGGCTTTGCTTTAGCTGCTTGTCAGATAACCTCCTCCAAGCTCTATTTTACTACCCACATCTTGGGCTCACTGAAAAAGGACAAGTACAATAGTATATAGGTTAAACTAGCCTTTATTGAAATACAGAACTACATGAAATTTGACCTCAAAAGAAACTTCAGAACACACATTAAACATCATAATTTGGAGGTGGCATGTCAATGATCTCATCCAGAGTAGCAAGGAAATCAGCAGTTGATTCTAGCAAGTCTGGAAGTTAGAAATAAATCAAATCAGTTTCTCAAACTCAGAATGCACACTAACAAGCTACCTCCCAGAAGCTCAGCACAAAACTCTTGAATAAGCAAGGGAAATATTGCTTCATTGTGTAAGCTACTGCCACCTAACTGATCAGTTTGCAATGCACCACAAGATTGCTCAATGTACTGCTTTTCACTGGGTAGTTAATTTTCTTCACAATCACGGTTGTGGGCTGTGTTTTGGATTTGTGCTGGAAGCAGTGTTGATAATTCAGGGATGGTTTAATTGTGTGAGCACTGTTCAGCAATAGAGTCAAGGCCTTTTCCACTCCCCCCTCCACCAGTGAGGGGCTCAGAGCACTCAAGCATCTGGAAGGGAGCACAGCCAGAACAGCTGACCCCACGGGGCCCAGGAGATATCCCAGACTATATGGTGTTATGCTCAGTAAATAAAGCTGGAGGATGAAGGAAGGAGGGACATTTGGAGTTATGACACCTGTCCTCTCAAGCCACCATTGCATGTGATGGAGCCCTGCTGTTGTGAGGATGCTGAACACCTGACTGCTGATGGGAACTGAATGAATTCCTTGTCTCACTTTTCTTAAATGCACTGCTTTTGCTTAAGTTATCAAAATTGCTTTTATCTCAGAGCATGAGCTTTTTCACATTTTCTCTTCTGATTTCTTCCCCATCTCCCAGCAGGGGAGCAAGTAAGCAGTTGCATGGCACTTGGCTGCAGCTGGGTTAAGCCTAAGTGAGCAACATCACTCTGGGACAATTGCCTGAACTGTTAGCCAGGTACATTGAGCCTGACTACCCAGCAGAAGCTGTTGGATACTGGTGCACTCCTCTGGTAGGTTAGACAGCCACAGCAATTCACTGCTGTAGCCAACCAGGTTTTGCCCTAACCACTGATGAGCACTGTGTATATTGAAAATCATACAAAGTTTCCACTTACTGGATTCCCACGAAAACTCACAATCTTTAATCTTCACAGGTGAAGGAACCATTTGCACGCATCTGTCATATGTCCTTTCAAATACCATGAGGGGAACACCACACAGATTGATATTGCTTAGTTTGTGTTCTTCAGGAAGATCAAAACTCTCAAAGTCTGTTCAAGAAAGAAGGAAAGTGTGTAGTAGCCTGGGAAGCTGCAAACTCTTCTAGACTAAATGAAAAGGGAGCCAATTTAGAACTACACAACAGTCTCCCCTTATGGGGTATTTACTTGCAATTGCACCTTTTAGTTGTCCATAAAATACCATACACACACCCCATACTCCCTCATATAAACACTAGACTGCCTAATAGAAGTGATAATGTAAAGCAGTTAGTAACTTCAGTAAACAAAGCATATATGTTCATCAACACTGCAGTCTTTGACACAGTAGTTTTCACACACATCCACGTGAAGAGAAAAGCTTTAAGGACACAATTTGAAGGACTGAGATAGAATATCTAAAATGAGCTGGCCTAAGAACAGCTTTAGACATTTCATCTTCAACTATTATATCCTACAGCAGTAGGAAACTCTTCAGTTACAAATCATCTTAGCACACACTCTTCTGTATTCCTCTGAATACTTGTCATTAATGACCTAAGAAGCTAATACATGGTTATTTGGTACTTGTTTCCTGTCACCACAATAAGAGACTCAGAATAACACATCTGAGGCACAGCCATTACTGTTAGAAATACCATTTAATTCTTGTTTAAATATTTCAGAAGCAGCAAGCACCCTTATGTTTCAGAAAGGACTCAGGAGAAATGCAATGCTGGCTTGTGTGCCACAGTGGCTTGGACAAATTCTTAGAACAATGCCACCACTCATGAAAGCCTTATTGTTAATTTTAATAATTACATCAATAGTTCTTACCTTGAGGATCCACAGGAAACATATTTTCTATTTCTGGCCAATCTTCTTCAGCCACTGTATGGCAGCTTTCCAATCCAGTCTTTTTGTTAGTCATAAAAAGAGGAAATAGCATTATTTGAGCCACTATAGAATATTTGTAGTAGCTTTCTTGAGCTGTTCAGGTCTACAGACAAGTATACCTGTCATACTTTTCTCTATCAGGCCTATATTCTAATGCCTTCAACACAAATAAGATGAATATGGGCAAATGTTTCAGCTGAGTTTATGTAGCACAGTACTACATGTGGTGGCAGGAGATGATTGCAGTAGAACAGGGAACTCTTAAGATGTGGATAAGTCATTAACTCAGACTATTTCCTCCAGAACCACCTACATATGTGACCTGCTTTTAGGTACAACAGAGTTATTTTTCTTCCCAGCAATTCTAATGAACCCTTGTTTTGGGTTCCTTATGGAAACAGCACTGATACACACAGCTCTTTCAGCTATTGCCAAGCAGTGTTTACACAGTCCAGGCCTTCTCTGCCTCTCACAACCCCACCAGTGAGGAGGCTGGGGGTGCACAGCCAGGACAGCTGACCCTAGCTGCCCAGAGGGATATCACATACTGCATGACACCTCAGCAAGCAAACTGCTGGGAAAGCAAGGCTACCACTGCTCCAGGACTGGCAAGGCATTAGTCAACTGCTGGCAAGGAACTGGTTTTGTTTTCCTTCGAGATTTTCAATTATTAAACTGCCTTAATCTCAGCCTATTATTTTTTTTCACATTCTCCCTTCCAATTCTCATCCCTATCCCATCAAAGAGTAAAGGAGCACTTGTGTGGTGCTTAATTATGTCAGAGCTAAGCCACAACAGCAGGTGATGGATTTCCCCTCCTCCCCAGCATTAAGTGTGTTGCACTCACTTTGTTCACAGTGCAAGGCTGATTTTTCTGTTTTATCTTATCCATCTTGTTCGTGACTCCTTCAGTTTTATTCACATTTCCAAGAACCTTTCTGACAGAGTGAGATGTGACTGGAGAAGTATTAATTCCTTTTTTAGGAAGTGGAGTGTTAACTTGTGTTCTTTCAGCCAAGACTTTTGCTGGAATGAGGAGGAAGAAAAAAAAGCAAACTTCAGCAACCCTAAAGCTTGCCTAAGTAAGTGCACATGCTGGAAAACTAGTCATGGAAATCACTGTTCACCATCTATAATTCACAAGCATAAGCCACACTTATGACAAAAGCAAGAGTTATCTTCAATTTTTAACTAACTGATGAGCTTGGAAGAACTGGTTGTGTAAGTGGATTTACGAATAGAAAACTATTACCATTAAAAGCAGTGAATAACAAAAAGTGAATCATTTGATCTCTTACTGCCTCAGGGCAGCAAATACGCACAAGATCCTGAAGGGAGCTTCAGCTGACTCTTGGGAGCACAAAGTTCACCATTCTCCTGATCAACATAGATCAGAGTTGCCATCTTCAGATTGGTAAGACCACCCTGTAGAGTCCATAGAAGAAAAAGGGAAAACACTTTTTGTCATTTGTCTCATCACAAGCCCTATTAGAAACAACAGAGCTATCAAATACTGGTCTCTAGACAAGGGGAACAAATCCCTTCCTCCCAGCACTGCACAGTGTTCAGCTAAAGATCCTCAGGTTTGAAGGCATTATTAGTGCTCCTGCACTGGGCTCATCACTGCCATTACACAGGTGAGCAAGCAATCCCTCATTAAAGAGAAAGTCAGAATCACAATTAGTGAGGGTGGAAAAAGTCTCTAAATAAGAGAGTCCAACCTAAACACCACCATAGCACTGAGTGCCACATTCAGCCTTTCCTTAAACACCTCCAGGAACAGTGACTCCACCCGCGCAGCCCGTTCTAACGCCTAACCGCCCTTGCTGACAGAAATTCTTCCTAATGGCCAACTTAAATCCCCCTCAGCACAGCACGATATCATTTCTTTTTGTCCTTAAACACCCATCTCCACCTGGCTGCAACCTCCTTTCAGGTGATCGCAGCGAGCGATAAGGCGTCTCCCAAGCCTCTTCTCCCGGCTGACCCCCTCCCCAGCAACTCCTCATCAGGCCTGCGCTCCAAACCCTTCCCCATCTCTACTGCCTTTCTCTGGCCGAAACGCCTTTTCTCTGGACAGCTTGAGGCACAAAGCGAGATCCGCAGTCCCAAACCAGCCCAACTCCCGAACCCTCAGCTCGCCTCAGAAAGGGACAGCGCAGGGAAGACCAGAGCCTTACAGCCCGACCACTCTCAAGGCGTCAGAGCAGCCTCAAGTCCAACGGCGCCGCGCTTTAAACCGGCCCCGCGCCGCCCATTGGTCCCTTCGCCCCCCGCGCGGCAGCTGATTGGCTGAGCCCGCCGCGCGCGCCGCCGCTCGAGAGCTCAGGGAGGGGCGGGCACGAGGGGAAAGGGGCGTGGCTCCGCCCCGGAAGTGAGCGCGGCCGCGGGGCATTGTGGGGCGGCGGTGCGGCCTGGCAGGTAAACAGGGCTGAGGGGACGGGGCGGGACTCGGCACCGGGACCGGGACCGGGACCGGGACCGGGACCGGGACCCGGACCCGGACCGGGACCCGGACCGGGACCCGGACCGGGACCCGGACTGGGACCCGGACTGGGACCCGTGAGGGCGGCTGCTCTAGGCTCCGAGCCGGTGCTGCCGGCCTGGGCCTGGCGCTGGCGCTGTTTCGCCGCGGTCGCTCCCTCACGTCTCTTCCGGGGTCCGCGCAGGCCCGGGTCTTACGTTAACAAAAAGGTATTTCGGCAGTGGGGTTTATTTTTCAGGACAGAGGTGTGTCAGGAATGTATAATGCGGAGTTAGCTCATTTCACTGACTGACAAAAAATCTCGTTGAAGAGCTGTGATGTCGGAGGATATTGATCTGTAAGGCTGGTCTTGTGTCTTCTAATTTTTTTGGTTTTTTGTCTTTTGCTAAGGAAAAAAGCCAAAATGGCTTCAGGTGCGGTAGCGAACGCCCCTCCTGCAGGAGGGACAAATGATGTGAGCCTGGAGGAACCAAAGAAGATGACGAGGGAAGATTGGAGGAAAAAGAAGGAATTAGAAGAGCAGAGAAAACTGGGAAATGCACCTGCAGAAGTGGATGAAGAAGGAAAGTACGTTGTACTAACGCTGTGGTTATTCTAAAGCTGCTGAGGAAAAATGTCTTTTCCTGTTGTGCTTACAGAACAATTGTGAGGGTAACACGTGATTTCAGTGGGAGTTACAGTAGAAGTAAATAGTTGAACTTTGTTTTTTTAATATTCTAGTCATCAGATATATTCTAGAAAAATGTGATTCAATGTTATCTTCTGTCAGCTACTGGCAGTTCTGCTGAAAAGTCCAATCCATGAATCTAATTACACATGCTGTTTTAGAAGTGAGCAAAACATAGTACAGGGGTCTTTTACTGTGTACCTCATCTGTAGCCTCTCTCTCTTGCTTTTACAGGGTTTGTTGCTTCTGAGGAGAGAAATGTTGCTACTTTTTTTGCTCACACAGAGTAAGCCATTTGATTTGGAGTCAGGAGTTTAGGTGAATTAGGTGGCAGCAAAATCTCAAAATCTGTGTTTATCAAACTGAGAATTTATTTTGTAGTGCATTGTACCAACTTCATTATTTATCATCACTCCTAAAGCACTTGAACTTTAATATGAAAGTTGTTAGACTGAGTTGTTTTGGGTTTTTTCCCCATGCCATGTATTCATTACACAACATTTTTTACAGAGATATCAACCCTCATATTCCTCAGTACATCTCCTCAGTACCATGGTACATAGATCCTTCCAAAAGACCCACCCTGAAGCATCAGAGGCCTCAGCCAGAGAAGCAGAAGCAGTATAACTCCTCTGGAGATTGGTACAAACGAGGAGTTCAGGAGGTATGCCAAACGTTTTTCTCATGAAATAAGGGTTTGGGTTGATGGCATGAGGAGATTGCTGGTTATGTGCTTTTGAGGAATTTTTATTCAGCAGTGTGTGGTGATAATCCAAACACCTGTTTGGGCTTTGGGGAAGGATGCTCAGTTGAGTTGATCTGAAGTTGTGGCTGGGAGCACTTTGAGTGTGCCCCAGTGTCCCCAGAGCCCCGTTGTGTCTCCTCAGCACGCTGTGGCCACCAGGTACCGCAAGGGAGCCTGCGAGAACTGCGGGGCCCTGACGCACAAGAAGAAGGACTGCATGGAGGTAAACTTCACTTCTGTCCTCTCCTAATGCCTTTGAATGCCATGGGGATCTCAATCTTTGTGAAAAATAGGTGGCTATAGATGAAATACTGGCTTTGGAAAAGCTGTTTTGAAAAATGCTACGAGTAGTGAGAGACGGTCTAGGGATTTCTAAAGAAATTATTATGTAGGAAAGGTGAAGGGGGAAAGTGACACAATTCAGTGTGTCATCCATCAATTCTGTTAGTAATAAGGTCTAAATAGTAGGTGAAAATGTTACTTTCTTGTTAACTGCATTAACCCAAGTTCTCTTGTGTTTGTCTCTCTGTTTCATCTCCCCCAGGAACTGTTTTAATTGCTTTCTTAATTGTAGAAAATATAAACAAGAATTTATGGAGTTTGAAGTCAGTTGGGGTACATAAAAGTGCAGAAGTACTTGCATTTATTTACAATCCAAGTGTTACAGTGCTGAATTAAACCTGCTTTAGCGGAGCTTGATTGATAGTATTTTTAAACAGATACATGAGTGAGTAAGCAACCTAATGGACTGATCTAACCATCTTTTTTTTTTGTTTTCAGAGACCCAGGAAAGTTGGAGCAAAATACACAGGCATGAACATTGCCCCAGATGAACATGTGCAGCCTCAGCTGATGTTTGATTATGATGGGAAGCGAGACCGGTGGAATGGTTATAACCCAGAGGAGCACATGAAAATTGTTGAGGAATATTCCAAGGTTGATTTGGTACGTAGGTGCTGTGATTCACTGGGGAGAGAGTTGGTGTTTGGTGTGGCTGGGCTGGGAGGAGGGACACTTGTAATGTGCTCTGTTGGTATTAGAGCTGGTGCTAAAAGGAAATATTTAAACAAATGCTTTTTCATGCTTCACAGGCCAAACGTACCCTGAAAGCCCAGAAGCTTCAGGAGGAATTGGCATCAGGGAAGCTGGAGCAAGTGGTAAGTAAGCTTACCTAATCTATTTTTGCTTATGCTGAATAAATATAAACCAGATTATTTCTGTTTTCTGACTCTTTTACTTTCTATACAGGGTCTGCTATTGGGTTTTATACCCTTCAGTAATTTAAAGGTTTTCCTAGCACCAGCATGTCACACTCAAGAACTTGCAGCATGTTCTTTGAAATGAGAATTGCTTTGTGTTCCCCTTATGGGCAGGAATTCTTTGTGATTATTATTGTTGCTGAAATTAATGACATGGAATTTTGGGTCAGAAGAACTTGTTTTCCATATAGTAATCTTTTTTTCAGATACTGAAATGTTTTTCTCATAAAGGTTGGTACAGTCTGACTAGTGCTGAGGTGATGACTGGGCATTGATTTAGTAGTGTTTAATATAAATTGGAATAGGAAGGTGTTTCCTTAAGAAGAAGGAAATTCTTAAATTGATTTAAGATAAAGTCACTGCACAGTGACTTACAAAATGGGGAAAAGATAGAGACTGCTTCTGGTCAGATGTTTTCAAAGCCTCCTTGCAGAGGCTGTGCTGTCCCCTCGTGGGTCGCCACTAGGTGGCACAGTGAGCTCGATATGCCACCCAGTCCAAACTACAGTGCACTGACTTCCACAGTAGAAGAGATTCTTCCTCTTTTCATGCCCTTTTATGAAGCAAACACTGTTAGCTTACTTATGTATATATTGCCTATAAAATGGAACTGTAAGAAGAACGGTGTGTTTGAAACTTAAGAACTGTCTCAGAGGGAGGGGACTGAGACTGATTTGCATCACCAGTGCTGGCCAATTTCTGATCCATGTTCCAGGGCTCACAGCTGTTTCTATCTTTACTGCTGCAAGTATTTTTCAGTTGAAGAATAAGCAGTTTTAAAAAATCTGGCTGTGTTTGTTGAACTTAAATTCTGCCTTCTGTTTTGTGCTTAGTATTCCTGTAAATCCTGCCTAAATTCTTGAATACATATCTCCTTAGTTCTTTTTTTAAGCTTTGAGGGTTGAAACTTGGTTATATTTACACAATATGAAATGTTATAGTCTAAATCCTCAGTGTTCAAAGGCATAACAAGGTCTAAATGACAGCAACAGTTTTAGAATTTGGTGTTCTTGCAAAGAATTAGAAATTTTGTTGGGGGTACAGTGAAAAGTTGTCCAAGGTGTGTCTGTCACAGAGACAGCTAAGAGCATTTTCCTAGAATGTTATGTAGCAATGTTTCTGCATTTGGGGCCACTGTTAAATTGTATTTTGTATCCAACATGAAGCTCTGCTTTGATTGCCCTTTGTACCCCTGCCAGCTTGCCTTTTTCCACTGTCTTGTCTTCTCTGCTGATGTGCTCTTTGTTTGCTGCAGAACTCCCCAAGACACCAGTGGGGAGAAGAGGAATCAAATTCACAGACAGTAAGATGATTACCCACTGCATCACACCATGGGCAAAGAGAGAACTTGTAGTTAGTGGAACAGTAAAACAAGGGTGGCACAAGGGTTTGAATGTTGTGTCCATGCCACTGCCTACCTCTTCTTTTGGGCAGAGTTTGCTGGATTTCATAAAGAGGCTCTTTGTTTTAACTCCTGTGTGTTGTCAAACCTTAGAGATGCAAGCACATAACTAGATTTTAACATGTGGTATATTTTGACCAAATTAACTGTTTTCTTAATAGCATCATAGTTATGTTTTGATAACTATTTCCATAGAAGGAAATGAAAATTCTCTAGCAAGAGTGTTCCTGAATGTTGAACGTTAGATTAGCCTGAGAGCACACTTAAGCCCAGGTAAACTGTGCTGCCTTGTAACTACAGGGATTGCAGAATTTTAAGGAAACCACTAAAATCAGATTCCTGTACATGTCTCCAGAGTGAAGGAACTCTTTTAGTTAGAAATTTTCCATTTCTCCTCAGGAAAGAGATCATAACAGTGAAGATGAAGATGAAGACAAATACGCAGATGACATCGATATGCCTGGGCAGAACTTTGACTCTAAAAGACGCATCACCGTCCGAAATTTACGGATCCGGGAAGATATTGCTAAAGTGAGTAAAGAATTCTGTACAGATGTTCTGTGTTCTTGAGAGTTCATTTCAACAAATTATACTTTCAGTTACTAATGACTTTGTTTATGTATCTGGGAGTTTGGAAGGTAAGGTCTACTCTAAGTTCTATTCCTGTCCATGTTATGATTTCATCACCATTCCCTTTTGCATAGATAGAACTTTTTAAAA
>JAOTQP010000680.1:15125386-15162258 GCA_026413545.1 Cichladusa arquata
TCCCATCCAGCCCTGCCCTCTGGCAGTGGGAGCCATTCCCTGTGTCCTGTCCCTCCATCCCTTGTCCCCAGTCCCTCCCCATCTTTCTTGTCAGCCCCTTTCAGGCACTGGAACCCCAAAGCTTTTTTTTCCAGGCTGAGCCATCCCAGCTCTGTCAGAGCCTTGCCCAGGTCCCACATTCTCCACCCTCATTTCTTTTTCAGCTCCCACTGGGGCTCACCATGGAAGGTGGAGAGGAGCTTCCCTCATGTCCCTGCCCCGGTGAGCAGTCAGCAGGGCCCAGTCAGCCACTCTGAATTTATTCCCCTGCATTTCCCAACATTCCCACTGCTCTGCCCCAGTGCAGCATCAGCCCTGTGCAGTGAAATCATTCCTGACTGGAGCAGATGTGGAACCTGCTGCTGGTCAGGAGCTGCTGGCTGGACTTTGAAAGCTCCTTCTCAGGGCAGGCAGCCCCAGCCTGCCTGGAGGAGATGCTGCCTCTGCCCTGGTTTAATGTTCCTGGGTGTTTTCCAGCTGGAGCAGAGGGGTGATGGCAGCAACACCTGCCAGAATTCCCACAAATTGGAGACCACAGTCCAGAGGAGAACATGGATTTACCTGCCAAGGTATCAGTCCCTGCAGGGCTCTTCCCTGTTTCTGGAGGTGTTTGTCTTGTCTTGTGCAGCCTTTTTTCCTCCTGAAACTCTGCCAGTTTGGGTCTGTCACTGCCAATTTTTCCTCATGCAAACAGCCCCTCTTGCCTGCTTGTCTTCCCTGTCACTCCCATTTCCCCCTCATTTGGCTTCCTGCTGGATCCATGCACTGGAGACTCCTGCAAAGAAACCCTTCACCCTCCCCTCCCAGTTTAATAATCCCCTGGAAAATGGAGAGGGTTCTGCCCGGGCAGCCTTGCAGATCTGCTTATGAATAAATTAGCTCTGCTTTGTGGGACTAAACACATCTGCACGCTCTGGGAACATTTGTAATTCCATTGGAAATGGGATCACGTGCTAGGGATGGCAGGGTGGATGTTGCCATTGTGATTTGTTTTTCTGAAAAGAGGAAGCTTATGCCACCCTATCAAAGCTGATACTGGGAGTTTGGGAAGGTGGTTCCTGGAAAACTCTGTTCCTGCTGGCTCTGCTGAAATCTGCATTTCCCTGGCCTTGTCCCCAGCAGGCAGCTGGAGTAGTGAGAGCTGTAGTTACTACAAGCTGCAGTTACTCAGAGTTGTAGTTACTGACAGCTGTGGTGTTCTAACCACCCACACTCAGGCTCAACACGGCCTTTCCCCCTCTCTCAGCCTCTGCTTTCCCCACTGGTTTCCCTTTGCACAGTGATCTATCCTGTGTATTCCCCAAGACCTGAGGGCTGCCTTGATGCCAAATCCGTCCTGGGCTCTCCTGACTATTGGTGGCCCCAAAAATGTGGAATTTGAAGATTCCCCAGCAATCCTGGTCAGCAGGGCCTCATCTGGCCCAACCCTCAGGCCCTGTTGGTGACTTCCACTTGTCCCCTGCAAAATGACCCCGAAGAGGCAGGAAGGGACCATTTCCAGGCACTTTGCTTCCTAAAAAGCTCGTTCCTTTCTGCCTGGCTGGTTTGGATATCAGGGAGCAGCTTCCTCTGCCCAGTCCTGCTTTGGGCTGAGTTGTGTTTTCTGCTGTGAGAGACCTGTGAATTCCCTGGAGTTCCAGAATTCCCTGGAGTTCCAGGCCAGTGGCCAAAGCTGTAGCAAGGATTTGGCCTTGTCATGGAATCACAAAATGTCCTGAGTCAGAAGAGACCCACAGGGATCATCCAGCCCCTGTCCCTGCACAGACAGCCCAACAATCCCACCCTGTCCATTCCTGGCAGCGCTGTCTGGAGCATTCCAGAACTGAGGAGACAGCTGGGAGACACTCCCAGGAGTTTGGGGTTTCAGTCAAATGAACCACAAAAATGAGGGGTTTTTCAGTCAAGTGAGTCCCAAAAGTGAAGGTATTTTTATTTAGAAAGATCCAAAGCACAGGGTTTGGTTAGAAGTGCACATTTGACTCAAAAAGCAAAGCTGGTTATCAGATGAAAAATATACGAAAAAGGTCTAAGTTTAGATTGTCCACACCTTGGAAAAAAAGTATTTGTTGAGAGTCACAAAAATGAGCTTCTTGTGGTGACACTCCTGTCACCTTGAGCACAGCCAGCCCCAGGTGTGCTCCTCAATGTGACATCCAAGGTACAGCCCTGAGCTGGAGGGAAAAACTTGTCCATTAAACACAGGCTCATCACATTCCCTCCATACATCATCCCCAGCACAGGTGTCTAGGAGCTACCTGGAGAAGAAAAGATTGGGAGTTTTATCCCTGGCAAACAATGAAAGCAGTAGATCTTGATTTAAGAGGACGAGAAGGCCTAGAAATAAAGAGAAAACAGAAGTAAATGAAAGTGTAGAAATAATAAATGAAAAAAAACCCCCAAATAACAAGGCAAAGCTCACACCTGTCTGTAAGACAAAGAACAAACACAGCTGGAATTTGTCAATTTTAAAGAAAGAAAAAATAACACCAAAACCTCCTACCCATATCCAGTTCCAAATTGGAAATATAGACAGAGTAAAAGGAATAATTTCAGTTAAAGGAGGCTGTAAGCTGGCAACAAATCTGCATTGCAAGTGTTAAATCCCTTAAAAATGAGTTAAATCACTAAGTCTGAGATGTAAAAGTAATATTCACTATACACCATAAACTTGTAAAGGACAGGAAGAGGACAATTAAATTGTTTAAGATTATAAGACTTTAATTGGAACAATTCTGAATACAGGGGTGACATAGACTTGGAGAAGAGGTGCCAAAGAAAGATGTTGGATATTGTAAAGTCAAAATACTGCCATGGGCAGGGACACTTCCCACTGTCCCAGGCTGCTCCAAGCCCCAATGTCCAGCCTGGCCTGGGACACTGCCAGGGATCCAGGGGCAGCCACAGCTGCTCTGGGCACCCTGTGCCAGGGCCTGCCCACCCTCCCAGGGAACAATTCCTTCCCAATATCCCATCCAGCCCTGCCCTCTGGCAGTGGGAGCCATTCCCTGTGTCCTGTCACTCCAGGCCTTTGTGAAAAGTTCATTTTGAAAAACACCAGTGCCAATGTCCTACTCCTTCCCTGGATTTCCACAGCCCTTCCAGGAGGGATCCTCAGCAGCCAAAGAAATGCAACATCCTTGAGATAAAGTGGCTGATCCTGGCACCAATGGGGGCTTAAGGAATGAGAAAATCACTTCTCAGGGGAGGGATTTCAGGAATGGGTGCTGGTAAATGATCTTGAAAATGCAGGAATGGTGAGATCCCAACGCTGATGGCATCAAATGATCCAGGACTGGAAAACTCAGCCTGGCTCAGTCTGCCACCAGGGACTGGAGGGGGAAATGCCAGCTGGGATTTGGCACAGGTGAACAGGGAATTCTGCAAGAGCAGGAGCAGGGCCCTACATTTCAATCCATCCTGAGGGGCTGAAGCTCACAGTTGCTGTGCAGGAAATATCCCTGGAGCCAGGGGATTCAAAGAGATTCAGAGTTTGGGAACAGATGGTCCTGAAATATCAACTCAGACAGGATGGAAATGGGTGCTGGAATGTGCCAGGGAAGGAAAAGAGGGCCAGAGCAAAGGCAGGGGTAAATCCCTGTGTCCTGAGCACTGCTCAGCCCCTGGGATGGGATGGCTGGAGTGGGAGTGGGAAAGGGTCAGGGGTTGGGAAAGTTCCATGTGTGGGATCAGGAATCTGCAATGAGGAGCACAGCAGAGAATTTCTATACAGAAATAAAGGGTGTGAGGGGAGAAAAAAGGCAGATTTAGGACTAGGAATAAATGGATAAAGTGGAAATGAGGCAGCAGGATGGGATGTTGGGAGCAGCCTCAAAACCACTGGAAGATAAACTATGGAATCTCCATCACTGAAGGACACAGAGGCAAAAATCCAATGGGAAAATCCAAAAAATAAACAAAGCCATGAATGAGACAGCCATTCAAATATTCATTGGGTACAAGGACACCACCTTCCATAGGTCCTCCCTGCAATTCCCTGCATGCTACAAGGACACATCAGAGCTGCATCTCTGCTCTTTCTCTGCTGGTATCCTTTGCATCCTGTGACCATGCCTTGGCTCCAGGACACCCATCCAATCACAAAGAAAAAGTCTGGCTGAGTGACAATAATTCCAAATCCCATCATTTCACAGGAGCTGAACCTCTCACCAGCAAGAGCTGCAGATATTTCATTTTCCTTTCCAAAGGCCTTGTTAGATTAAATTATTTTGCAGATATTTGCTCTCTTTTACTGCTCTAAAGGGTTACAAGACTGAATTGAGAGTTATTTATTGGAGAGATAAAAGGGAGAAAAGATGATTTTTTATGTTAAAATCTCATTTATAGTCTGGATGTGCATAACCAAGAGGAATTATTAAATATGGACATAAAATTGTGGAGTTGGAGCCCAGAGGTGACTGAAAGATTCCTGTTGTCTTGGTTTAAAAGACAGGTGTCTGCTAGGTGTTATAAGTAGATATTATATTATTGGCTTTTTGCAAATATTAAAATGAATGCTATATATATAATATAGTTTTATAGTTTTATAGATATAGTTTCTTTTAGTACTGTTATTAACAAAACTTAGAAATAGTAGTGTGATAAATATGTATTTT
Organism: Cichladusa arquata; assembly: GCA_026413545.1. Classification (NCBI taxonomy): domain Eukaryota; kingdom Metazoa; phylum Chordata; class Aves; order Passeriformes; family Muscicapidae; genus Cichladusa; species Cichladusa arquata. Next base: position 15,130,039 of record JAOTQP010000680.1, read on the forward strand.
TCTTGGACTACAACATGGTGATGTAAAAAGCTTTTGTTCATATAATTAACTCAGAGAATGGCAAAAAGATAATTGGGAAATTCTTGACATTCTTGGATGATCCTATCTGGATGAAGATAACCAGAACTCCAGGGAAAGAATTTATTGATCAGAGAGTAGGTGATGGAATGACGCCACAAAAAAGTTGATTTACAGGTTGGGGGGTGATTTTGAATAATGCATGAAGGTCTATGAATATGCAACATGTAACTGCATTTAACAAAGTGTTTTCTGAGTTTTCCGAGTTCCAGCCACATAACCTTTTGCTTTATTGTTTGTCTCTTATTGTCTTTTATTAAACCTTTTACAATCTCCCGGGAAAGCGAAGCTGGTTTTTCGCAGCAGGGATGAGCAGGAATCCCGGGGCGGTGGATGGGATGGATCAGAAGCTCCGTGCAGCAGCTGGAGCTGGGATGTCCGGCAGGGCAGAAACAGAACCAAGGCAGCTCCCGGCTGGGTTATTGCGAAATTCCTTCCCCCAAGCAGCAGCTCCACCTCCTCGTCCGAAACCCGAGAGTCAGAGATCCAGCAGCTGCCCCCAGTCAGAACCTCTCGGTGTGTCCTCCCTCCGAGAGAAACTCCCAGAGAAAAAAAGATGCTACGCTCCTCTCCCGACCTTAACCACTCTTTTGTTTTTCTCAAGTACCCCTAAGCAGCTGTAGTTTAGTTTCCTAGCAGCTCATGGAAATAAATTCTGTAAGTAAAAAGAAAGACACCCAACACCTGTGCAGAAGTAGCTCCATGCACAGGGTGGAAAACACCTCCCAGCAGCTATTTCTCCAATTACTCCCTGAGATTGAAAGATTTTTGGAGTAAAATCCGGATCTGGGCTGGATGCTGCCTTTTTCACTGGATTTTCACATTCAGTTCCCTTCATAGCCTTTTAAAAATGAGCATTTCCCACATTCCCCATTTTCCTCCCCCTGCTCCTGCCTGTCCATTCATTATGATCCACACTCGTGGATGTTAGATGGATAATGCTGGAATGGCAGTTCTTTGTTTACCCAGCTCATTACCCACCATCCAAATTCTCATAACAAATATTTTCCAAGGAATAATTCCATGAAATATTCATGGATTCTAAAGCTGTTCTACCTTTGTTTGATTTATTAAGCGTGGAAGCTGCACCTTCTGCTTCCACACAAACTCCAGACAAAAGCAGGATAATCTTCCCACACAACTCTCGCTTTACCCCAGAGCCACACCAAGTTTGCTTTTAATCCTATAAAATCATAAAAATCCCCAGAGGGATGAATATCCTGTTTAACCAGAGATCAAACCCACTTTTTCATGGAGTGCACCCCTTTTGCATGGGAAGTTGCCTGGTTTTGTTCTGGCAGAAATCCTTTCAGACTATTCCCTTCCTTTGCTTTACCTTCCACGGAGAGAGGAGATCCCAGGAAATCCAGCACAGTCAGGTTCAGAGGTTTCCAGTGTGTTTTATTCCTGCTTTCAAAACAAGGAAAAGATTTGATTTTCAAAAGGGGCTGTGAGGAGCCCTGAACTGCTGAGGGAGCCAGGCTGGAATTTCCTGAACACCATAGTTGGTACCTTCCTTTGATCCCTTTGCTGCTTGTCCCAGGATCTCAGGTCTGGGCTATCAGGAAAATCAGCTCCAGGAGAAGCATGCTCCTCTTCAGGAGACATTTGGAAAAAAATTGGGGATTTAGAAGGAGTTCTTGGGATGCTGGTTCCTGGATTAGGGAAGGAGCAGCTCCCTCCTGATGCTTTTCCATAGGTTTTGCTGCTTTCCCTGCGGTTTCTCCAGCAGCAGCTCCCTCTACATCCTCTAAGATGCCAGGGGTTGTGGCTGTGATGGAACTGGGATGTTATCCCAGGAAAAGTGCTCCTGATCCTGCTGGAAAATCACCTCTGTGTGAAGGAGCTCAAGGCCCTCAGAGCTGTTGGATGCTGGAAGGATCCACTGGGATCTGCCCTCTCCTCATCAAGCACCAAAAGCAGAAGGAAAAGTCTCTGGGAAAGCTGGTTTAGGGATCATTTTTTGGGATTTTCTGCCTTCTGAGACAGGATTTTGTTGCCTTCACAGTTAATTAGACCATGAAGAATTTTGCTGCTGGGGTGACAAAGTGACCACCACAGTTGGGCAGATGGCACAAAATGACTGATCCCAGGAAGGTGTGGGCAGCCCTTGGAGCAGGAGGCAGGAAAAGCCTATGGAAACCTCCAGAAAAATGTGACAACTGAGGATTGGGATGTTTATCCCAGAGAGATGAAAAGCAGCAGTTCCTGGAGCCAGGAATGTTCTCATACATAGGAGGGGGATTGGTACTTTGGGGTCGTGGGTCAGAGACAGAGATGACACGAATTTACTGAGGCTCCTCAGCAAACAGCATGGAGTTTATTATGGCTGCCCTTTTTATGAGGGGTTTGAATTTCCCCAGCTCAGACAGCTGATTGGTGTTGGAAAATCCCAGCTCTACAGAGACAGGGCAACTGAGAGGCATTTTAAAAAGATTTTATTCCATTATCAGTCTCATTGAAGGGTGAAATATAAGAGATGTAAAACTCTACACCATTCTAGCAGAAGCCAACTTATTTCCTGGTTACAATACCTTATAAATGTTTTTCAGCCTGCTAGCTTTTGCCACACAATGGTGCTAATACTTCTCACACCAATCAGTTATTATTTTACCCCACAATGCATCTTTCACAGCTCTAATTGTCCAAAATATCTGGTCTTTTTTGCAAGGCCATTGTTTGAAATTTGTTTCTAGTTCAATCTCTCTCCCAACAACGTCTTCTCTTTTCCATGGCCTTTCTAAGTCAGCACACCTTATCTCAGAGTTTGCATACAGATGTGCAGGACTGTCTGAACTTTCAGTCAGGCTTGGAGAATCCTTTACAAATCCATTTCTCACAGCTGGGATCTCGGGCTGCCCAGCTCTCTGACGAGGGAGAAGTCTGCAGCCTTGGCTGAAGTCCCTGTTTGGGTTTGAATCCAACTTCTCCTTGTTCACACAGGGACCTGTTTGTCCAACCAGACTAGCTGAACTGGGTTTCTTATTTGTGGCCAAATTATTTGCCCAGCTACAGACTGGCTGTGCTGTGGCAGAGGATGAGTTTTGTACATTCTGCCCATGTGCAGATCCCAAAACACTTGGAAAGAAACAACAGGCAGGAGGAGCTTCCCAGATTCTCCAAGATTTCCAATAGTGGTCATTCCCAATGTGCTATTTGTGGAGGTCCCACTGCATACCATGGATAAGTGGAAAAAACATTCAAGGTTTTAAATGAAAATAACCTGAAGAAAATAATCGGCCATTGAGGCTTCCCAGAATCCTTGAAATCTCCTCAGGAAAATCCTGCAGCTTGTCTTGCACATTCTGGCACAGTGAGCAGTGGAGAGGATCTGAAATTTTAGATTCTTATGGATGATTTAAGATCTCACCACAGGAAATTATAATAATAATAATGTGCTGAATCCTTTAAGAGATACCTGGGAATGGGAGCTCCAAGGAAGGAAACTCCAGAAATCTGGTGAATTATTTCATGGGAAAAGGGTGCAAGCTAAAAAGGAAGGAAGGATTCCAGGAAGGAAGGAAGGAAAGAAGGAAGGAAGGAAGGAAGGAAACCAAAAAACTTACAAAAAAGGGTTGTCAAGGAGAAAAATAAATAATTGGGATAGAAAAAACTTGGAGCTGTGTTGGGGAATTTCCAGGGACTTGAGAAGAAGAAAGGAATCAGATTGTGAATGGAAACTAAATGTGAAAATAAATTATCAGAAAATGAATTGGAGCTGGAAAACGAAATAAATCCATGGATTTATTAACCTATATGAATAGGAAAATGAAATAAATCCTTGGATAATCCCACACAGAGTAAATAATGGATGCTATAGATGAAGCTTAAGGATTCTGTGCATCCCTTCTTTAAAAAGGGAATTTTATATTTTGGCCAATTATTGATGTAATTAATTTGAGGAGAGGGAGGGAGAAAATAGGAACTGAATCCTCGGCTTTTACCTGGGAGAGAACAGGGAGGAAGAGGGAAATCCTGGAAGAGTAGGAGGGAATAACTACAACATCTGCCATTAAAAAGGAATAGCTGGGGAGCTGGGGAAATCCAGATGGGTCAGTCCAAGCTCAGCACCTGGAAAAACACCAGAATAAGCAGTGATTTGTAAGCACCTGGAGGATAATGAGGGGATGAGATAAGAGCCCACATTGGATGTGGCAAAAACAATTCCTCTGGGAACAGCCTCATTTCCTCTCCTTGGCACAAGAACTGCTCTGCTCAGAGGGGAAAGGGGCAGATGGGATTTTCCCTGGCTCTGGCATTGTCCCACATCCCAGAGCTGCAAACCTGGGAAATCTGAGCCACTCTGGGGATGAGCATCCCTGAAAACCTCACCTGGGCAGAGCCTTGGGTGATTCCCAGCTCAGTTTGGGGGTGCTGGCACACAGGGCCCTTTCTGGGGTCAGCAGCTTTGGTTTCAAGCTTTGAAGGTAGAAGACAGCAAAATTCTCACTAATCTGGCACAGCAGGCAGTGTCTGGACAGGTGAGATGGATCCTGGTGCCTGCTCTTGGAAAACAGAGTGGATTTGTGCTTGGTCCCTCCCCAGACCTCGCTGTTATCAACCCAGATCTTGCAATTATCAACCCAGACCTTGCAATTATCCACCCAGACCTTATCCCGACCTTCCAGAGATTGGCAAAATGCTCCTCCCCACCCCAAATGCTCTGCTCCCTCCTCATGGCCATCCCTGGACAGGGATTTTCCAGCATTCCAGGCAGCAGCAACATCACTAATAGGAGGGGTTTTGAGCCCAGAAAACACATCCAGCACCAAGGAATGTTCAGGGGAATAGTTCCCAGATTTGGGAACAGAAAAGCTGATGAGTGAAATTTGCACAAACACGATGGAATTTGCATCCATCTCCAAGGAAATGTTTGTTTTGACCCTACAAAAATCCCAGATTTGGGAACAGAAAAGCTCAGTGGTGAAATACTCACAAAACACGATGGAATCTGTATCCATCTCCAAGGAAATGTCTATTTTGACCCCATGAAGTTCACTCATGATGGACTCTTGTGTGGCCATTGTTCCTGGCTGGTCCATCCCTGGGATGACTCTTAGATAATCCATCAAACCTTTGTGTTGGATTGCAATACAGATGTGGCCAGAAATGTGAATTCTGTCACCATCTGTTGAAGCCGGGTGGGGCAGTGACCCTTATCTCCTGGCACATATTATCTGATAATGGGCCATCTTTAAACCAGCTGGGGCAATTACCTTTATCTTTCCCACAGCCCATCCTCCTCCAGGAGATATCTCCTGTTAATGGGACATTGAGTCCCAGTGCATGATTGATAAAATTACATCATCCCACTGGGAGATGCTCCAGTCAGGGGGAGGAGCCAAGCCTTTCCCACCTAGATAAAAACTGAGATTTTGGACAAAAACAGATTTTTGACCTGATGACCTGCTGAAGGTTTCTGGGATGCCAGAAACCACACCTGACTTCCCCAGGATTGGGGATTCTTGCCTCTCCAGGCTGCCCTGGGAAAGCCAGGAGGATCACCTGCTGAAGCAAGAGTCTCTCAGGTGATCTTCTGGTAGCAATGAGATCTCATGGTCTGGGGAGCAGGTGGGTCAGGTGCTGCACACTGTGAAACAGATTGGAATCTGAAGAATTTCAGCTAATATTTACAGCCAGTGTTTACCCTTTGATAAGGAGCAAATTCACAAATTTGGACATGACATAATAGTGGTAGGTTGGTCAAGGTGTTTGCTTTGTGTTTTGCACACTTGTTCTCTTCTGGAGAGCACTTGTGTACTGTGGTTTGATCCAGATTAACAGCTGTGGGTTTCCCCATCATTTTCATGTAGCCATTTGTATAAAAAGGACAATTACACAAAAAGAGAACTAGGAAGGTTTGAACTGTGCTTTTGTTTATTAAGGAGAATTCTCATTCTTGCTTCTCTGATGGAAAGATTGTGTTGGTCACTTCAAGGGAACTCCTCAAGTACACAAATTATTTCAGACTGTGTTATGTGCCAAGGGCCATTTCTCTTGGGTTGTTGAGGGCAAACCAGAGACTTGATAGAAAGAATAGCTGTGTTTCTGATGGGTGATGATTTCTTTGGGCAAGCATTTTATGTAAGTGCAGGTGAGTTACGGATCAATTATGGCACCTAGCAAACTCTAAATGAGGTCAAACAACACCAAACTGTAATTGTAATAAATCTTGCCCTTATAAGACAGGTAAGTTGTTCACTGACTGTGGTCTGGAGTCACTAGGTTTTCTCTGATTTCTTTTAAATCAGAGTTAATTTGCCAGACATGAGGCTTTGACATACTGAGTTGGTTGCAAAGAATTCAAGACTGTGCAGTGCAAATCACCTTTCCCTAGAACAGAACAGGTTGATGTGGATGGAAGTTAAAAGTTAGCCTCTGTTTTTAACAACAAAAAACAACAAGCAAACAACTTGGGAACTCAATAGGTTGGTAGTGGCTTTATTTCTTCCTTGGGCATGGAGTGAATATACTTTTCTGTGTTCCTACACTGTTAATACACTTGCCTTCATCTTTCCGTGGTTTTGGTTCTGATATACTTTAATTTAACATTTTTCTTCTTGCTTTCAGTGGTGTACAATGCAAGTATTGCAAGCTGGTCTGGAATGGCACGTGGTATTCCAGCCTTGCCAGAATATATCTGAGACCTAGAGACAGCACAGTCCATGAGGGAGCTCTGCTGCCTCCCCACTGAGAACAATAATGTCATTGTTCATGTCAGTTGAGTTTTAATGACATTAATTATTTTCTCTTACATGGGAAAGAGAGGGTAGCTTCCACATAGTTCTTTGAACAAATTGAGATAATCGATTCTGCTGCCAGAGTTTAGGAAATACCCTCTTCAAAAGAAATAAGACAATTTTTCTCTAAGGTGTGTTTCAGTATCAGTCAGAGATTCTTACCTCAGTCTTCTAAGATACTGAAATTGTATTTCCTATTACTTCTGGTATCATCATAAAACCCTGTCAAAAATTCTTCTCTGTATTGCCAGCTTCACTGTAAATCCCAACGAGGAGCTTGAAACAATGGGGGAAAAGAGATCTTGGGAATGGCTGGTGCAGGAAACCAGAGCAGTACTTCCATTGATAGAGGTGAACTAAATCACGACAGTTACTTGGGTTCTACACATTGCTGTGAAAAGTTGGAGCTAAATTCTCACTGTAAATCAGGGTGGCTCCATTAACTTCCATGGAACTGTGCCAGCACATCCCAGACAAAGATTTGGCTCAGCCTATTCACAGCATCATCAGTGAGGGCTGCTTGGAGAAGTTCCACTGGGAGAAAAATGTGATTGAAACAAGGAAGACAAGAAGGACAGAGCACTCTGCCTTCTGGATCTCTTGTGGAATGTGGCTCCCGTGGGGTTTAATCCTGGGCACCCACAGCAGCTCTGGGGCAGCTGAGCCCTCCCAGCTCTGTGAGACCCAGAGATCTGCATGGCTCAGGATTCCAGGACACTCTGCCTGGGAAATGCAACTGCAGTGATGCACATTGGCACCCTCCCAGCCTGCAGTTAGTGTCATTGCAGCCATTCAACTGCTTTTTTTCCTCAGTGGTTTCAGAAAATCCTTTCATCAAGTACCTAAGGTTTATATTTCTTTAAATTCCTCAATACACCATGGTGAAAAGATGGGGAATGGCATCACCAGCCACTGATGCTTCCTGTTTCCTTTGTGACCCTGTTATTAATGGAAAGACAATTACATTTCACAACTGTGTTTTAAATCATCTGTAAAGAGGGAGAGAACTCCAGACATCCTTGAGTTGGTTTCTTACTGAAATGTTAAAAAAACAAACACCAAAATACCCCCTGAAAGTAACAGCAGGCAAATTAGCACTTTGTGATGTTAGGCTGTTTTCATTTCCCAGAAACTAGTTAATTTATTTAGTGTGCCTCACCAGTCCAAGTTTCATTTATAGATCAACTTGTGTATTTTGGCTCCTATCCATCTCTTCCTTTGGCTCAAAATGAATGATACCAGGACTGTCTTTGAAACAAAGTAGAAATGTGATTTTTTTTTTTTTTTTTTTAAGAAACAACCCCCTGAAACCTCTCTTTCTGCCAGCTTTTTGAGGTCCCACCCCACAAATATGATATTGGGAATGGCAAATTAGTTGAGTTCAACTTTTATGAATAAATCAGACATGTAATATTCTGCAGGGATCTGGACACAGTTTGTGTCTCCTCAGAAGGCCTTTTACTGGAGCAGCTTGTCTATACAGCTTTTCAAGAGTGTTTGCCTTTTTTTAATAATTAATCAGTTTTTAGAGCTGGTTTAAATGAGAATTACTAAACAAGGTTGCTGGTTATGACCACTCTGGTGCCAGGTTCCTGCCTGGGAGCACATCAGGGAGAGGCAGAGTTAGGGTCATGCTGTTGGTGTAAGAATCTCCTGCTTGTCTTCTCTTGGCCCATTGGGCTGCTCCTTTTGGGGATCCATTTTTTGAACTAAACCCATGGGCATCATGCACAGCAATCAGAGAGGAACTGTCAGGTGCTGCTGACAGGCTGTTTTCCAGACTCTGCAAAAACTGTGTGTTTGTCATACATGAACTCTATGCCAGTGCTTTTTCCTAGTCCATTTGCAGGGGAGTTCTGAGCTGCAACCATAAATATTTGGCCATCTTTTAAAATCTGTGCCTTGGGACTGACTGCAGAATGTCTCATCATGGTGCTCTGTCAGTCCCAAGCCACTTTTTTAGGACTCTGGGAAAGGTTTTCCAAGATGTGCCATAAGAATCCTTCCACTGAGTCTTTTTCACACATTTCTCTATCTTTTTAGGATCCTCTAGGTATTATTGGAATGTAACTGTAGAGAAAAATATTCATTTCTAACAACTCGGTTTTAATCAGACTTGGATTTCTGGAAATACTACAGCATGACTTCAACTGGAAATGAGATAGAAAGATGGACTCACAGGCAAGGTGGCAGAACTGGGAAGCTGGCAGAGCCTGTGGCCTCTCCTGAAAATGATCATCTTTTGTCAGAGAAGTCAATCAGCAGCGTGGACCATCTCCTGCACCTCCCTGGGAAGGCAGACTCTGCTTACAGCTCCTTCTCAGGAGGATCAAATGTTCCAGAGTACCTCACACCATCGTGCCAAGGTGAAAACTGTGTGCTGCCAGAGCAGGTCCCATACATGGACTTGGAATATGTAACAGGGATTTATCATCTCAGTGCTGCACAGTCTGACCTCAGCTCCCCCCAGCCGTGCAAGGCACCAGACCTGAGCACCCACAACAGCTCTCACAGCACCAGTCTCACGGATGGCTGTGGAATTACTCCCACCCAAAGGCCTTCAGCTCAGGAGCCTCCAGCCCTGGCAGCACCTGCACTGTCCCCTGCCCCACAGCTCAAGAGCCATCACCCTAACATCACTGACAGACACTGGGAGAAGCCAGGAGAGAGGCAAGGCTCTGCAGGGCACACTGAGAGCACTGTGCAGGCAGCTCCTGGTGTGCAGCACCAGCCAGCAGACAGGGATGAACCACGGAGACAACACTGGGATGCAGGCACAGAGCAAGGTGTAGGGCCTCATAGGGAAAAGACTCTGGAAAACAAGGGCCTTTCTTCTCATTTTACAAATAAGGTATCAAAAGTTCAGGCATTAAAGACAGAGGAAAATGGAGAGTGGAGTCCATCACAACGAACTACAAAGAGAAGCAATCCACACATTTTCAGCAGACCTCGTTCATTCATTTTTCAAGAACATTTAAAGACTGACCCTGTGGCAAATGTCCCCAAAATACTTTCTGCTTATAATTCAGGTCATGCTAATAAAATTTCCAAAGAGACAAGCTCCAAATCCTATCACCAAGCACATTCCAACCCCAGTGCTGTTAATGATACACAGGAAGTCAAACAGTGTCCCAGGGGAGTGTGTGAGCCAAGTGCCAGAGAAGCAGCTCTGCCAAGCCCTGGGCCAGGACCCAGCCAGAGGAAAGAGCCCTTGCCCTGTGCTCAGAGCCCACTCTGTGCTGAATGGCACTCAGACATGGATCAGGATGTGTCTGAGGACAGTTCACAATTAAAACATATGGAGAACGCTCTTCTAAATAAAAATGCTCCCAGGAAGCTGAACAGTTATGCAGACAAAAATCAGTGCTATGATTATGAAGGAAAAATTATGAGCAATATTAGGGAACCAGTCCCAAACCAGCAAAGCAAAGTGCAGAGATCAGCATTGTCCTGCAGCTGCAATGCTGTGGAAGTGGAGGGGTTGGATCAGGGAAGGAAGCAGTGCTGTGATGGCACAAGCCAAATGGCTTTGTTCAGACCAGAGGAAGATTCCACATCTCAGTCATTACGTGAAGTCCAGAAAGAAAACCAGGGTAACAACAGCAGTCCTGACCTCAGCATGTGTCTGGAACAAGAGAAACCTCTTGTTCAGAAACACCAGCCTGCATTTCAAACACAGCTCTTCAGAAAGCTTCAGGAGGACCATGCTGGTGAGCAAATAACCAGGCAGGCAACTCCCATGCTTTACTACCTTTCTGCAGGGAAAACCACCAGTGTTCGACACCCCAACAAGGACTCAAGGAGCTCACCAAGGGAAATCCCATCAAGGAGCTACACTGCCTCAGCACAGTGTCCAGAGATACCAGGAGAAGGGCATCAGCTTCAGAGAAGCAGCTACCACCATCAGCACAGCGCTGCTGATCTGCTCCTGAACAAAGATCTCATTTTTAGGAGTCCTGCGTCATCCACAGAAGACAGTTTCCAGAATGACTATATAGAGAAACTTAAAGTGGCTCAGAAGAAGGTTCTCAAAGAAACCTCCTTTAAAAGAAAAGACTTACAGATGAGTTTGCCTGTCAGACTGAGACAGAAATCCTCTAAAAGGCCATCAATTGAACACCTTCGGTCTTTCTCGTTATCCAGTGCAAGCAAGGATGCCAAACCTGCTCCTTGCTCCCCTTCTCATCTAGAATCCTTGGAAAGTTTCAATAGAAATGAAGAAATACAGAGGCCACAAAAAGATCAAGCAGGGGGAAGGAAAAGGGTAACCAAAGAGCAGAAGAAACTGTGCTACTCTGAGCCTGAGAAGCTCAATCACCTAATGGATAAGGAAGTATCATGGAGTCAAGTTAGGGTTGAAATCACTGAGCAAGATGCAGTGGCATCCAGGAGAAGGGGTCTGGAGAACAGAGGAAGGGCATTTTCCAGTTCAAGTGTCTCCAGGACAGAGCTGAAACAAATCCAGCACAGTGCACTGGTCAAATACATGGAACGAAAGATCAGCCAAAGACCAGGCAGCTCACAACACCTCCCCCTGCATAAGCCACCCCTGCAGAAGAGGCTGTCAAATCCCAAAGGGCCTTCTGGCCAGATTTCCAACCCAAATGGGAGCAGCAAGGTGCAAAATGATGAGGTTTTCTGCCAACTTCTCTCTGAACAAAAATCACCAGATATTTTTCCTCCCTTGCCTTTTGCTCCCCCACTGAACGTGACCAGCAGGTGCAATCCCAAGGGAGGGGATGGGAGCTGTGCCAGCAAGTGTCCATCAGCTGAAAGTCTCCCCCAGGCAGGTGGTTCTGCATCTGGGAGAGCTCCTGAGAGATCAAAATCCACTCCTTCTTCTACACAGGTAAGAAACCAGTACCTAAAGAAAGTCAGGAGGGTCTCTGGCACTTGGATGATGCATTTGCAGAGAACACGTGTTGTGTGCAGGAGGAGGCTGTTTGTGCTCCAGCAGTCATTATTGTTAATGACAGCAACTTCATTAGAGCCCTATCCCAAAAAATATCATTATAGGAAGATATAGAGCATTTATGAAATAGAAATTTCATAAATGACCAACCTTTCTTGGCTCCTGAATTTGAAGGGCAGTAGCTGTCAATATTGTTGAGGAGAATAAAGAAGATAAAGAACCAAAAAAATAAATAATTTAACATACCACTAAAATTACCCTACTGAAGAGACTGATAAACTCCCACCAATGCAGAATTTCTGAATTGTTACGAGAGGAGAGGTATCTTTTGTTGTCAGCTGTTCTTTTGGTTTTCTAGGGGGAAAGAAATGGATGCTACCTAGGAAGAGCATAATAGCAATTTAATTAATAAAAAAGAGGTAGACAAAAACACCCCCAAAGATTAAAAAAAAACCAAAACCCAAAGCTTCCCCCCTAGAAAAAACAACAACAACCAAACAAAAACCACCCAACAAAACAAACCACAAACAAAAAAAAACAAACCTCGGTGAACCTACTTGGAGATCTACCATCAGTTTCCCTTTTTGGGGATAACAAATATGGGAGTAAAACGAAGCAGCTGTCTCTCCTGAAATGCTGGTTGTCCCAGTGCTGTTTTCCCTTCCAGGAGCCGTGCAGATGTGCCAGAGGTGCAGCAGCACCGTGCTGGAGCTGTGGGAGCTGCCCCAGGTAAGGCTGTGCCATGTCCCCAGCGTGGCACCCTCCCTCTCCCAGGGAATCCTTCCTTGTCCATATGGGAATATTCACCCTGTACCGGCTGGGTCACTCTTTAAAATCATGAAGGGGGAAGAGGCAGGTCCCTGAGCAGCTGTCCCTGCACAGCCGAGCTCCATCACATCCCTGGGATCACAGCTCCCTCACCCGAGCTCGGGAGAAAACAGCATTTCCAGCAGCTCGGATATGCCCCGCCCTGGAGAATGTGTGTGATCAGGACCGGTGCAATAGGGGACTTGGGTGTGGTTTTTTAAAAGGAAAAAAAAACAACTGTGCTGTTTACACATCAGTAACTAGGAAATTTGTGTTTTAACTCTCCATAGTTGCTTTGCTCCTCAATTGGTTTGAGGAGCATCAAGGGAGATAAACATCTGAACGCTGTTTCAGCAAGGCAGTGATGCTGACTCTTTTGTAGTAAAAGAATTTCCACTCTTTCAAACATATCCCAGTGGTTTCTGGAGACTTGAATGGCTTATGGGAAAAAAAAAAATAATTTTTTTCTTAAATTTTCTAGTTTAGCAGATTAGTATAAAAGTTAACTGAAAGTTCCAGACAGAGCCATCACATCAGAAACATTTGATCACAGCTCTTAAGCAGTCTGCAAGAATATCTGCTATAGAGGGAATGTCTCAAATAAAAGGAGCTGTCTTCTTCCTTACAGCTTCCATGATGCTGAGAAAGATGGATCCAAGCATCACAAATGTGATATAACTGGACATGTGTGTGGCCAGGATAAAAAGGAGCAGGCTCCTGAAACTTCTGTTCCCATCCCAAGGAGTGGAAGCAAGGAGAGCACTGGAGTGGAGCAGGAATGCAGAGCTCAGTCTCTGCCTGGGGATGCTGCACTCACATGTCCAGAGCAGCAGCAGCCTGCACCTCCTCCAGAGCAGGGAGTGCATCTCCACACAGCATCAGCTCAGCCCCAGCAAGGAGACACAAACCCAGCCAAAGGTTTACCTGCCCAGGGAACATCCGTGCACAGCAACCACGATGCTCCCCTGGAGAGAGAGACACACCTGCCCACAAGGAGACTGCAGTCCTCTGAGGACCAGCAATACCAGGAGCTTGCCATGGAGATCATTGCCAAAGACAGCTCTCTGGTGGACGTTCTCATGCCTGATCCTCTGAGAAAAACTGCTTTGGACCTGATGGAGGGTTTGTTTCCTGTTAACATTTCCATGCTGGATAAATCACGCAGGAAAAGGGGGAAGGTACAGACTGTGCAGGAGAATGAGTAAGTAGACAAAACAAATTGTCTAGCACTTTGGTCCATTTTAATGTAGAGATACTATACATACTAGTAGTAAGATGAACTTGAGCACGCTGTTTTATTTTTGTTTCATTAGAAAAACATACAGCTTTCTGATTTAGATACCAAGAAATGCCTGAGGCTAAGTGTATATGATGGAAGAAAAGTGGTTTTGTGGTTCCTTATTAAAGGGACTCTGACAGACCTAGGCTGCAAATCTTTTCCTCTATAGCTACTAAAAAATCAGAAGATCTGTGATGGGAAGAGAGGAGAGTGATCCTGAAGTCAAGATAGATAAAAACATTAATTCAGTGTTTGTGAAAAAAACTGTAAGTGTTTGCTATGGGTGTTTATTTTCTATTCCAATAGCAGGAAAAGTCGTGGAGATGGACCAGAAGAATGTCTGAAATCTGAACAAGAAACCAAGCAAAGAAGCAAAGATCCTGCCTCTATGGCAAACCAAGTCCTGAAGAGGAACAGAGACAGCACAAACAAGCTAGATGACATCACATCTAAAAAAGTATGTAGATGACCATCACAGGAACCACTGTTTCTCCATCTTGACAAAGAAATTCTTATTAATGTCATTATTACTACGGATATTTTTATCCCAATAGTATTTCACAAGTAACTGAATCAATTTTTGCCAGTAGTCAAAGTCCTGGCAAATTGGCACATTGATCATAAAATGGTAGCATTTTCCTGCCTGATTTGACTCAGATCTCTCATCGTTAAAGATTTCCTCACACAGCCAGCTCCTGTGCAGAGCAGCAAACTCCCAATTTAACACTCAAATCTAATCTCAAAATCTGTGAAATAAATTAGAACTGGCAGCCTAAATAAGAAATATTCTTTACTCTGAGAGTTGGCAGCAGCTTCTGCACATTCCAGTGCCCAATTAATTCCATACCTGCAGAGAATGGGGACACAGCTGGACAGTAGTGGAGGTATGGAGCTTGGAAGGGTGATATGTAGCTGTGCAGAGTTAGGTGGGCTTTTTCCCCTGGCCATGCTCCATCTCAGGTAATGGCAATCTGCCTTCCTGAAGCTCCTCCTGCTTTGCACATTGCCTGCTGTCTTACTGCTGCTCCTGTTCATGGTGCATTGGCCAGTTTCCACAGAAGCTGACAGTGTGCTCCTGCTCAAGTCTTGAGGCTTTGATCCATATAATTTGCCCATGAAACAGCCTCCTCTGATTGCTTTTGTACCCAGGCACTGTGGCCTGCTTGGATTGCCTGTGGAACTGACTTTTTCTGTTATATCATAAGTGAAATTCCAGTCAGTTCTTCCAAAGCTGGTACAGAGCTGGGATTTCATGCTCATTTCTTAGAACAACGACTCTGTGTAATCATGTTGTAATCTTTATTGCAGTTCCCTTCTGACTGATTGGAAGCTCTCTGAGCCAGAGAATATATCACCAGCTAAGGTGATTACCAGTAATTTGCTTTTCAGAGTTTGAGAATTAAGTACAGCTCAGAAAATATTGGCTGCTTTTCCCCCCTTTTTTTTCTTTCCTGTAGCTTAAAATTATTTTAAAAGTCAAAAACTCAGCGAAGACAATGTGAAGATCCATTCCCTAGAGCTGATACGGATTTTCTGTGGCAATAGCAGTGTCTGTGATTATTTTCTTTTTCCTTTGTGCAGCTGGAGCTGATGGCCCGTCTGCAGCGCAGGCTGCGGGCGCTGCGGGAGGAGCAGGAGCTGGTTCTCGCGGAGGCCAGGGAATGTGCCAGGTGGGGCGAGGAGCTGGAGCTCAGGCTGCGGGAGCTGTGCCAGCCCGGCGAGTTCCAGCGCTACACCCTGTTCATCGGGGACCTGGAGAAGGTGCTGAGCCTCCTGCTCTGCCTGTCCAGCCGCCTGGCCCGCGTGCAGAACGCCATCAGCAGGATGGATGGCAGCACAGGGGCTGAGGAGAAGGTGGGCTCTAGCAGTACTGAACCAGTTGGGCCTGATATAGACATTTCTGAACAAATCCAAGCCTTACTCTCTATGGTGTGCACCAGCCAAACTGTATTTGGCTGCTTTTCTCTATATTTTACTGTTCTTTCACACACTTCGCTGTTTTTCTGTATATTTCTTAGTTTAGACCAGTGTTTATAACAAGTGCACAAAATGAACCATTTTTAAGTGTTTTTCGACAACTTGTTGAAACCCTTCAAATCTGCTGAAACATAAACTGTGCTAAATCAGAAGAAAAACAAAATACCAAAATTAAAAGACTCAAAATAAAAGTGGACGGCAAAGCTTTAAACAACCACCAATCATCGCCTTTGAAAAACTCATGCAAAGAGTGTAAACAGCATAAAACCACCAATCAAAAAATGATTTGAAATAATATTTCACTAAATGGGTTTGTCCTAGAAAGCAGGAAGGTGTGGTCATAACTTGACATAAAACTCACTGTAGTTTAACTCAACTAGCCAGATTGATGGAAAAAAATGAGGAATTGTCTCATGTCACCAGGAAATCATTTCAACTCTTGGAAAATCTCTTTTTTTCTGAAGAAGAAAAGTGAAATTTATCCCAGGAATTATGCTTCCCTGCTGTCCTTATTGCTCTTAGACATGTTTTTAGTAATGCAATACCTGCTGTTATCTCTCATTTGGAAATTGGAAAAGCATAGAGTTGGAATAACTGCAATTTTCTGGAGCTGTGTTGCTGCTGACCTGTATCTCTGACCTGTATCATAGTTCACACACAGAATAGCACTAAAATGGTCTTTCCATGCAGTGTGACATGGAGAGCCAGGATTCACCTCTTCCAAAATGTCAGTTGTGTTAATGTGAATCATTTTAAACACTTCTGCTTTATGGTAGGCAGGGAGGGTGTTGTTTCTCTAGTATTGCATTTACACTCTTCATAGGAAACACATTTAAATAATTTATTCAAATATTTGAATAAAATGCCTAATAAAGACTTGGTTAAGTGCCAACATTTTAAACAACCATCTCCCACTAACTGCATTTGCCCTCATGTCAGCAAAACCAGCAGTCTCAATCTTTGACTCCACTTTTAGGGTGTCAGTAGTGACTTTTGCTTTGTGCCCTATTTATGGACACTGTCCTCAAACAGGACATTTTCCAGCAGTGTAATCCCTATAAAAATTATTACAGCTGAATGAGAATTAGCTAAAGGTGAAAGGTGTAAAAATCCTTAGAACAAAGCCCAGCTCTTTAAAAGTAACTTTTGATGAACAGTTACTGTCTGCATCACAGTTATTTTATCACACTGATGCCTTTTCATGGTCTTAAAAAATTGAGAGCCAGGCACAGTTAAGAGATAAAGGGTTTTTACCTTGGTATTTAACAAGGATCTTTATGGTGCACCAGGTTGTTAAGGTGGAACACCCCAAAATGCACACACACGATAGACTGTGTATACAGTTTATAGAAATTAATTTATTCATTTATACAAATTAACATACCTAACAAAGATGTCCCAATGGATGAATGGCATGATCTCCCCTCATCCCAAGGAATTCCCCCCTGAGTGAGCTAAATCTTAATTTACAAGGTATGATCTAGAGGGGGCCTTGGTTTCTTAAGATAGCTTAGAGCTTTCTGGCCTCTAGGGTGTTTGGTGTCTTAACAGAAAACTAGGACTATGCTAAGTTACCAGACTTAAGAAATTACATATATGCATGCTAAGAGTACTGAGGATATATAAAAGCTATATAAAAGGTATATTAAATAAAAGGCAAAAAATCATCTTTTAATAGAGGCCACTCTATCTTTTTAATATATCAGTGACACTCTGGCCACATGCAACACACAAAACACAAAGATATGTGCCTTAAAGAGCTTCTAATTGAATGAAGATTGTTACAGGATACTTTTAAATGACCAGAATGTTAATTTTTCATGAGAGCAGCATAGGAGCAGTGAGCTTTGATGGCATTTACCGTGTCTTTACCTTACAAGCCACAAGAATGAGTAATTCAATTGAGAAAAAACTCAGGTGGAACACAAAGCCCACAGGAGGAAGTAATTAAATTAAATGGACTGTGGCTTCCAAGTGAAGAAATAGAGTCTGCCAGGAATGATGTGTTCTCATGGTGTGCTGCTTTGTTTTTTGCTTCCATTAGCAATCGCTGAATGAGCGGCACAGGCTCTTGTCTCGGCAGCGGGAGGATGCAAAGGACCTGAAGGAGAATCTGGACAGGAGGGAACGTGTGGTCTCTGGAATCCTTGCCAAATACCTGACAGAGCAGCAGCTCCAGGACTATCAGCACTTTGTTCAAGTCAAGACCTCCTTGCTGATTGAACAGAAGGACCTCGAAGAGCAGATTAAATTTTTCAAAGAACAATTAGAAAATCTTGACCAAAGCATCCCCATCTAACACCCACCACCAGGCCAGACATTTTTATATGTTATATGTGATGTTTCCCTGGAAATCCACAGGGCTCAGTTTGGTGGATTCTTCCAATCCTGTTTGTGCCACAGCATTGACAAGTGTTTAGATGCTCTGGGATGCTCTAGGCACACACTGGACGTGCCCTCCACTTGGACAAAAGCACCTCACAGTGTGCAGGAAACTGCCTTGTGGACATGACTGATAGGATTCATTGCTCCTATTAACTGGATGTGTATTTCCCCTTCTTCTTGTCTGTCCATCTGTTTCCAGATTTACATCATCTCAATAAAAAGCCATACAAATATTTGCCTCTTGTGGGTGGGTTGAGCGTTTGAAATGAAAAATTATGTGGGTGTTCAGATTTGAATTGGTGATTGCACCAAGCCATAGCAAATGTTATGGACCATTTCAGTCTTTATATGTGTGACACAGTGAAAATACACTGCAATGAAAGAAAATAATTACTTCCTTTCTTGAGAGTTGCCACCCATGAGTATGTCCTGGCTCTGTGTAATCCTGGCAGGCTGTTCAGAGCAGGTCAGAAAAAGGGTGGTCGTGGGCATCAAAGGGCCAATCAGTGATGTAGCCAGTATAAATGAAGAGTTTTGGGAATCATAAACTCTGAGCTCACTCCTGCACAGTCATTTGCAAAGTCTTTGCTGTGCTTTTGAAGAATTTATTTTTCAAGCAGCACCTTCAGGGGGTTTTTAGGTAACTTTCAATTGTCAGCATGCACAAAAAGCCTGTGAGGAAAAGTTCTGCTGCAGACTGGACCAGGAGAAACCACTGGAAGAGGTTATTCTGTTTCAATGAGACTTCATATAAATCCCTTGGCAAAAATCTCTTAAGCCAGTGTTTGCATTGAGTCAAACCAGTGATGTTGCTGTATTTAAAATTTCAGTAGGTTTTGTTTGCAAGAATTCAGTGAGAACAATATACAGCCTAAATTACACACCTAGACCATGAATAAGGCAGCCATTAATTAAACTCAGGTTTCTTCCACAGCCAAAAAAGATGTTCATTGTGCCATGGTCTTGGGCTTTACCAAGAAATGTTCTGCTAGTGGTGTGTGTCCTGGCTACAGTAAGTATCATGACTGAGAGAAGCTGTGCTGCTCCTGGAGAATCTTCTTTGGAATTGCACATCACTGGGCACAAGAACTCTGGGAGCACAGTGACCAAGCTGCTGAGTATACTGTGGTTGTCTTAATACCTGAGGGGAAATGGCCAGACACTGTAGATCCTGTGAGTAATCTGCACAGTGGTTCTCAGAAGGCCATAAGTACAGGCTTTTAATACATAAATCTGAAAGCTGCCTTTTGAAATCGGTCTTTAAAATAACTGAAGTAATGTTAATGGAGTCTGAGGAGAATTTATGAAATACAAGCAATGTTAAATGAGCTGTTTGTATGATTTGAGAAGCCTGACTTGAAGGTGCACTTTATTCTTATTATTCCTAGCTGAGGGAATTAGAAATAGGTGTTTTGTAATTGAAGCTAATGCTTGCTTTTAAGGGGAAAAACGGGTCTGCCTTGTTTAGCTTATCTTTTTAAGGTGGTGTGCCATGGGGAGATTGCTACCCCTTCCACAACTGGCACTTGCACATATACTTCAAAGAGCAATAATTAAAAATAACTTTTACTCTGTTAAAAAAAAAAATAAAATAGACTCCTTGGTATAGTGTTAGACTGTAAATTCCAGGCAAAGTGAAAGATGGACACGGTGATGGCATCAGAACTTCTCTGCAGGCAAGCAGAGAAGCCCTTTCAAAGCACCAGCAGGTCTGGATTATCAGGTGCGTCTCAGTTTTGACACTTTATTATTTGTTAAAAAATTATTAGGCAGGTAATGGTGAAAGTTCATGCTGGGCTTCAGGCATGTGCAGCATTCCTGGCACACCAACATACTAAGACATGGTAAAGTGTCCCTTTCTGTTCCAGTTAGTTCTGGCCTCTGAAAGTACAGACTGAAGCCAAGGAATAGTTTAAGCACATGCTCTTGAATCCTATTGCCTTTTGCTGAAAGTTTGGTATTTAGAGCACTAATTACATCCCCATACCACACGGGGCAGCTTTTTCCCAACTTCAAGTCATGCAGCATAGAAGGCAAGATGGCCAGAAATGCAGAGCATCTTCATTTTACAGCACTGTGGTCCCACACTGCTCCACACAGCTTTTCTGAGCCCTTACCATCAGATGACAAATTTAAGACTTGAACTCTAAATAGCAGTAACTGGTGGTTTTCTTGGGGAAACAGATCCACGGGGACTATGGAAATAAAATCCAGTGCAGTGCTTGTATATAATTCCTGCTGAAACCATTGCTCACCAGCCTTCCATTTGTGACTCCTGCAGCAATGGCACTGAGTTACCTCGGGACTAGAGCCCTGGGAAAGTGTCAGCTTTGAGAGATCAGCATGGGCACTTCTCATGTAAAGGAGGTCGGGTTGTGGAGCTGGGAAAACGCAAGGAATAAAGAAGCTGCCTGGTACCTGACCCTCTGGGGGAGCAAGCAGGGAATCCCCGCTCCTGCCCAGCCTTGGCAGTCTCCTGGGCTGCCTGCCAGCCTGATGCTTTCCCAGGTGGAGCAGAATGTGAGCCCAGCTCCATGGAGAAGTGTAACCAGAGCCTCGGGGAAGCTGTGTCTATGAATTAATGACAGCTGCATCCAGGGGAGTGCTGGTGCCATTCCAGGAACCATCTCTGCATCTCGCCTGGCCACCCACACGGGGGGTGGGAGACTCTGCCATGGCTGCTTCGTGCTAGGCAGGAGCAGTGGGCCCGATTTTGGGAAAAGAAGATGATTTGTATTGCCCGAGGCAGGAGCCTGTGGTGCAGGTGTGGGAGCAGTCAGTGGCAGCAGAGCATCCTCTGACAGCAGTGTCCTGGCAGCAACTGAGAGATTTTAGAGACAGTAGCTTGTTTAGAACTTCATTTAACATCCACTGCAATGTGTGGGATTCACTGCTGTTTCAGCCTTTTGGGCACTAAATTGAAGGAATTTAATTATTTTGCTTTAAACTCCAGCCTCATTTTCTTTGCTGGGGCATTATACTGAGGGCCTTTCACATGTGGAACTAATAAGGCACAGAGAGCTGCAGGAGTTAATGCAAACATAGTCTGCAAAAAGATCTATTTGGTGCTTGTGAGAGCTGCATTTAATAAGTTCTCTCTGCTTTGAGAATTCATGGCAACCATCTGAATAAATTTTTAAAATAAACTCAGAGCAGCATTGCGAAACTAATCTTCTGTGCCTGGAGGGAGCCCACATAGACATTATAGAATAATCAGCCTGTAGGAATCATGCAACCTCTGGGGTTCACAAAAGGCTCTCAAGAAGCAGCACTTGAATTTCACTGTTAAGTGAAGAGAGGCATTAAAGGTTATCAGAGACTCTAAAATACCATGAGATTTGAAGCTGAGTCATCTCATAGATAAATTCACAGAGAGAGAATATGGGCTGCACTGATAGTCTTGATTTAGAGAATAAGTGACATTTCTAAAAATCTGAATAAAGACCCAATTATGTGAATAAAGAGATCTTTCTAATGAGCTCAGCCCATGGTGGAAGAGCAAGAACATCCCAAACAACCTCAAAAGGGAACCACTTGTGAAACAAGCTCTCCAGAGGTCCCTGCCCTGTGTCAGCTCCTGATGGCATGGCTAGGGCCTGCAGGACCCTTCTCTGGGTTTCAGCTGCTCCCTGCTGAGCTCAGGCTGTCACCTGATGTGAGGTCTGGTCCAGAGCTTACCCAGCCTGGAGTGAAGCTGCAGTTCTGTGTTGCAAAAGGGAAAGCTACCATGGGAGAGTGCTGGAAGAAAACACAACAATCATGGTGAGAAAGTCTGTTTGTACCACTGCAGTTTGTTACTGTGACCATGCTGGTGAGTGTTACTGGTGAGACCATGTGCCTCGTTCAGGAGCCTGTGGGTGAGGACATCAGGGAATGAGGACATCACCCCATACCCTGACCTCACATCGAGGGCTTCTGCATTCGGGTATGGGGTTCTGTTCAGTGGAAATGAACGTTATTTGGTTTGTGTCAGCAGTGACCCCACAGTGCTTGCTGTGCTTCTCAGCTGCAGTCTCTCACCTTGTCTGGAGGGTCTCAAAGTGATGGGGATGGATGGTTTTCCTCTTGGGAAATGGTGGTTTGGGTTTGGCCAAGAACTCATGCTTTCAGGTGAAGAAAGGGAGTAATGCTCTGCCTGGGACAAACCTAGAGCAGCAGTTCAACCAAGAAAAGGAAAGCTGAACACTGCCACCATAACTTTTATTGTGCACATTTCTATTTTCTCTTCACAGAAAGGGAAGAAGACGTACTAAAGCTGTACCAACAGTATGGATCTATTTTAACTGGTTCTGGGTTGCACACACAGTATAAAGGCTCAATGTGCTTAATGACTTGCTTTGTCTTATAAATTACTGAAACAAACCTTGAAACTGGAAGAGTAATATTCTTCATTAGGCTGCAGAGTTTTTGACCTGTGTTGTCCTGCTCTGTCCCTGCTCTCCCCCTGCAGCAAACAAACAACACACTGTTTGTGCCTGTGCTATATGCTAGCCAAGTCCCTGGTAATAACCTCTTAATCTGGGGAGTCCCACAACAGTACAAACAACTAGAAAGGGCAAAACTTGCCATGCTGCCATTTTATTCAGATTAATATGCAAATCAGGAGGCAAATACATCCAAGGAATGTAGGTCATGGTGGAAACATGAAGAGAGGGAGCAAGAGATGAGCAATGGGAAATTAAAGGACTGTCTAGAAATGCTTCCTCTACCTCCAGCTGGTGGCTGCAGCTCCCGTTGGTCTTTTGGAGGTACTGTGACTCTTCCACTGGACTGTGGGTTTGTGATGAAGCTGAAATCTCATTTCCTGGGTTTTCATAGTCCACATTTCTGTGCAGCATTGACAAGGGAATGGAGACAGCCAAAAATCTCTGTGAGCCTGACCACAACCACACTGCCTCACACTGCTCAAACAGCCACAGCCACGAGGACAAAGTCTGTCCCTTTGTGCAGAATCATGGTTTAAGGTTTGTTTGCAGAGCTCTTCAGGGCAGGTTTTTGAGCTGACACTCCTCAGAACAAAATGTGCCAAGGAACAGACAGACCAAGTTAGCCTAAGCAGGCAGACTGAGCCAGGGTCAGGCAAACAGTAGCTTTTCTGATCCCTAGTGCTGCTGAACTAAAATCTGAGCTGGTTTTATTTGTGTAGG
This sequence comes from Cichladusa arquata, assembly GCA_026413545.1. Taxonomy (NCBI): domain Eukaryota; kingdom Metazoa; phylum Chordata; class Aves; order Passeriformes; family Muscicapidae; genus Cichladusa; species Cichladusa arquata. Next base: position 15,153,364 of record JAOTQP010000680.1, read on the forward strand.
CACTCCACTGAATGTGCATTCACAGGGTGGGGGAATGACACTGCTCATGCTGCCTACAGGTCTAAAAGCATTATCTTGATTTCAATTTGCCTATCAGTACTGACTGTGTGCTTTAAAGAAGTGACCAAGGAGATTATCTACATTTTGTAGCAGGAAAACTGAGACATGCTGAGAGGGCAGGCTAGTAACCAAGGCAAAACACCACCAAGCTGCTGAGTCCTGCTATTCTGCAGGATCTGGGATCTGTGCCTTCCTTTCTCCAGCCTTCCCACCACTAAGCCCTCTCCAGGGGGCAGGAGCAGAGCCGGGGGAGGGCTCAGGTTATTTGGTTTTTACCTTTCCTGCTATCAGCTTTGATGGTGCCTTGGGCAGCTCCCAGCTGTGGGCTGGGCCAGGGATTCAAAGGCTGCATGCCCCTGCCCCAGGCCAGTGTGCTGAGGAAACCCAGTCCTCCTCTCAGCTTCTCCTGTGAAAATATCCTGGCTAAACTTCACAGCTGTAATTCGTTCAGGTGAAAATCCTACTGTGTTTGGCCAGATTTGGGCTTGAAAATGAGAATTAGGGAGAACCAGTCCAGCTGAGGGATTCATAAAACAGTCTGGCTTTAGCCTCTTGCAGGAAAACACTCCCATGATCACTCATCACCCTGCAGTGTCCCTTCCCAGTTTAAAGGGAACCCCAAACCCAGCCAGGCTGACAGATTGGTTTTACTTCAAACAAAGGCACTATATATACACCTGTATGATTACAGCAGTGCATTCTCAATACCTCTCAGTATTCACCTGCACCTGAAGTTGTACCATGCTCCATGTACTCATCCCAGCCTGCATAAATGCTATCTTTTCCTTCATCAGCTCAACAAGGAGGAGGAATGAGCTGAGTCACTGCACAAACTTGCTGGCAGAGCCTGGCCTGGCCTACCCCACCCACAGCAGCCTTGTGAGCTCCCCACCTTTGTGACACCACCCTCCTGCCAAGCCTCCAGCACGCCCTGGGGAAGGCTGCAAGAGCCTTGCTGCCAGGCATTTTCCTATCACACCAGCTAATTGCTTCGATGCCTCTGAGGAAGGAGTAGTGCAGAATTTTCTTGATGATACATGTTGCAATGACGTCTTATCTCAGCTGTGACTTCTTTGACAGAGCAACAGAGAAGCAATGAAACCTCCTTCCTACTTCCCGGGGGTGAAATCACAACCACACTCTCCAGATTAGTCAGGTGGGGTTTTTAAACACAAAACACTCCATCTTTGAACCTTGCCTCTGGCTCATGTAGGCTTGACTCTGAATGAGCACTAAAGCTCAGCAAGGTTGTTTGAACAGGTATCAAGCCTATATCCATAATTATTGAACAAACTTCTCAATAAGGCCAAGCCAAACCGGAGTGTTTGCAATTCCCACAGAAACAGAATGCTTTCACCAGGCAGTGTCAGTGCCTCAGAGGTAACATGAATGCACACACTTCTGTGGTTTCAGGGGAGAAAAAGTTCCAAGTCTGTGCACTTGGAAAGCCACTTTAAAACAGAGCCCTGTTTTCCCCAGAACTCTGCAGGCTGACAGAGCACAGCAAAAATCGAGGGTTCAAAGCACCACACTGGTCAATGGTCACACCAACAGACAGAAAGCAAATTGGATTTTATTTTTTTTAAACCCTACTCCAGATATAGAAGTCATGAGGTGCTTGATCATTAACCTTTGCTTAACAACTTAATTAGTTCAATCCAGAAGCAGACCGTTGCAGAATAATCCAGTCTCCTCCTAGAACAGGTGCATCAGACCTGGCTGCAACCTCTGATCACACTCCCAGCAAATGGCACCAACTCCAGGAACTTCAGGGAGAGCGTTCTGAAGTAAACAGGGCAGTCCTACAGCATTTCTTGTGGGTGTTTGGGACAAGCCAATTAGAACCAATTACATACAAGAACTAGGTTTAATGCAAGGCAGGGAACAAAACATTCCTGAAGTCACTGACTTGGAAGGAAAGGCAAAGCATGCAAACTAGTATTTCAATACAGAAACCCAAACAAAGTCAGCACAGCATTGCTCTCACCTCTCAATGATACAGGTTTCTAGTCACAGTTTTAGAGAAAACATGCTGGTTTAGCAGACTTGCCCCAGAAATCAGACAGTTTCTGTTCATAGCTCTGCCTCTTTGCATTAACTTTAACCAAGCAGTAATTAAAAAAATAATAGTCTTACCGCAAACCTAACATGCAGTTAGCATGCTTTTTGAGCTATGTGTAGTTCTACATATAGAACAACTATATGTTTATCATATGAAAGAAGAAGAAGAGTTCATTTTAGGTCAGTAATTCATGCTGTTGAGATAAACACTGCTTCAAGAGGTCACGCCAAGTTTCTATCATGAAACACCTAACATTACATAAAGCCCAATGTTTATAAATATTTATTGTAAATAGGTCAAAATGGGACACGTTTTAAACAAAAATAATCAGACATACAAGCCTAACTTTGTTTCCAGTTGGCTACTTAGAAACTCTGACAGATCCAATTCCAAGTTTTGCAGTTCTGTTTTTCACTCTCAATAAGGTTTTTTATTCAGCTTAAGTTGATTGAAGTAAGTTTAAATGTTCACAGTATCATCAAGACGTGGTAAGTACCACCTGGTCAAAAAGTCTTTCAGGAAGAGAGAAACACTTAAACCACTAGCCAAGACTTCAAACTGAGGTAGACAAGTCACAGTGAAGGTCAGGGTCTATCTTTTTAAGTAATTCATCTAATAAAATGCATCAGGCAACAATTAAGATTATCTTAGTACTTCTTAAGTGAAATACTGAGTGAGAAAGTCTCAAAGTGAGAAACTTTGTTTTGAAAAAGTAGACAATTTTTCTAAATAGAAATATCCTTCTTCTGCTACCAAAATAATCAGAAACAACATAGAAAACTACACATCTTTCCTCTGATAATTCAACCCCTTAGATAACAAGCCTTGTTAAAGTAGCCAGCTATCAGCTTGCTGTTCACAGTGTAAAATATGCAAATCTTCACCTTGCTTCTGCTCTCCAGCTGAAGAACACAGATCAAAAAGGCTGTCCCTCAGGCATTTTGACCTGTCCACACACACATAAGCTGTTTTAGTTTAACAACCATTAAGCACAAAGTCTGTGGTCCCCACCAGTAGATCAGCACGATAGTACACACAGCATGGATAGCACTTCCCTTTCCACAAGCACCTGGGGCCGGGTTTCATGCTGCGGGCTTTGGATGTAGAACCCTATCACTGATTCAGTTAAACATCCAAAAAGGCAAGACACGGAGAGAAAAAAATCCAAACTGCTTCTGCAAGAGAAAGCTGAGACACCAGCCGTGCTATGAAACCATTTCGGTCACAGTAAGGCAGAGGCTAGTGGCCAAAGAACAGCTCAGACACAGGTCTGCGTTTCACCACAACCTCTTCCTCCTCCTCCGCTACCTCGGAGAGGGAGGAATAGGAAGGGAAGCCCCCTCTGGTCTTTGGCTTCCTCCTCGGGCCCGTAGTGGCAGACAGAAGCTTGTTTAAAGTTGAGGGCTTCCTCAAGCCTTTGGTGAGGTCGTAGAAAGCCATGTCATCGGATATGACCCCCAGGAAAGTGCTAGTGGAGCTCAGGATTGAAGCCGCAAGCTTTGTGGACTTCTTGATGGGCACGGAGTGCTCCATGTTCTGGGAAAGGCTGGGGTCCCCGAGCAAGCGCCTGATCGTCAGGGACGTCCCTTCCTTCAAGTACTGGTGCGGCTTCTTCCCGCTGTAGTCCCTGAGGTCAATCTTGGCATGGTAGCTGTAGACGAGCATGGAGATGATCTTCTCCTGGCCGTGTATGGCAGCCAGGTGCAGCGCCGTGTAGCCGCCGTGCGACCGGGCATCCACGTTGACGCGGGAGCCGCCCTTCTCGGCCGCCCGGATGATGTTGGTCACCATGTCGCAGTTGCCGCTCTTGGCGGCCCAGTGCAGGGCGGTGAAGCCGGAGATGAAGTCCCTGCGGGCCGCCAGGCTGGCGTCGCCCAGCAGCAGCCCGTGCAGCTGCTGCGTCCACTGCCCGTCGGCCGCCAGCACCAGCCACTGGTGCTCGGCCTGCTCCAGCGGCACCACGGTCTCCTCGCTGGCCCGGTGGTTCTTGGGCCCCCTCCGCAGCCCGGGCGAGCGGGACCCGGCCTCCTCGTCCAGCGGCGGCGGGGACAGCGGGGCGGCGGGCGGCCCCCTGACCACACTCAGAGTGACAATACCAGTCAAACCAGGTATTTTCCTGGTCTATGGCAGTTACTTTTATACTCTGATTAAGGTATTGCTGCCATTTATGGCCAGAACTGTGCAAGCCCATCTGGTTTTATTTAATCCACTACTACTCAGAGCAGCAATGTTAATCACATGAGAAAGAAGCTACAGAATCCAGATCTGTGTGAGTGGTTCTGCTGGCTCCATCAATGATTCTTAGATTGGTTAAACATGTGCCTGTCTGCCAATCCATGCCCTGATGGTGAAGAGATTGGCCATGATTTCCCTGCCTAGAATCAAATTTCCAAAACCCTCCCACATTCAAAATGCCTTCCACACAGTTGTTACTCTTAGACTTGACAGAAAAATACCACATTTGAAAATTTTCATTTCTTAAATTGCATTTTAAAAAATTTATGACATTTTTAAAGTTGAATTTCAAGTCTATTTGAAACCTAAATTTGTAAAAAAAATACATAGAATGTCATCAGTATGAACAATTTTGACTGACTCAAAATCAATTCTTTTTAAGATTGCATCTTTCAATACAAAAAAATGTGCCAAAACTTCATTCTCTTGGACTGAAAATAAATGTCAAAATTGAAAAAAAATTCCTTTACAATGAAAATTCAGGTTTAGTTCTTCATGTAAATTACTGTTTTCATCAAAGTGACTGAACTACTCTTAGTTCTTCTGTTACAATATTTTCAAAATCAGTAAATCAGCAAGCTATTAAAGATTTATTAGAAAAAATAATCTCTGTGACCCCTGAAATAATCTTCTATCTACATAATGTTACAGTTTCACATTCTTCTTTTTTCCCCACTGCTGTTTGATAGATATTTGCTCTGAATTAACTCAGAGTACATTTCTTCTTGTGGTAACAGAGCACAGCAAACCCAGATCTCTATGCTAGACCTGGGTAGCTCTGTGTTATAGCCAATAAACTGTAATCAGCAGGTAAGCTTGGTTACAAGAAACCAATAATTAAGGTTGTCCCAGGTCACAAATACCCATCTCCAAAGTATCAGTTGAATCATATCATTATTCAGCTACCCATTTAATGTATTTCTAGTTAGTCTTTGCCAAGATATAAAAATATCAGTTACTGCCATCCAAAATACACAATTTACAAGTAAAGTTCATTTGATGAAACTGAGCTATTGGGAATAATTAAAGAACTTTACTTTCCCAAATGAAAACATTGAGCCAGTATATTATTGACTCAACAGACTGATCATGGTTTATATAATGTAAAGGGAACACCGACATGCAGTTTGCCAATTGAAACTGATTTTCTTGTAATTTCGCTACTTTCAAAGAGTATATCAGAGATAACACTACACGGGCAACAAATACATTTTTGATCATAATTTTTACGAAAATAGATTAAATTAATACATAATGTACACAAAAGCTTACTCAAAACAAAGATGAAGAATGGTGTACAGAATGAAGGTGGGGGACGGTTTATAGGAAAGTTTGGTTTCTAAAGTTTTCCTCATAAACACACTGCTCCTAGCCTCCTAATTCCTACATTTGGCATGACAACCCCAGCACAATGACTGTAGTGCCAAGTCTGAAAAAGTGGTGGTGTGAGACAACTGCTAATGAGACCTGGAGGAAGTGTCAACTATCTGCTGAGTTCTTTACACCTTTATTAGACTGTTCACTGAGTACTCAGTCTTATTAATGTTGATTTGTTTGAGATGGAATCATTTCTTCTACTCAGATCACATTTTGTTTATAAGTAGTGCACCTTTCGGACTGTTACCTTGGTGAAGAAGCAGCTTCTCAAAACATAGGCCTGTTAATGAATCAATTCCTGAACAAAGTCCCTCCAAACATAGGTAAGTGATGGGTGACCTTTGTGTTGTGAGCCTTAAGTTTTCAACCTCTTTGATGAGCTTTCAGGAGGATCAGTACAGAAAGGTCACCATTACATATTTACCAGTTTCAGTATCATGACTATGTATGGCGCTTTTATGTCACAGTGGATGTGACAGCCCAGAAGATGCCACCTACATTTAAATATCAGCTTGGAGAAGAGCAAAGCAAAATGCTCACTGATAATTAAGTTTAGTTTGATCTGTTACAGCAGTAAAGACCAAATTTTGCCCTTCTAGACTTGGACTCGATTGTAAAAAATCCCTCAAGATAAAAGATTTCAAGTCCAATATTTATGTTCAGATATTCAGTATGAAATATGTTATTGATATGGAATTCTTAACAGAACACATGCTTCCCAATTAAGACAAAAATATTCTATAGCTTTTTTGTATCAAATGAGAAAGATTTAGACTCTCAGTGCTCTTATGATATCAAATGCAAGTTCCTTTCCCGTTACTCTTGCCAGAAGTCTTGACCCTTGAAAGTACATTCAAGTCAGTTGAGAGGAAGAAGAAAAAAGAGGAATAATGTCTGCCTAACATGAAAGAAAATTACTTGGGATAAACTTACTATTTAAATTTGTAAGTGTTTTAAATAAAACAAAATTTGCTTTATATTCATTCAGCTCTGGGTTTCAAACTACATAGCAATCTTGATCCCTATAGCATTGTAAGGTACTTATCATAAGGTCATTTCGGTAAGGTATTTTAGTACCTAACCTGTCTCTACATTAATCCATCACATTATTCTGATGGGACATCAGAAAGAAGATATAGAATGCTTTCTAATAGTGAAGAACCTGCATTCAGGATGATCTACATGCAGCTAGTGTGGACCATCATTGAAATATCTTTTAAAATACGTGTAGGTTGGCTGAATTCTTACTTGTTCCCCTCTCATACTCTAGTGTTGACAGTCTTGTGATAAATTTTAAAGTCCCTGGGATCATTAACATTATAGCAGTGTCCTGCAATGCAGTTCTTGCCAGTGAAAAATCAAAAGGAAGAGGTAATTATGCTCTCAAAGGCTTACAATGTAATTCAAATGAAGATGTAAAATGGGATCATTATTCAAAAGTCAGGCAAGCAAAAAAATGGTGAATGACAATAGGAATATAATATATATTTGCTATTGATATAAATAGGTATATGACTTCACAAGAAGACTGGGAAGCTTAATTTGTATTTGATCTTCAGTAAGGGGTCACCATTAATTGGTAAGTGTTATAGTCATTATCTGTTATTATCACTAATGTTAGCTCTAAGGATCAGTGAAGGAAGGCGTGATAAACCCAGGAGATATCTTAATATTTTAATACATGTAATTACCTCTTAAAAAATAATTACTTTTGTCTGTGAAATTTCTTAAACAGAATGTTCACCAGTCTTGACACACTTACTTTGCACCTACCTTCAAAATTTGTTGCTGAAGTGCCTATGAATTTTGGTGCCATGCTCTTTGCTATGTCAGTCACCTTTAGACTTAGAAATATGGTGCTGAAAATGAAATTCCACACTACACCTGATGGAACTCAGCTGTCATTGGGACTATTCAATGTGGAATGATAAAGGCATTCTAAAGGCAAAATTCGTCCTACTTAAGGGAGATATGTAACACTGGTTGGAGAAAATGTGGCATAAAAGGCTCTGCAGTTTTTGAGTAAATTTTACATTGAGTACAAATATACATTCTGTGTTTCAAGAACCTATCATGTAAGGAGATGCAGTAGGAAAGAGCTAGAAATACGAGACGAGATGTAAACAATAATTAATAGAGGCTCTGTCTAGCTTGTAAATCTGAAAAAAAAATAAACTGCACATGATGTTGGATTATTAGCTTAAAATATCCCATGCCAATATATGCATATTAATTTTGAAAATTATTCTGTCTCCACATCATAAAAATTGGAGTGTTGAAGGACAGTGAGGCAGAGTTTATTCAGTGTTGGTGGCAGCAGTGCTCACTCTTTCTATATTTGTGCCTCACCTAAACCACTTGTGTCAGAAGAGGGAGACAGATTTGATGCATCCTCCAACAGAAGGACCTGAACCTGCAGCTACTGCTGTTGAAGAGAGATAACAGGAATTTTCCAGGAGGAAAACACTATGGAGGGATGTTGGAAACATCCCTCTTGGTGAGATATGTCAGTGGGCACGCAAAGGACCAAATAAATAAATGTTTTTCTAAATGTGTCTTCCTTTCTCTAGAGGTGCAGTTTCAGGAGACAAAGGAAACAGCAATGTGAATAACCTTGGATCAACCTGTTGCCTTCCTTTACTCTTTATTTTCCATCTGGAAATTACTTACCATGAAGAATGCAAAAACGTAGATGCCTTCTCCACAGCATGTTCAGACAACTCTGGACTTAATATTTCATGTGGTCAGACTCAGGTATTTTCTTTATAAGTTGCAGTGTCTCTGAATAACTCTGAAAAACCTTAAGAACTACCATTACCTGCCTATCTATACCTATCTATACCATTTGTGAAGAGATTTACAGTCTTAGTCTAAGAGCTTTGAGTAATTCCACAAGACTAGGTACCTGCAAGACTAGACTTTATAATGCCTAATTTATTGCTCAAAGTAAATTATCTGACCATGTCTCCATTATCCCATTAGTGTTTGATAAGTTTTCCAAGATTCTCAAAGCCATTTAAATTTTTTTTTTATCTGTTTTGGAATTGCTTCCTACTGAGAAAGATCTGATTTACTTTTTTTATTATTTCACAGTGAAAAAAGGTACAGGAAGTGTCTTATACTATCTTTAGAGACAAAAAAAAAAAACAAAAAAAAAAAGC
>JAOTQP010000680.1:15162358-15179596 GCA_026413545.1 Cichladusa arquata
GGCGGCGCTGCCGGAGAGCCCGGCCCGGCCCGGCCCGGGGAGCGGCGCGGAGCGCGACGGCTGCGCCGCACGGAGGGACGGGCGGACAGCGGCTGGCACCGGCCGGCCCCGACCCAAGCGTGGTGACCGTACGAGGCTACGGGAGACTCCTCGAACGCTTTATCCATTTACTAGTCTTCTAGCTTCCTCATACGATTTGTTTGGGGGTTTTTGTTTAGTTTGACTTGGGTTTTGTTTTGTTTCAGTAGCGAATAAGTGGAGCAGCATTGGGTAGAAATCACTCTGCAGAGTTTGGTCTCCATTCCTGGAAAAGCTCAGGTGTTCTGTGATCCTGCTGGGCAAGAGGCTGATGCCTCAAAATCAGTCAGAAGATGGGTGGATGGGTCAGTCTTTTGAAATATACTCTATGTGATACTATATATTATCATATAAGTATATATCAATCATATATTATTATCTGTGCTTTTTACCTATATTGCATCTACGATGTGGACTAGTGGGGTTCCCCAGGGCTCAGTATTGGGCCCAGTCTTGTTTAATATCTTTGTTAATCATCCGGACAAGGGGCTGGAGAGCACCCTCAGTAAGTTCTCAGATGACACCAAGCTGGGTGGCAGTGTTGATCTGCTGGAGGATAAGAAGGCTCTGCAGAGGGATCGGGACAGTCTGGATCAATGGGCTGAGGCAATGATGTGAGGGTCAGCAAGGTGAAATGACTTGAGCTACAGACTGGGGGGAGAGTGGCTGGAAAGCATCCCAGTGTAAGGAACCTGGAGGTGCTGGCTGACAGTGGCTGAGCATGAGCCCAGGTGGGCAAGAAGGCCAGTGTTCTCCTGGTCTGTGTCAGTACTAGTGTGGCCAGCAGGACCAGGGCAGGGCTGGTACTCTGGTACCAGGGCAGGGCAGGTACTCAGCACTGCTGAGGCCACACCTCGAGTGCTGTGTCCAGTTCTGCGCCCCTCAGTTCAGGAAGGATTGAGCATTGAGGTGCTGGAGATTTTTAGCCTGGGGAGACCTTGACACTCTACAAGGAGGTTGTAGGAAGGTGAGGTTTGGCCTTTTCTCCCAGGCAGCCAGTGACAGGACAAGAGGAAATGGCCTTAAGCTGGACCAGGGGAGGTTCAGGTTGGGCATCAGAAGGAATTTCTTTACAGTAAAGATTTCAAACACTGCAATGGTCTGCCCAGGGAGGTAGTGGGGTCTCCATCCCCAAAGTGTTCAAGGAATGAGTGGACATAACACTTAGTGCTATGGTTTAGTAGACAAGGTGGTATTTAGTCAAAGGCTGGACTTGATGATCTTGGAGGTCTTTTCCAACTTTAATGATTCTACGATCAGTCTGTGTCAAAGTCTCCAGTTTGAAGGCAATGTGAGGTGTCCTCCTCACTGATGCTGTCTTCCCTTCTGCCTCTTACTTAGCTTTACTGAGGGTAGAAGAGCCTTTTCCCACAGGCTGCATTTGGCATTCTTTCCCCTTCTCTATCTTTGTGCAAATGTCTGTAAAACTATTTCATCTTTGGCTAACGAGCTGGCACTGAACCAGTTCCTCAAAATAATTTTGCTGCTGTAATGCTCTTTCACATAATAATAGTATGTAATCTTTTGTTAGTTCTGTGTTTCTGTGTGAATCGCACACCTCCTTTTCACATGGCCTGAACAGCAACCTTGCCCTTGCTGAGGCAGCCACTTGAGCAGTGTTCTGCAATGCTCTGTAGCTCATGGCATTGCCTGCCCTATGTAGAGAGCTAAAAATGACCCTGCATCCAAACACTAATTGCTTTCACTGTTCAGATCCTTACTAGAATCCCTTGCAGGCATAAGAAAATCTCAGCAGTTTGTCATTTTTGCATTGCAAACTTTCAGCTATACCCTAGGATTATAGTTCATATCTACAAATGAAAGTGAGGAGGAGGGAAAATGTTTCAGAAGAACAGGCTCTTATAAAAAACATTTGCTTATGGTACAAATGTTAAGGGAGAAGTTGCTCCAGTTGCTTGAATTGGGGGGGAAGAAGGGGGGGTCTCAAGCTCACTACACTCTGTCCCTGTCTGCACAGCATCATACCCCTGCACCCCTGTATCCTATGAGACCCACAAGGGTGCTGACACATCCCACCTGTCTTATCCCCAGCCCAGCAGCATTCCTGCTGAGGGATCTCCCTGCACCAGGCCTCCAGAACACCTCACTGCTCTGCACCACACTGCCAAGGCTCTCTGAGCGCCTGCATTGGGTCAAGGTCCAAAGAGAGGGGAGTTACTGAGCCTGCTCCCCCCTGCAGATCCCAGCATTCCCCATGGCTGCAGAGCAGAAGGACACAGAGCCAGGAGGTCATAGAAGAGGAGACAGGATGTTTACATATGCACCTCATGCCATGCAGTCTGAACTGGTTGCTCTGGTTTAACTGCCCTGACACAATGACCTCCTTGCCCAGGTAATGCCTCCAGCCTGTCTCACACAAACTCTGCTCATGGGCAACCCATGGCCTGTGGTTGTGCTCCTTTTCACAATCATCTTTCAGTGACTGTTAGTAACCTGACACATTAACCTCCTATACTATCTGCAGTAAGGAAGAAAACAACACTTCTGGCTAATCAGCCATGCCAGTTCCAGACCACACACATCCTGTTTGTGGACCTTTCCTTGTAGCAGTTGATGCCTTTTGGTTGCCCACCACTCAGGGGTGAATTGCCATATATCAGAAGACCAGGTCCCAATGAGCTCCTCTCAGTCTGCTGAGTGCTGGTAACACTGATCAGATTATGGAGCAGAAATTAAACCCTTTGAATTAATTTCATTAATATAGACAATAAAATCCTGGAACATTATGGGTATTATATTCATCAGTCATCCAAAATTTCCAGCCTTAAAAAAATATGAGAAGTTTTGCCTCTTTCTGTGTCACCAAAAACCTACAAAGCAAGTATTTCTTGTTGGGCTATTTACAGAATACCGTGGGCTGCTTCATAGGAGATCTCAAGCCAACTGTCTTGGTATTTTTCATTTACTGGCTAAGACAAAAACAATACACAGAAGCCCATGATTAGATTAATTTACTACTACTTTTTTAAAACACAAATATTGCAGTTTTTTATTTCTGCATGATAGGCTGTAGAGAGCTGGCCTCTATTTATAACCTTTGTAGAAAGGTGAAGCTTAGCTGCTAATGACTGCAGATGGAACTTCTATCTCAAGGAAAACTTATTTTCCTCCTAAATGAAATCAGGGTTCCCAGAATAAATAGAATGACAAAGCCCATAATTTCCCACTTTTCTTGTTGATATTTTCATGTGAAACAAAGACCACACATTGTGAGGGAAATTAGCTCTTTGTTTGTTCCATGGAGAAATGCAGTAACCTTCCATAGATAAACAATTGAGCAAAAGTTTGGGAAGGGGTGGTGGGAGAAGGGGAGGGGAGATTATTTACAGATAAAAGGCATTTTCTCATAAATGACAAGGATTCAGCTCTAACTCAAGGACTTCAGTAACCATTTCAGAAGATGCTTCTTAACAGCAGCCATTCAAATACAGTTTTCTGTGTATCTCAGTCTGTATTTATTAAACACTGCTTGTTCACACAGATGAGGCAAGGATTCATCCCAAACATCTTCTGTTTTTCAGATGGTGCCTGCAAACGTGATGGGATTTCAGCAGGATAATGCAGACCTGGCATGAGGTTCATTGGTGGTGGTAATAAAATTATCAACTCATAGATTGATTTAGGTTGGAAGGGACCTTAAAGCTCCCAGCCTCCCTACCATGGGTAGGACACCTCTCACTACCCACAGTTGTTCCAAAGCCCATCCAGCCAGGCCTTGAATCCAGGGATGGAACATCCACAGCTTCTCTGGACAGCCTGTGCCAGGGCCTCACCACCCTCACAGGAAGGAGTTTTCTTCTAACAGCTAATCTGAATCTACCCTCTGCTGCACTTTAGCATTAGGGGGCAGGGAAATCTGGGGTCTGTTTCTGTACAGAAATGGACCTACAGCTCCTATTGACTTCCAGTTTAGAAAGACAGCACTTCTGTAGAAATGCCTTATGAGCTCCATATATTGCCAGTATAACCAATGGAAGTTTAATAAAGTGCTTGGTGGTGTTGGTGCTAAAAGAGTAGCTATAAACCATTTGATTTCTAGTAATCCCCAGGACACACAGTGAGGAATGTATAGTTACCCAAAAGCTGTTTCCTCTGGCCTGTGTTGAAAACCCTGAAGGAGATCTGTTTGTCTGCACCACCTGGATTTAAAAATCAAGGATTTTATTCAGCCCTGAAAGTTGAAGCCATCCTCAAAAGGCCTTGGTCTTGCTCCTGTATTCATGTGGCAGGTGGGATGATCTCTTGCTCTCTGTGTCTATCTACAAAGTCAAAGGGGCTGTGTGATACCATTTATTTCTCACCACTTACACTGCCTATACCTATGCTCACAATGTGAAGAACCTCCTGCTGATCTCCCCAGCCATCAGAGCTGTGTTGCTGCAATGCCACCATTCATGCAGAGAGGGGCATTTCCCCTGCTCTCCCCAGGACAGAGATTCCAGGGACACATTTGTGCCTCTCCAGTCCTTTGTGCTCTCTGCCCCAGGTCTTCACCTGTAAAAAACCCACAGCTTAAATCTACTGTGGTTTCAGCAGGTGCAGGTACAAATACTCCATGAAATTTAAAGCCCTTGCAGGAACATCCAGCACTATAATATAAATTTAATTACGGAGCTATTAGAAATAATTTGCATAACAATTAGCAGTTAAAGGAGTCACCAAATCCTAGTCACTTCTCTTGAAGCCTTTTTTATGCAACTGAACCTTTTGAAATCAGCAGGGTTTCTCTTGATTTAGCACTAGAAATAGTGTGCTTTGTGAAATAACAAAGTGATTAAAAATAACTGTGAGCTTTTATACAGTGCTCTGCTGTCACAGAGATCTGCCCCACACAGGTGGCAGTGCTGCTGGACAAACAGCTCCAGGAGGTCTGAGCAGCACAGCTCTGAGCCAGGAGGCAGCAGTGTTGGCTCTTCATCTGTTGCAATGTCTCACAATTTCCTTTGTGCTGTGAATCTCTGCATCAACCTGCAGCTCACAGAAACCAGAAACTGTTTGGGAATGAAAGGAATGAGAAGGAGGTGTCTTTACAAACACCTGATGGTAGATAAGGCCACATATAGAGAAGTGAAAGAAGCAATGGGGGGAACCATAAATTCCATAGGAATTCCACTAATTGACACAGGCTGTTACTCACTCAAGACTGTGCTGCATCTCTGGATTTAGAGAAAAAGAACAGAGACACAAGGTAAAAGAAAAACAGAGGGGTATACATTAGAAGGGGGTATTTGTTTTGGGAAGTCTATGCCTCTCAAGTACCTCAGCCAGTGTGGAAAGAGAGAGGGAAATGCAGCCGGGAAATTAAGATAAAAAGGAGGCTGCATCTTCTAAAAGGTTTGAGAGACCCCAGGGGAAGTGCCCCATGGCCTCTCCCTTTATTCGAATAAAGTTACAGGACTCCTCTGTCTCCTTTTTGGACATAAACTTTTGTGGATTAATTTTCCTCACAGAAATCAGCTTTTGTGAGCCTTGTCTTGTTACATTGTGCACTTTGTTGGAATGGAATAGAGCTCTTAATGAATCAAAGTCAATTGCTTCTCCGAAAGTACCTGGCATTAGGGCATGCAGGCATGTGTTGAGTAAGAGTTTTCCTTTGTCTTAAATAAGGACTCACAAAGCTGATTGTAAAGAGAAGGTACTGGGACGGGGTAAGGGACAAACAGCTAGGAGTATTAACAAAGACATAAAACATTAACAACAAATAGTTAACACAAACATCAACAATTATGGTCGACTGGGTGGACACACATCAACACAAACATCAACAGTTCTTATATAGCAATAACTTAATAACCATGCCCAACGTCAACTCATTTATAACAATGAGGTGAAAGATTCCTTTAAGGGCTGTCCATGAGCTGGAGTTCTGTGCCTGGGAGGGCTTCTAGCAGCCAGTCAGGCCAGAGAAACCCTAACCCAAACCCTAATCCTAACCCTAACCCTAACCCAACCCCTCCACACTTGCTGGTGGAGCAAATGCCCGGATGCCCTGATGCAAAGAATGCACAGAAAGTCAAGCTGTGGGAGGAACTTTAGCACATAAAAGCAGCTAACTGCTGCACAACAGGAGCCAATTTTCCTTTGGGTTTCTTGAAGGGTTCAGTGTGGGGAATAAATTCCCAGATGCAAGTTTTTCCCTACAAGGTGTCTAGGCAGTTGTTGTTGATGTTTGTGTTGATGTGTGTCTACCCAGTTGACTATAATTGTTGTTTGTTGACTATTCGTTGATGTTTTCTTTGTAAATTGTTAATGCTCCTAGCTGTTGTCCCTTCCCCCGTCCCAGTACCCACTCTTGTATCCACACCCACCTCCAGTGCCCTTCCAAAATGGTGTGTGACAGCAAGTGCTCACGGGATACCATTTAGTGGTAACCCCTAAAAACAACGAGCCAGTATAACATCTAAGACTAAAAAAATGGTACTCCCAGGTTGAGAAAACAGTGGAGAAGATGGAATCGCCAACCAGAGCTTTTTCACCTTGTCGCCATGACTTAACAGCACTCGACCGGCATGACACCCCTAGACCAAGAATCAGCAAATGTTTTCCTAGAGATTTCTGCGAGGATGGAATCCTCAGTTCTGTCGTTGGCAAAGCTGTTTTTTCTTCCTTCGCATCGTCCAGTGGTGTGCGTGACCCCTCGGGTTCCCCACCCAAAGCTGACCTTTCATAAAAGCCTTGAAAAAGGAGCTTGGTCTCCTGGCCCGTTCATTTCATTTAGGGGCTCACTCGGAGGGTCACGTTGGCCCTGCTTTCCTGCCCGTACCCATCGCACCACCGGGACGACCTCGTGCTCCGCTGCCTACCGATGGAGCGGGCGCCGCTGCAGCCGGCCGGTCCCGCCGAGCATCCCCGGCCCCGCCGAGCATCCCGGGCACGGCCGGTCCCGCCGCGCATCCCCGGGCACTGCCGGTCCCGCCGCGCATCCCCGGCCCCACCGCGCATCCCGGGCACGGCCGGCCCCGCCGCGCATCCCGGGCACGGCTGGTCCCGCCGCGCATCCCCGGGCACGGCCGGTCCCGCCGCGCATCCCCGGTGACGCCGCGCATCCCCGGGCACGGCCGGTCCCGCCGCGCATCCCCGGGCACTGCCGGTCCCGCCGAGCATCCCTGGCCCCGCCGCGCATCCCCGGGCACTGCTGGTCCCGCCGAGCATCCCGGGCACGGCTGGTCCCGCCGCGCATCCCCGGGCACTGCCGGTCCCGCCGAGCATCCCCGGCCCCGCCGCGCATCCGGGGCCCGGCCGGTCCCGCCAGCCTGCACCCAGCCGAGCCCGCAGCCGCGGTCCGCAGCAGGGCCCGCTTGTACCTAACCACAGCCGCCGCTGTTTCCTGCGCTGCCCGCCTGCACCGACCCGCCGCAGCCCCAGCCTGCGGCGACCAGCCCATCGCCGCCAGCACCCCGCCGCAACCGCGCCCGCAGCCGCGCCGCCCCGACCCTGGGAATCCGCAGCTGCTCCAGGATGCGCCCATAGCCACGGCAGCCTGTTCCCCGAGCACAGAAGAACATGCAGCCTGCTGCTGTTTGGAAATCGCGCCCAGGGGCGCAATGGGAGCTGCACACACACCGCAGTGTGCAGCACGCACGTTCCACCCGCGGAGTTGATGCTGACAGACGGCCGCGGTTCTTGGGGTAACGCTGTCCCTGTCTTCTGCTTCCTTCTCCTTCTCTCTTTTCCCCTCTCTCACCTTTCCCCGTCCCCCTTTAGTAAAAACCTTTTTTATCAATAAAAGGTTCTCAGATATGATATTGCTGCGTTTGCTGTTTATTTTCGTCCCAAATCTATCAAAAAGAATCCTCCTCGAGTCCCCCTTTTATAGTGAAACGGGACAAGTGGTAGGAGAAATTATTTTCTTGAAGGGTTGAAAATTATCCTCATTAGTCCCTTCGTCGCAAAGAGCGTTATAGGCAGAAGTATTTGGTCTCTTAGACCAAACTCAGCTCTCTAAGAAGTGTGGATTGCTCCGCGAGGGTGAGGCAGGGACAGAGGGAAAAGCCTCAGATAAAACCAGCGCAACAGATTAGCGGTGCAAGTCCGGTTTAGTGACCCAGCAGCAGGGCCGAGAGTACGCGTGGCACTGGGCAGCTGCACTGCAGCAGAGGGCACCAGAAAGCAGCAGAACCCGCTCTGTCTAGCAGTTGGTGAAATACCAATGTCTGCCTTACAGAGGCTGGCGGTGGCCTTGGCTCTGCTCCTTGGGTGGGAAAGAACGACGCAGAAAGACCCCACAGCCCTCTGCTGCACACCGTAAATCAGCACAAACACGGGCGGCGTTAATGCCGTGAGCCGGCGTGTCCCGGCTCACACCCACGCTGCAGATGCCGCTTTGGTGTCACAGAGGCCGCTCGGTGCAGAGGCAGCGCTGCCCTGTGGAGTGTGATGTCCTTAGCACGCCGGGACGCTGGAGACCTTCCCGAGCCGGGGAGCTGAGCGCGTGTAACCGCGGCAGAGGATGCTGCCAGCCCTCCCGCAGGCACACCGCCCCGCTCCGGGCGCGCTCGCCTTCCCCTTCTCCTCCACCGTGCCATGTGCTCGCCCCACACCGGCACTGACCCCGGCACGGGCCGTGAGGGCCGCGGGGCAGCCCCACCGCTGTCCCCGGTTCCGCTCCGCTCCGCGGCCGAGGGCGCCGGGCGCTCCCCGGAGAAGGCCGGCCCCCGGCCCGCCCCGCCCCGGCCGTGCCCGTCCCCTCGGCTCCCGGTCCGGCGGGCGGGTGGCGCCTGCGACAGGCGGAGGGAGTTTCCAGGAAGTGGCCATATTGGATCCATTCAGCCGTGCGGAGTCGCGGCGGGCAGCGGCAGCAGCGCTCCCGCCGCCGGCGCCGCGCCAGCCCCGGCCATGGCCGCCACCGATGTGGAGCGCTTCTCGGTGAGCACCGCCGCGCTCTCGTAGCGCGCTTCGCGGTTCCTTTGTCCCTCGGATGGTGGGGCCGGAGCCCCCGGCGGCTGCGTGGGGTGGGGGTGGCAGGGGAGGGAGCGGGGCGATGCCGTGTCCGCGGTGTGCGGGGAAAGCCTTTGCGGGAAGGTGCTGCCCGCCCGTGGGCGGAGGGAGCAGCGGGCGGAGGGCTCCGGGGCCTCGGGCTGCCTCTGGTGCTGGCCCGGCACCGGCAGCTCCGCTCGGAACTCCGGCCGGGATGGCCGGGATGCTGTGAAGGGTATCGGGATCCGTGTGTGCACGGAACGGACCTTCCTGAGCACCGATTGTTTACATACCGCTGGTATCCGGGCACTGCAGGATAACTTAGCGGTGCGTGTAACACAGCGAGGGCCGCGCTGACTCAAACGCGGGCAGAGCGAAGCCTTGAGGCTGGCTGCTCTCCGGGCCGAAGCGTGGGGAATGCTGCACGGCGAACATGGAGCGTGACCCGGGCACCGCCGCCTCCTGCGGCTCACATGTTGTATAACTCCTGTCGGAAGTCAGTCTGCTTCAAATCTGTCAGCCCAAAACTATTCTTTGTCTACAGCGTGAGTGTTTTGTTGTTGTTGGAAGGCTGTTCTCATTAAACAGCTTGGTGTTGTGTCTTGTACGCTCTCAGGCCTAAAAACATTTTTACTGCATTAAATAGCATAGCTCTCCAAAGTCAAAATAGCCTGGTGTGATATTACTAAATAAATGGGAGCAGCAGTGGTGGCTGTCTGAATTACAGGCATGCCGTTGGAGCACAAACAAGTCCCTACTACTCTTTTCTCTCTAAGCTACTTTTTGCCAAGGATCTCAAACCCTGCTTAATTTCTTTGAATCCTGGCCCAAAAGTTTCCAGCTCAGGAATGGCTTTTCAAGACTGTAACTTACTTAAAACCTGCATAAAGGAAAATTGAATTGGGGTGTCTTATTTAAGAAAGCTAATGTTTATAGGCTCTGGGAGGAGTAGATTAAGGTAGACAGCGGCAGAGAATGAAAGCACCAAGACTCTCACTGCAATTCTTTCTGCATTTGTATCATATAAAAACACTTTTAATGTTAATTTGTGTGCCTGCTGTTGCCTGTGCAGGTTTTTGTAGGTGTTACAGGGACTTAAAATATTGCCTAGTTCTGGAGAAAATTAAATTAATTTGCTTTTTTTTGGTGTGGGTACTTGGATGCTTGTACTTACATCAATACTCTGTCACTTTGATTCTGAAAAAAGAAAGGGGAAAAAAACCTCCTGAAGGAGCTTGTCTCTCATTTGGGCACCAAAGGGAGATGGCTGGGCTCCAGCATGGCTTGCTTGAGTGCCCAACTCCATTAGGAATAAATCTGCTTGCTTTGTGCAGGGGTGGGTTTATGGGATCTGCAGGCACAGTAGGTCTGGTGATCTCAGTTTGCCTTTTGCCTGGATCCGTGGATCTGGCAGAGGTGGGTGGGAGAGCAACATTTCCATTTCTGTGGGGCAGGTGTCTGTCCCAGCTGCTGTTTCCTTTACCCCCAGCTTGTGTCTCAGCCATTGTTCCTCCAGCAGTATCATGGAAACTTCATGATTCAGGTGTTATGAGTTGGTTTTTTATTTCTGTGGGGCTGGCAACAGGTTTGTTGTTGCCATTTTGTATTACCATACCTCAGCTTCCTGAGCATGAAGTCCATGTGGGAGTAGCTTGTCGCTGCCAAGCAAAGGTGATGATAAATTCACTTATTTTTACCAGCTGTTTGTATTTGCAGTAGGAAGTAATGCTGAAAAGGCCTCTGAAGTTGGGTTTTGATAAACAGTGGGTCATGATTGGTGAAGCTATTTGTGAGTGTCCTGCTGACAGTGATATTCTGGAGTGTAGTATCCTTAGGTTTGGATAATGTGTTTCGAAAACTCTGCAGATGCACGCTTCCCTTGCACAGTCCTCCGGAATGCCTCTGTCTCCAGCACAGTAAAGTTCCCTTCAAGTGCTGCTGTTGGAAATTACCAACAAAAACAAATGAAAGGAGGCTCGTCCATGGAAAGCCACCTCTGAGGCAGCGGGATCACACCAGTGGTGCTCAACACCACCTTTGTTTTTGTGGCTGTAGCGTTGTAAGAGAGATTTGCTTCGACCCCTGGAGACTGAAGTTTTCTGCTCATCTGCTCAGGTTAACCACAGCTGTGTTCAGGGCTTGGGCTGCAGACATCACTTCTGGAGACCCAGAAGTTGCTCACCACCAGGGTGGAAGGAAAACTGATAACGTTTGGTTCATTTATGAAATACTTCTATTTTGTCATTAGAGCTCAGAGCTTCTCCATTGCCTGAGCTGGCTCGTGCTGAGTTAGCAGGTGTGGTGACTGTGCTGGAGCAGACACTAGAGCATTGGCAAGGATGGTGGGATGTTGAGTGGGAAACAGCCCAACCACCACGTGCACGTGGAAGCCAGAAGGTGCTTGAAATGCAGCAGGGAAATGCAGAAGCTCTGAAGGAACTTGGAAATGCTGGAAGGGGAAAAAGTGACTGAGAAGTGACTGGAGGTGCATAGGGGAATAAATGGGGTAAGATGTGAGAATGAGACTGTAAGACTTCTGCTTTCCCAAACCTTTTGCTTTCTCTCTTTTTAAATTAAACCCACTGACCTTACAAAATGCTGTTGCATAACTATCTACACTAACCTACAGCCTGACATGGAGGTGCAAAGGCAGTGGGCTCGAAACTGAGCAGTTCTGTCAGAAGCAGGCATCCTCAGTCTCAGGGTTGGGCTCAGATGAGAGTTTAACATGAAAAGCTGACTCTGGCTGATTGCTCTGCGTGGACACCACAACTGCCTGCACAGACAGGGATGTGTGAGCACTGATGCCCAGGGCAGAGAGCACTGGACACAGGTACATGGTGGCCTGTGAGCTGTTGTTGGGAATGGCTGGCTGTGTGCAATCCTGAAATTTCCCTTCATGTAACTGATTGACAGCTAGGCTGGTACTGGCTCATCTGGTACTTAGCTTTACAATAAATCAATGTCCATTAGACGATCTTGCAGATAAAACACCATTTTATACAGGGGAAAGCTGAAGAGCGACTTCTTTGCTGGAAGTAGACAATGGGATTTGCTTTGTCTCAGCGAGTTGCTGAGCTTGTGGAGGATCTAGCACGTTTGTCAGCTGTGTGTCAGCTCTACCTGCTTACACACCACTGCTGTCTTGTCACCTGCTCCTAGCTCTAGGAGGAGAGGAGCCTTTGGATGGTGCCTGCTCCTGCCATAGTTGCCTACATTCTGATAGACTTCATGTGTTGTTGCTGCTTTCTGTGAGCTCAGGGTTCACTTAATGACTGCACAGCCTAAACACACTCTTCCCTGTAAGGGGCCAGGGTGAATGATGGGCTTGAGGAGTGAGCTGAGAACAGCTCTGTGTTTCATGACCAGAAGTCTGCAAGTCCTAAGCACAGATTTACATTTTCTTCTAGATGAACTCTCGAGGAAAACCTTTCCATGGCTCAATTCCAGTGGAAGATGGGGTTGATTTGAATTCAGATATTCCCCCTTCTCTCTTTTTCATCCAGGCAGTTGGCACTATTTGGAAGTTCCAGGATTAAATCCCCTTGTCTGTTTCTGCTATTCACTTACTTTACTTTTTGCCTGGAAAAACTCAAGTGGTCCCCCATGCAGTGTGGAGCACAAGTGACAGATTTTTCTCCAAGCTGGTAGCAGGCACCAGAAAGCCAACCCAGCAGGAGCAACCCTTCCCCTCCCTGTGCTGGCCAACTCTTCTGCCTGTAGCGTGCTTTTTTGGGAAGGAATAATGCAGAAAATGGCCTTTCACTGGAGGGGACAGATTGGTGGTTGCGTCTCCAAGCCCTGTGATTCCTCCCCTGGAATTTTGCGTGTCCTCACACAGGAAGCCAGCTCTGACTGCCTCAACCACTGAATCAATTAACTCAACCAGAGCCCACAGCAGTAAAACACTTATTTTCAGTGTGCCCGCTGGGTACAAATGTTGCCCAGAATAAAAATTTTTTTGGTTTGTTTTTTTTTCTCTTCCCCACTGTGGTGAATCCCGGGTGTCTCTTCCTCCCGCAGCAGAGATGCAACATGTTGTTCTGCGTGGGAGCTCCAGAGCTGCTCATAACTGCAGTGAGTGCTGAGACAGTGGGTGGAAGGACGTGAGCTGGTGGAGGCTGAGGCCGTGTGTGCCCTCAGCATTGGCAAAACAAATGAGAGCCTGAAGAATAACTCCCTTTCAGGAGGCTGGTATGGTGTCAGGGCCTGTCATCTGTGCCGTGGTGGCAGCTGTCAGCCGGTCCCCAGCATTGCTGGAAGGCCAGAAGCTCCCTAAATATTATCTTCTGTGGCAGAGTACCAGTGCTGTCTCCAGCTGCGGGGGGAGGCTCAGCCTGTCTCTGAGTGCCCCCACTGTCCCCAGCGCTGTCGTCTCAAGGCACCGCTGTGCAGCCACGGGCCCATCACTGGGCTGTTTTTCTGTCTGCAGGAGCGACAGTCACGCTCATCCCCTTCCCTTCCCATGCTCCTCTGGCTTGGAGCTTGGGAGGGGGAGAAACTGCCATGATGCTGAATTGGCTTTTCCTGGGTTGTGCAATTCAGAGGAGGAATTTGGGAGGCGATGGGACTGAGGGAGACGTGCAGGGCGTGGGCACGCTGCACGCTTCACCCCACCTGTGTACGTTTATGAGATCTGTTTTGATTATGCAGAATGTTTTGAACACACTTCAGGCTGTGGATGGGAGAAGCTGCCCTGTTTGTTTCAGATGCCATTGTCCTGTCCCGTACTTGTTTGTTGAGGTGGGCCTCGTGTTTATGCAGAATCTGCTTGTGTCTCCTCTTCCCCACATCAGCGTAGCTGCAGTGAGCTCTGGGCTTATACCTGAAGCTTTGCATTCATATTCATGTATCATAGAAGTGTCAGCTAAAAGAGCCCACCTCTTCTCCCAGAGCAGCACAAGCGAGAAAAAAAATCCTGAAAGTGCTTTTTGTCCTCTGTCCCTGCCATGTGCTTTTCTTCCAGAGCCTCTTCTCTGGCATTAGCAGCCATGCTCACCTCGAGCTTGTGACATTGGGATGCAGAAGGTAAACCCAGACAGGGAATCAGCATCCTCCAAATGGGATGACAGGGCATGTTCAGAGAAGAATGGTGTCAGTGAGAACCACAGGGTTCTTGGGTACAGCCCTAATCGCCGCTCTCAGCTTGTGGCTGACCAGGTCAGGGCTGTGAAGGCACCACTTTTAGCTGTTTGTATTCCTGTGTGAAACCAAAAAGTGTCCGTCTCCCACAGGCATGGAATTCCAGAGATGTCAGACAGCTCAGGCAAGGTTCCCATGCAGCGCCCTGTCTCGGGGCTCTCGCCCTCTCTGGCTGCCCTGCCTCAAAACCAGACTGTCACAGGGAGCTGTGGAGCCTGAGAGCCTGGGCTGCACTTCCATCAGGGGGCTGGGGTTCTCCCAGCCTCGCCTCACCATTGCATGAGATGCTGTGATGAGTGTGCAGTTTGTGTGCAAGGAAACGTGGGGAATGCATCAAATCCTCCACGGGCAGCCAGGGCTTCCCCTGGCTGTGGCTGTAACGGGGGCAGGACTCAGCCCTTGGCTTGGCTGAGTTCATGTCTGCCTGCAGCTGTGGCTGCTGTGAGCCTGTTCCCAGAGCTTGTGCTGATGCTGGAAAAGGGTGTCTGCAATCCCATGCAATCCTCAGGTGTGTTGCTGAGAGAGGAGACCCCCTCTGTGGTCACTGTGTTGTGCAGTGTGCGTTGCTGGGGTGCCTGGGGGCAGAGGGGCATTGGCAGGTCTCTGCTCCAGACCCTGCTTCCAGCAGCCTTCCATCCTGAGTGACACTGATCCTGGCTTTTCAGCTCTGCCACAGTGAAATGCTGGCAGCTGGCCTCCCAGCAACGCTCCCTTTTTCTGCAGCAAAGGTGCTTCCAGCTCATATTCCTAAATACAGATTTATCCTGTATTTTCACACAGAACGAATAGTCCTTTCAGCTTAGCTTTTTGCTTCATGTGTTTTTCAAATAGAGGGGTTTTTTTCCGTTTTTCTATTGCCTCGATTCTTCAGATTAAAAGTATTCTGTGCTAATACACTTGGAGGTTTTCTGGAGGCATGTATTAATAGGATATATAGCAGTCAGCTTATTAGTACGATAGCTCTGGTTTAGTCCTCAGAGGAGCTGAGTTGCTGTGATATATTGTGGGATATTCTCTTTCTAGTGTCTTCCAGGCTTTATTACAAGAAGATGTAGCTGGAAGAGCTGTTTGTGGAGATGCTGTGGGATGGTTGCATAAGGCAAGCTGGGAAAAAGCATACAGTGGTGACCAAAAGCTCTTGGGTTCCCATTATATTTCCCTTCTCTAGAAATGTACTGGATAATAGTATTTACTGTAATTGGGCAATAAATTCTGAAAATGTATGTGGGAATTTGCCATGTTTATTTTAAGTGGTAAGTAAAGCAAATAATCTTCATGACTGCTATCCAGTGTGGCTTCTTTGTTGTGATGGGGATCCAGATCCTTTTTCCCCCCCTCTTCAACACTTCTTTTAAACTGCTCCAAACCTTTTTCATTCCAGTCCTTAAGGGTAGGCACTCAGTTTATCTCCTGGCTTTGTCCCACAGCCACTTGTGTTTGCCAAGTGTTTCCTGTTCCTCATGGAAGGATGCTGGGACCAGAGATTGCTCAACTCAGAGCAGCTGAGTGTAAACTGGGAATACATCACTGCCTTGGGTAAACTTGGAAAAGTCTGTACTAGATAAGGTGCTGAGATTAGGCTCTTGACAGGGTTAATTGGAAAGTTCATTAAATTAAAAGCCTCAGCAGCTTCTGAATAAATAAATTTTTAAAGATACTGACTAGGGCAGTGTTGGTTTGCATTGTTTGTATTTCAGGATCTTTTTTTTCAGTCTGTTGTAAAAGTTTTGTGTTTTGGACTTTGCTTGGTTTTGAATAGTTTATGGTGGATGGAATTCTCAGGCTGCCAAGAAGCTGAACTTTCTCATCCTTTAAGGTCATTTTGGAGGAAATGTCTTTCATTTTTGGTTCCATAGCTTTCTTTATTTTAACCAACTTTTCTTATTCTCAGGGGCAGATTTCATGTTTGCAGAACACTGTATACATAATGCCTGGTAAATCCTGCTTTGCTCCATTATAAACTCTCATCCAGGACTTGTGATAGAGACAAAATGCCCATTTATCCTCTCTTGATTAAGAAAGACCTCACAATTCATTTATTAGGCTTTATAAATGTTATAGGGAAATCACTGAATAACAGCTTAAGAAAAAGAAGCATGTTAGAATTTTGCTTGTGGGGTAAAAAAGAGAGGAATTTAAGCCAGAAACAGTCCGTTTGTTTGCAGAAAATTAAAACTGGTGTTGCATTCACAGGTTGTGAATGGATCATCTTGTGTGTGGTATGAGAAGATGAGGAGCTTTACTCTCACTTGAGACTTGGCTTTGAGCATCAGCAAAACCTGATGTTCTAACTCTGTGCCATTTGATTCTGTAGGTGTGTGTAGGGTTTTTGTTCTGTGGTTTGTTGTGCTCCTTTGGAGGAGGAAAGGCTGCTGGGGCTGCAGGGGAGCTGGAGGCAGTGCCCTCAGTTCAGCTGTGTGCTCACAGGTGCGGAGGGAAGCATTTGAGTGTGGCAGTCCCTGCTCCTGGCTGTCTGCTGGCAGTGCCTGCCATCCTGCTGGGGATGGCATACAGCACAAGGTGTGCCCAGGGATCCAGATGCCTTTTGGAACCAGCGCCTTGGATACAGGAAAGCAATTAAGGAGTTTGCTTAAAGAGTTCCTCCCTTCAAAGGAGCTGGGCTTCCTCACTTAAACCCCTGTGCACCTTCTTAGGGGAGGAGGTTACAGTGTGTGTTCAGCCCCGGGTTCGCTGCTGTGCAGCAGAGCCTTTGCTTCCCCTGCCCTGGGCACATGGGACATTGTGAAACCTTGGCACTGGACCAGCGATTTTTGGAAATACTTGTTTTCCATAGGTGCTGAGCACTGCACTCACCAGTCACCTGCTGGTCTTTAAGTTTGTGAATAGCTCTTCAAGATGGGTCCAAAAGTTAAAGGCCAGAACCTCAGCTCTTGAGCCTTCTTGCTTCTGTAATATAAAGTGGCTCTAATTTTTACTTGGCATGTCTTGGTGGTGACTCCATATGTGGTTTCTTCAGTGATGTTTTTGCCTGCCTGGAGTGCAGCTGGGAGCCAGGAGGGATATGAATAAAGGCCTGAGTGTCTGGGAAAATTCTTGGCATTCTTAGAAGAGCAGTTTAGG
>JAOTQP010000680.1:15206252-15224847 GCA_026413545.1 Cichladusa arquata
AAAAATAATGGGACAATGTTTTGAAATTTCTTTACTGCTAAAGTAGAACATTTATAGAGAGGTTTTTCATAAGAGTTTGTTGTATGAAGTGGAACTACAGGATTTGTGTAACATTTCAGTTTTCACTTACCAATGTATTTACTGTTGTGGAAACTATTTAAGCCAACATCTTTACTTTTACTCTTTAATCTTCAACCTGATATGTGCCTAATAAGGAGAATCCCCTGCTTTTGAGCTGTGCACTATATTTAGGCTGTCAGGCTCTGTTCCTCTTAGAAGGTGCTTCTTTTGACAACTCCTCGTGCCTAGAAATCACAGCCTTGTTTAACTGGGCAACTGAGCTTAGAGGAATAATTGGGATCAATATTAATTTTTTCCACTCAAACCATTTTGTGAATAGGCAGGGCAATAACTGAACAGAGAGTTACTGGCTCTGTTGTAATGGAAAAATAGTTGGACCCAATTCCATCCACCCATCCATCCATCCATCAGATCCTAGGCTAAATGAAAGGAAGTATTTTATATTAACCCTCATATAGTATCTTTAGAGTTTATAAAACACTGGCTGGCTAAGTGTTAGTTGTGAGTGTGTGTGTTTTTATTTAGTTATTAACGTTACAGGATTTTTCTGATACGTTTTTTGTTAAAGACTTGTCCTTAAGCTGTCAGCAAATTCCTGATGTGCAGAAGGAGATGCAGGGCCTGGGTCTGAGCTGTCACAGGGCTGTTGCAGGGCAGCATTTTGCTGGATTCTGAGGTTCTTTAACTCTTATATTCCATTAAAGCAGCTTTTTTTCCCACTTTCTGAATACATGCTCAGGTGTTAAACTGTTTTCCAGTGGACATTGGCCTTTTCTTTGGATGTACTGACAGTGTTGCTCAATGCTTGTAGAAAAGAACCTCACAAAGATCTCCCTGGTACCTTTTAGAACAGGCTTTTGTTGAAAGAATAAAAATTCTGCACTTGTTGGGAGTCTGCTGAAAGCTGGACATCTAATTGTTAAGGCTGTGCCTCCAGGTTAGACCTATTTTAAAGAGTAACTATCAAATGTTAGGAGGGTTGGTGTGGTTTTCTCAAACATGTACAAGGAACCCCACCTTTTGTTACATGCAAGAAGACAATTCCACCTCACCTCTGACTACAGACCAGTCATGTAGCAAATTATTTTTTATTAATCTTTTGCTAATGAGAGAAGCTGTGGTGCACTAATTGCCTGAGCAAGCAATGCTCTTTGGCTCATTGTTTTGCTTCCCAAGGCCAGTGCTGGGATAGAACAGTAACTGATGGTGCTGGTGTGCACCCAGCTGCCTCACCAGTGCTCCCAATCAATAGTTCTCTCCTGATCTCATGCTGCAGCCAGCAAGATCTATGCAAATGATTTCTCTCTGTCCTGGCTCATCAGAGATCAATTACTATTCCCTAGAATAACAGGTAGTTAAGAAATATTATTATAACAAAGAGTAAAAATCTTCAAATCCATGGGCATTGTGGAGAAATTTACAGCGTTTTCTGAAGAAGACATTCAGAATGTATGTAACAATATTTTCATGATTATGATTATTATATTATTTTGACTTTATGTTGTGACAGACATCCCTTGTCCTTGTAGTTGCTTGTTCAACATCATAATCTCCCCAAGGGAACTCTGTCATATTTTTTTCCCCAAGTACTTGTTTTTTTTTTTTTCTTTTGGCTGAGAAAATATTTAAGTATTGTGGTAGGGTAGTTCTGTATCTTATTTTTATTTAACAAATTACAATTATATTGTGATGCTAATCTCACCTGGTCTGAAGACTTAAAATCTTGTAGGCTAGAAAAATTGAAATAAATACCCTTCAGAAATTATTGAAACCATCCAGTTACACATCTTGAGCTGTTTTATACATTTATCTGTAAAAAATTGGTATTAATGGGAAGAACTATAAATGTTTTTATCATTTAAACATTTACCATCCTGTATGTTGTCTGCTTTCTAAATCAAATTGTGTTTTGTGGGTCTCTGGGGGTGGGGGGTCATGTCTGGCTGAGGTGTCTGCCCCAGGGGTGCAGATGGGGGTGATTTGGAGCCATGGAGGCACTTTGGGGGACACAGCCCTCCTGGACATGCTGCATTCCTTTGCTTTGTCATTCCTGGCGTGTTGGGGTTCGTGGTTTGTTTTTTTTTTTTTTTTTTTACTTTCTTTTCTTTCCACTCACTTTGTACTTTTTTTCTTTTATTAAATCTCACATGTATTTTGAGTTTTTGTGGTGTCATTTATTTAGTGGTGCATTTTCTGTGCAATCTAGTTATTTTCTGTGTTATCTGTCACAATAATAGCGTGCCATGATTGTGAGCTGACCAG
Organism: Cichladusa arquata; assembly: GCA_026413545.1. Taxonomy (NCBI): domain Eukaryota; kingdom Metazoa; phylum Chordata; class Aves; order Passeriformes; family Muscicapidae; genus Cichladusa; species Cichladusa arquata. The sequence goes on from JAOTQP010000680.1 coordinate 15,208,596, forward strand.
TCACAGGCTGCTGTGTGACTATTGAGAACAGTCAAGAATATAATTAGTTAATTAATTAACAACTGGCTAATCATAGAGTATGGGGAAATGTATTTCCTATGTAATCTGGGGAGAAATCCATAGATACTAATCCAAAAGCCATCTTTGTTTGGGCAGAGAGCTTTGAGGCTTGTTGGTGCATCTCCTTTGTGAGATCTGGTGACTGAGCAGGGGGAGGTACCAGAGGCTTTGCTGATTTTATGGTACCCAGAGAGGTGATTTAAAGGGAGCAGAGGTGGAGAGGTTTCCTGGTGGTGTGTTCCTTGTCTGGAGAAGGACATTATACACTTAGGTGAAGCACAGCTTTAGTTTGGTGCTCTGCTTTCAGAGAGCTGCTGAAGTTTTACCCAAAGGTCTGTTCTCTGGGCCATTGCTACATACCAAGTTATATTCACTCAGCTTTGGGTCCTTCTGGGGTTTATTTGGCATTGGACTGAGATCAGTGCTGCACTTCAGACACAGCCAATGTGGAGTTTGGCTGATGCACAGTGTTTGCTGTAGCAGTGCTTCTGGTGGGAGGTTTTTCTGTAGCCCCAGCTCAAAGAACAAAACCAGGCTGGTGATCCTGGCTGCCTCTCAGAGCTTTTTAGGAATATGCAGCTAGAAACCTTTTAGGCAAAAGCTTTAGGGAATTACCCGTTGATACCAAGTGGTTTGTATGAAATGTTTACATCCTTTTCCATCCCAACACATTTTAAAGCCAAATCTCAGAGACCAGAAAGGAGCACGTGCATTCAGGTACATCAGAATTCAGGAAACCAAAGGTGGTGGAGGAGCTGGTCCTTTGAAAGATGGGCCACCTGGTGATTCAGGTGATGTGCTTTGGCAAGTGTCTTTCCAGAGGAGCAGTGTTAAGAGCATTCATTAATATTTGTGCAAAGCTCCTAGAGATGCTCTGAGGAGAAGGAGAGATGCACAGGTTTGTTAGAAAAGCAGCTCAGCAGTGAGGTGGGTGCTGCCCATGCTTTGCAGTTCCAGAGCCAAGGCCCTGGGACATGGGGGCACTTTTCCTTCAGGAGGCAGCCTGAGAAACCCAGCCTTGTCCTCAGCTGTTCCACTGGGAGAACTGTGAGGGATGGAATGAGGTGAGGATCGTGCCAAGCCACTGCTCCAGCTGTGTGTGCTGGGTGGCTGCTCCTGCCAGTCTCCATCACCTGGGGTTTCTCATGTTCCATCAGTGGTCTTTTCCCATTAAAATTTTAAATCAATCCTCTGATTACCAGTTCCAAACAAGATGTTGGCAGCTTCTCCAAGTTGCAACGGGTTAAACTCAAATTTCTGTACAATAGCTTGGTACTTTGACCTTTCATGCTGTCTTTACTTAATGTAAATAACTGAAACTTAAACACTGATTCTCTTTTGTTCTTTCTATAGCTTTTTTAGTCTTCCCAGTGCCTACTCCATAACAACAGGAAGATATGTTAATTAGAAGATTTATTAAGGCCAAAACATCTCATGGAGAAGAAATTAATTGGTGCTTACACCTTTAAGCTTGCACTATATTGCACAGAAGAGAATATATAGCAAGGACTAAAATTCACCGTGTCTTTTGATGGGGAAAAGTTTGCTTAATCAGGTTTCTTGGTAAAGTTGAAATCCAAGATACTGCCAAGGTAAACTGCTAATTCAGGCTGCTGCACAGCTGGCACTAAATCCAGAATGCTTCTTTTGGGGCTCTTAGCCCAAGGGAGTTAACACTGACTGACTCCAGAGAGGTGAGGGACACAGCTGGGGTAGTGTGAGGAGCTTTCAGCTTTGCTGCTCGAGCTGCTGCGTCGCAGGGTCCTGCAGGTTCTCTCCTCAGTCTGGGTTTGGAGTGTAACTGGGGAACCTGTCCCTAACCTGACACCCCTAGTTTGGCATCTAATCTTTCAGCTGGATTCTCACCTTTCATAACAATAACTCTTCTGTGCAGCTTGCTTCTGTGTACTTACAGGTTTTATCACCAAAATGCTCCAACCTTCCTTTCTTTAGTTTCCTGAGGACTGCACAACGTGCCTCACACCATAACCTCTTCCCCAGAGCTCCCTGCCCACCTCCCCTGCTGCTTTGGGGCCAGGTAACCCTGCCTGGCCAGCCCAGGCTCTGCTCGTCCTGCTGGGATGTGATGGGTCAGAAGGGAACCATCTTAAAGCACTAAGAGTTATTTATTAATGGAGGGGAAATGGTTCAAAGCTGGAGACTCAGTTCTGGTGTAAGTTCTGTTTGTAACAGTCTGACTTTCCCTTACACAAATACTTTTTTTTAAAAAAGAAAAGGAGAAAAACACAGTATGTTGTCTGTGCCCCAGTAACTTCACACAGGAACAGGGAAGGGAGAGGCCCCCTTTTTTCATCTTTGTTTAAAAAGTTTATCTTTGTTTTAAACAACCTTGTAAATGAATCTCAGGAATGACCTGTACCAAAGCTGGGTTTAATAAAAACAAAACTGACTTGTTTAACAAACATCTGTTAAAACCATGGTTTGTACACCAGGTATAACCAGAACAATGTCCTCTGTCCAAATTCACGATGTTCTGTGATCCCAGTTTCCCCTCATTAACCATGTTGCCTGTCATTAAAGTCTGATGTCCCCTGTGCACCCCTGTGTCTCCACAGCTGCTGTCCCCAGTTCCCCTCCCTTTTTCCTGACTGCTGCTTTCCCCACTGCCCTGAGGCTGGGAGAGCAGGAGTGGCCAAAAGCCAGCCTTTGGCAGGCGGTTTGAAGGAAATCTCACCCTGTGCTCCTACCTCATGCCGGGTGCTGTGACCCAGGTGGCACCAAGGCTGGGGACAGGGAGTGGGGTGTGTGTGACAGGAGCCCTCCAAGGGTCCCATGAGGACATTGTGTCTCTGTAATGCCCCGGAGATGGTGAGGTTGGTGTAGAGGTACTGGCTGCCCCAGGCACGGAGTCCCCTAGGGTATGTCATAAGTGACAGTCTCTAAACCCTCTGCATGCCCTTAGCCTAAATTAGAACTGGGAAATAGATTGCAGCTGTAAAAAGTATGTGGCCTGAAAAGGACTAAACTGGACACATGGAGAAGCTGTGGAGACTCCTGCCCCTTGCAGGCATTAGGGATGAAACCCCTGACAAACATGTTCACCCATGTTCTTCATCCCTGCCTGTCCCTGCTGCCACCGTGGGAAGGGATGAGGCACCACTTGTGCCAGGGGAAGTGAGAGCAGCTGGGAAGCACCAGGGTCTGACACAGCTGTGTCTGGGGAGCATGAATTCAGAGCTGGAACTCTGCTCAGGAGGGCTCTGTCTGTCCTCATGTCTGTGGTGCCCTGCATGGAATGTGGGAAAGCTGAGCTGTGTGTGACCATCAGGCTGAGCTGTGATACAGCCTTTGCTGCTGCTGCTTTGATGACTGTTTTAAACTTGTGTTCTCTTTTGAGGCCAGCCACTCTAATTCCTTTGGCAAGGCTTTCATCCAGCTTGGAGCTTTTGTCAAGTTAGATTCCCAGCAGGATAGGTGAATTGGGACTAGAACCTTTTTGTTCTTTTTCCAAATTGCTCGAAGGATTTGATAAAGTTCTGTTTGTCATGACCATAGTTAGATCACCAGGGGGATTCCAGTTGCACATCTTGCTGAGGAGGAATGGGAGGGGGCTCTGAGACCTGCCAGAAGTTAATGCATCTCTCCATCTCAGTGCACTTTTCTGCCTTCTTAAAGAATTGAACTGTAAGTACTGCTCAAATTGAATTTTATACACTAAAGTCAGTTAGCAGGAGGAAAAAAAAACAACTGTATAGATGCAACTCCACAAATTAGGTATTACTATTGAATTACTCTTCCCTTTGCAGTTTTCTTGTCTCTTGGTCAATTCTCTGACCACGGGAGTTTTCTGTATTTGTTCAACTGTGTAAATCAACTCTTCTCCTAGGTCATCACACACCCTCCACAATTAGTGACACTGAGTCAAGTTTATTGTCAGAAACACCCCAGTGAGTGCTGTCTTGAAAAGGGGCAGCTCCCTCCTCACCTGTAATGGTTCCTGGGCACTGCATGAGCTGTGACATGATTCCTTTAGCTGGGGCTTATGAATGGGGGACATTGGGGTGGATGGGAGGATCTGAAATGCTTTGCTGTTTATATAGGTGTTTAAAACAACCACAGAAAACAGTTCTGTGCTTACCATAGGGGATTTCAGGTGTAATTGCAGCTTTGTTTACAAGGTGGGGGTCGCTTCAGGCATCTGGAAATCTGGCCTGTGTTGAGGCAACAAGAGGAGTCTGGGTTTGAGAGGTGTACCTCACCTGGGCTGAGATCCCCCAAGGGAAGGGACCTTACCAGGTCAGACCTCTTTGAAAATACTCTGTAAGCATTCTCTGTAGTTTTTCTGGGAGTGAATATTCCCCCAAACAACAATCCTCACAGAGATAGCCATAACTACATCAGACCTGAGCAGCACTCACTGAATCTGGCACATTTTCAGCAGTAACTGGTGTGTAGCAAATGGGATCTGCAGTGGTGAGTTGAGCTGAAGTTGGAGTAAACTCATGTTGTACACACAGTCCAGGCAGGCACACAGGTGAGCTGTCATCCTCTCTGAAACTCACTGGGCAAATAATTGTTCCTGTCACTGCTGTGGGGGGAGTGTTCATCTTGTCACTCATTACTTGGCAAGCAGGGAGGGGAAAGGTATTAAACCTTCTGACCCTGATCTGTGAGGAAAAAAGGATTGGTGCTATTCTCACTATCCAAAAAGCTCCTTCCTGCACAGTGCTCCTGTGCAGGAGCAGCTCCTTCCTGTACCTGGCAACTCATTCCTTGGGGTAGGAAGCTCCATTCTGAGCAATGGCAGGAATGCAAAGGTAAGTGAACCTGTTGAATCCAAGACAGAAGTATTTGTTCCTTCATGTTAACTACAGTACTGGAATAGGTGTGTGGGAGGGAGCTGTGCTGCCAGAGGGAAGCAGCAGTGTGTCCTGGGAGTGTAGGCAGGCTCCAGGTAAACTGTTCCCATCCCAGTGTGGCATCTTGCATCGTGACTGGGTGGGAACACAGAGCCCTGAAGGGCCTCTCAGCACTGCCTTTATCTTTTAGAATTAACCCCTGTTAATTTATACTTTTGAATGTTGATCACAGAGATCTGCAGAGGTTTTGAAAAGCACGATTGTTCGTGGGTTTTAACACATCCTCCAGATACAGGCAAGAACTATTATTTGTGGGCTGAAAGCTGTAGGGGGAAAACATTTAATATTTACAGGTTACAGTTGCTGTGGTGTAAAGTTACAGCACGTTCTGTAACAGTTCTACTGTCTGTAGAGCTTTGCTGCTGGCACTTCCAGGATAAACGCAGCTGGTGACAATGCCTGAGATGAGGAGGGAAGCAGAGCCCATCACACAGCCCGGTTTTCTGCAGGGATCAGTGTGGGCATCACCTTTCAGCTGGGCTATTCCAGGACCACAGAGAACAGGCAGACCAAGCTTGTTTTATTTAGTGGAAACTATAAAAGACAACTCGCCGCCTCCTAAAATTTAGGCAGTCAACTCACAGCTTGTGAGAGAAAAGGAAGGTGCTGCCCCAGAGGAGGGAAGAGCCCTACCATTAAATGAAAACCTTCCCTGTGGTAGCATAAATAAATGCCATGTCCCCAGCATGCTGCTGCCTGACCCCCGAGTATGTGGGGACCTCACAAACCTCGTGGGGGTCTAAACCAGCCCCCTGAATCTGCTCCTGCAGCATCCACAGCTTGAGGTGCTGTGACTTGGCTCATGGGAATTCCATGGCTTTCCCTGCTGGTTCGTGTCCGTTCACACAGGTTATTTGCACTAAATCTCCATTACTGGGTGTTACTGGAACACTTGGGCACCTCCTTGGGGATTTACAGAGCAGCATGGCTTTCTCCCTGCACACACAGAGCTCACTCTGGCAAATTTAACCCTTGAGAAAGCGTGAACAGCTGTTCAGCACATCCGTCCTGCATGGCTGGTGTTCAGGAGTTCCTCTCCTACAAGATAAGACAATGAGGAAGGGGAGAAGGCCAGAAACTTTCTTCTTGAACTGATAAACTCTGCTGTTACACAGCATGAGGGTGCTCCTCTCCTTGCTCCTGTCCCGTCTCTGTCTCAAAGTTACTTATCCCATGTCATTACATGAGACACCTGCTCAGTATTTAGCCTGTGCCAGTCCATGTGAAACCCCCTCCTGCCCATAGATGGCAGGTATGGTGCTGTTACCCATCCCATACTGGCCAGATTATACCCTCAAGGTAGGGTAACAATCACCTAAAAATGCCTATTGTTTAAAACAAAACCTCCACTAATTTTAAAAGGATATGTGAAGCTGATTTTTGAAAGTGCAAGAATGGTTTAATCTGACCTTTGTGAAACCACTTTGCTCTGAAGATTGGCAATTTGTAAGAAATAGTGTGGTTGTAGTGGTGGAGAGGAATAATTAAAGCATTTTTATATTGTCTAGTCTGGTAAGACAGAATAAATTTTAAAAACCCTGACCAGCATATGCTGGTTAGTGAGAGCCCAAGGCAATGGTGATAGTAGACAAGAAATGATTTCCCAAATTTCATAGGAGCTGTGGTAGAGTCTGTAATAGTTTAACCATAGGTTTAAGCATAGATCCCAGACTCCTGGATTACAAGGTAAGGCCTTAAGGAAAACTGAAGGTTTGATTCAGGTTTCTCACTGCTGAATCAAAACCTTGGATCCATCTGAGAACTCCTGCAGAGACAGCAGTGGGGGCTGCCCATTCCTCAACAGCACCCCCTGTTCAGACTCCCATGGGCTGAGCCAGATTAGCTCTGATGAGAGAACAATGGTATGAGCTAGATGAAAGACTCAGTCTGTCAAACTTCATCATGGCTATTTAAAAATAAACTCTGAGGCATTTGGTTCTCCATGAAGTTTGTAGCTACCTGCCAGCTGGATCCCTGGGTTGAAGGACTGTGACTGAGTCCTCCCCAGCTTTTTGTCTTTACATAATCTTAAAACTGAGGGGTAGCACAAACTGCTTAGGAAGGACATAAAAAATAGACTGATAATACCAATTGTCTTTATCCTCTGAGAAGCACAGTGACACTTTTGCTCTGTTGTTCTGGCTGTTCTGTTTGCTGGGACCTGCTGGTTCTGCAGGTGCTGCATCCAAGCAATAATTCTCCTCTAGTCCTTCTCAGGTGGCTGTAAGGGAGGACAGGGGCAGCTTAGTTGAGGGCAGGATCCTCCTGAGTTCATCCTACCAGCACTCCCTTCCCCATCCTCACTGTTCAGGTGTCTGAGTCCATCACAGCATTCTTCAGTTGATCAGGAATTTGGGCTGTAGTGTGAAAGGTGCTGAAACAGGTGCTGAAACCTCCCTTGAAGGGAACTCTTCCGTTCAGAAGGGTGATGTAAGGCAGGGTAGCCTTGCCTTGGGATGGCCCTGCACAGATTGACTGATGGAACAGAAACATAAACAGCATTGAGGGGCTGCAAGCACAATAACTCTTGATCCACAAGCTCTTGCAGTGGATGAATTCAGGGCTGTTTACCTGTAAAGAAAGATGAACATTTATTTCAAGTTCTGGATAAATGACTCTCAGGGGTCACTGCCCCTGGTATTTTGTAATTATGGGGAGGCAGGGACAGGCTGCATGCCTCAGTACAGGCATTGCAGCAATATGCTGTTGGAAAACACTTACCCAGGTGCTCCTGATAACTACTCCTGTAACTACTACTACTCCTTCCACTACACAGAATGTGGGCAAGTGCTTCCTCTTTGCAGGAAACAAAGGGCAGCAGGGACAGCAAGAGGCCAGGTTATTTCAGACAAATTCAAGACCTTAAAATGGGTGGGTGGCAAGCAGACAGCTTGGGTCTTTAGCTTTCTTAGTATGCTCTCTTAAGAGGCATGTGTTTTATGAAACTGGGGAAAAGCTTTAAAAAAAATAAAAAAAACAGAGCTTGTCTTGAATCATTAGAAGTCAAACTGATCATATTTTCAGAGCAATGTGACTGCACTTAAAAGTTTTCTCAGTGTTCAGAGGGAGGCTGAGGAAACTGGGCAGATTTCTGGTAGACTCTCCCATCATGAGAGAATCTCTCCTGACTCAAGATGCAGGGGGCTATCTGTGGCCAAGAATTTGGAACCCTGCCTTCCCTGCCAAAGGGATGTCCCTCTCCCCAGTCCCACCCCTGAACTGCACTTTTGTTCCCTTTTTAGCACCAGAAAGGTCTGCAGCAAAGGCAGAACAAGGACACAAGTCTCAGGAGCTGCTGAAGTGCAATATGGGCAGTAAATACACATGGCTTTATTCATTTATCATGTCCAGCCTTCAGGATTTGTGACCAAAGGCCATTTTGCTTCCTACCTGTGCTTTTTTTAGCAGATCAGTAATAACAGGAAACCAACCAGGAGTCTGCCTCTCCAGCTCCAAGGTGATGATCACCAAAGCCAACGTGGAGCCCTTAAACTGCACAAGTTGGTGGCAGGCCATACAGTGCTGCAGCTGCTTGGTCAAGAGTGCAACATGGAGGGAAGGATTCCTCTGAGGCAGTCTGGGTGGGAGATGGGGCCAGCTGGACATCACCATGGCATGGAACTGCAGAGAAGATAAAGTGTACATATATATATACACACATATATATATGAAAAGAAAAGCAGAGGTTAGTGAAGTTTATATGTTTTCATGTCATCACCCAAAAGTACAGATGAATTTCATCTCATATCAGGAAACTTGAAGGCTTCCCCCACCTTTTTTTTTTTTTTTCTTTTTTTGTGTTTGTGTTTGTACTTGCCAATCATTGAACTGGTTTTTTGAGCTGATAATGAATGTATGAGGTCTGTGTTTCCTAACAATTTCTGAGGTTTCTACATTATCCAGACTGCTGTCCAGGAGATTCAATTCAGGCTAGCAGCTCCAAATCCAGTAAAACTAGTAATACTGCACTCTGAATTCAGCAAGGAAACAATCACCTATGAAAGGCAGTTTTTACAATCAGCAGCCTAAAATGGCTTAATATTTGCACATGACCTTAAAATAGGGATCCAGGATGTTTTCGTATCACATGAATTTTGCCTTACTAGCACATGATTATTTCTTGAAGACAAAATTTAATTGTTTCTATTAAATGTTTAGTAACTGCAATGTGAACTAAGTGCCAGATCAGGGTAGTCTCATTGCATAAATGAATAATTAGTGGGATGAAAAGGAAGATAGTTTTAAAAAAAAAACTGTGTGTGAAATGTAGCAAAACTCTGACAGCTTTCTATGTACAGTATTAATAGATGGGAAATAGTTAGAAATATTTTTGCAGCTTGTATTTAAAAAAAAAAAAAATAAAGAAGGCATATAGTTGTTATATTATGAGAATCTTTTTAATGTCCATTCAGTTGTCCTTTAAAGATGAGAGTAAATTTTTTTGAGCAAAATAGAAGGTTTTAAATAGTAGAAAATTGTAAAAAAAATTAAAATATAATTCCTGTAATATTCTTTAAAAGGCTTGAAGATAGGTAGGAACAGGTAGTTTGCCAAACATCTTGGGAAGGATGTGTGGGTGTGTGTGTGCGTGTATCTGTGTTTTTTAGACTTACTTGATAAGGAGTTGTTTCTTTAAAGAAAAAACATTGCAAAACATAGTGCTTACAATGTTTAAGAAATCCAATGGTGTTGCTGTGTAAAGATCCCACTGAAGCTTATCCAGTATCATTCTTTCCATTCTCAAGATCTCGGCTGGAGAGTGTTTACATCTGCTCTGCACCACTAGCATCTGCACTGACAGTATTACCTGTAAAAAAATTTTTAAAAATTAAAAAAAAATAAAGAAACCAACATCCTATACAGTGCTGTGTGCGCTTCTCTATATTGTGAAGGGATCTGACAGGTTTAAACAAGTTTATGTCAAGCAGAATGCTCATCCAGGAGATCTCATTCCCAGGTACCTCCTATCCTAAATGAAGAGTGGTCCCTGCTCACCCCAGGGCAGCTGCTGCAGACCAAGCCCACAGCAAGAACGATGCCATGAGCCTCCCCAGTGTGGCATCAGTGATGCACCTTCCCTGCTACCACTGGTTTTGCTCAGAGGAGGCTTCCTGACAGCCTGTTTTACAAGGCCTGCTGTGGTTGTCTTGTTTCTTTTGGTCATTGAAGCAGCTTCTCCTTTGTAGCTGAGAGGAAAAGAACAAAAACCTCAGTGTAACACCACCTAAGAAAGGCTGTGGAGAACGTTTCACTACCACAGTGGCTGTTTGAAGAGATGTGTATGTCTGACTCCAGCTCCTGGCTTTCCTCTTATTTTGCAAAGCAGAAGGAAGAAAAGAGGAGGAATGTAATCTGAAATACTTTTAGCTAATGCTTGTAAATGCCTGCAGAAGTCTATCATTGCATTTTTGTCATGAGAAATATCCTGTGTAATTTCTCACTGGCTGCTGACTTGACTTTCTCATCTTGAGGTGCAGACCTGAGTCAGTTCCTCATTGGGTTCAGAAACCAGTTTTGGCTCCAAGCAAACTCATCTATTTAAAGCTTCCTCTGAAGAACCTCTGCTCTGTCACACATGCTGTGCCCTCCCAGGAGCTATAGCATGGGAATTACAGCCCTCTGATGTGCATCTCGACTGTCCCCTCAGACTAAGCTCTACTGTGAGCCCTGGATTCTGAAATGAGGAGAGAGGCTTGGGGGCAGGACAGAAACTCATCCATGACACAAATAAAAACAAGTCCTTCATCCCTAAAGGTCACAATTCTTCAGAGCAACAATGAAACAGGACTGAAAATGCTATTCTCACCTCTTCAGGACTACTTAGGGTAAACAAATTAGCACTTTCATTGTGACCAAGTTGTTCAAAGACCTGGAAACATGAACAACTTTTAGTGTGTTTAAAACTAAACATACAGACCTCATCTTCATTGGTTTTTGCTGAAGGATTAGGCAGGAAATTGTAATGCACTGCAGATATTTTAATTGGGCCTGAAGGGAGAAGAAGAAAACACTGAGTAAAGAAGATAAGTGTCTTGGGGGAAATAATTGTATCATAATTCTATGATACATACACAAGTCTCAAATTTTCATTTAAATTACAGATGCTTCTGAATTAGTTTAGCAACAGGAGCTAGAAATAGAACAAGGAAATTCAAAGTGAAGAAGAATAAATCCTCTTATAGGTGCAACTTTTATTCATGTCTCTCACAATTTTTAGACTATGCAATGCCACAGTATTTACGCTGCAATGTCTCTCCTCACTTTCAGATATTGGTTCAGGTTGGAGAGTCAACATCCCTGGGGGTGTTCAAGAAATGACTAGATGTGGCACTTAGTACTATGGTTTAGTTGATAAGGTGGTGATCAGCCAAATGTTGGACTCAATGATCTCAGAGGCCTTTTTGAACCTTAATGATTCTGTGATTCTATGTGCCAGAATCAACCTAAGTAGAATTGGGAGCTGCAGGGCTCAGCTCAACTTCTACCTTTACTGTAGCTTCAGTGGCAGAAAAGATTAGCCCCACAGTTAAATAAAAAATACTAGTCTAAAAACCAGACTATTAAAAGTGATAATGTGAAAAATTTCTGTTTAGCAGAGAAAACCAGATGAGTTCTTTGTACTTACCACAGCAGTTGGACTAAGTTCACACAAACAATTCTAATTATGTCAGTGGTACCTCATCAAACACTCAAGTTCATACATGTGTGTGTGTATATATATATTTGCTTAATGGCATTCCCCAGCAATGACCCTGACTGCTCCCTAAATCTGCTGCCAAATATCATCCCTGCTTTTGTGTATAAACTGATTAAATGCTGATATATATAACTGATGCTCCTTACATTCCCAGTCAGTAATCTAGCCAGGGAAAAGCTGGCAGAGATCTTTACCTTTACTGATGTCAACAGCTTGTTGAAGATGCTGGTGGCTAAGGCAAACGTTTATAAAACTGGAACTGGGAGCTGATTTCTGCAATCCAGAGAACTGCTTTTTTGTAACCTGACAGAGAGATATCTGTGCCCTGAGGGGAAGGAAAAGTTAGAAGAGAAATACAGTTGGGGCTTTGATGATTTTGTTAACATATCTCCAAAGGAAGACTAAAATCTTTTTAAGTGCTCTCATTAGCATTTCAGATGGCTGGAGGCTTGAAATGAAGGAAGTTGTCGGCTGTGGCCACAGAGGAAGGGCAAGGGCACATTTTGGAGCAGTTTAAAGCACTCACTTGTGTTGCCCAACCCATCTGGCTCTAGCTGTGCTTGCACAGACCTGGTACTCGGTTGTACTGGAGCACTGAGGGGCCTCCCAAACTGAGCTCTTCTGAACCAGGTCCTGAGTGTGCTCATCACTCCCACCCTGGGAAAGCTGAAGCCTCGATGCAGCACATGTTCCACTCAGCCAGCCTCAACAGAGAAACTGGAGTCAGGAGTAGGTTTTGATTTACTCTGCAAGAGTTTTAGCAGCCCTTGGATTTGCTGAGTGCTAGGACCAGGGCCAGCTTTGTGACTCCCCTAAGGTACATGGCAAAATGTACTGAGCTTTTTCTTTCTTATATCTCATTTGAAGCAGAGTTCAGGTGAAAGGGAGGACCATGGCTGCCATGAAAATAGCACCCAGGAGCTATGGAACGCACCTGAACGTTGTTGTAGGAGAAGTAAAAGGGCCAGGCAGCTACACAGAACAGACAAGACTAAACACCAACTTGTTTAACATTACTCATCACATTATCTGTTTCACTATTTTGCTTAATTTGGTGGTAAAAATACTTGGTAAAAAGTAGCATTTCTAGACTATTGCAAAAAAAGAGACAAGGCTGTTAAGGCACTTCTGTGCATTCTTCCATGGTTCTGCTGCACTTAGAGAAGCAGCCAAGCAAAACTGTTTGCATTGTACACAGAGGCCACGGAGTCTTGTAGCTTCTTCCTAAGGTACCTTGGAATGGGGCTGGGTTTCTGTTAGGCCTCAGTGAATTCCATTTTCTCCCACCTTAACAAATGGAATTCACAGATAGTGCTGAACACAATATGCCAAATTTATGGTTTTGCCATCAAATGACTGCTCTTACTTGCTCTACCACATTATCCCAAACTATTTCACATTTCCCAAAACTACTACTTTTCTGACTGAGCCAGGACAAAATGCAAAGTCCCTGGTTTATACAAGGCAGCAATAAAATGTAAAATGGGACAAAAACAGACTCTCCTCTGCCTCCATTCCATAGGCCTGGTCCATGAGGGATGACTTTTGCATTCAGGTGAATCAGATGGCGTGACCAGCACAGTATCTTTGCAGGGTCCTTTAGGGAATTCTAAAGAGGACAGGGGAGGATACCTTCACAGTGAGATTCTGGAAAACTGGCACTTTCCAAATCCTGGTCTTTCTGGTTAAGGCATTTTCCACAAAAAAAAAAAAAAAAAAAAAAAAAAAAAAAAAGCAAATTGGCAGCTCTCTATATGTCCAGGAGACTTCATGGCAGCTGTTTGAGCCAGTTTCCTAATGGGAGCCACTGACAAAAACAAACAAACAAAATTATAAAGCAACATTCCAGCTCCCTGTACTAAGTGTGATTTCCTCTCTTGATGCCTTTCCAGCACTGAGAACTTAAGAGAAGCCACAGGACTTGCTTGTTTGCAGACAGAGCAATCCTGATATGCATTTTTCCTGGGAGTTGCTGATGAAAGAAAACATGTCAGATGGCTGAACAACAGCACAGTCCAGCTTCTTCCCTCCTGGGCTGTGAAATTACTTGAGAAACTTGGAGATTACTCCATTTATCCTGCTTCACACATTTGGCTGTCCATTTGCAGAGCTATTACACTGCAACCTGTTATCACCTGATTTCAAGTTTCTGGCAAATAGAGGCTTATGGTTTCCTTACAAAGGCTCAAAGATGACTGTTCTTAGGAGGTTTATGAATTCCCAATTAAAAGTTCTCCTCAGAGCAGTTTAATCTTTGGAGATACCACTTTGGAAATCCCACTCTCCATACTAAGGGGAGTATTTACAGGAAACAAACATCTCTGAATCATATCAGTACCAAGTGAATGAGAACATCCAGCCTGAAACTATTTAAAGGCTCACATTTTGATGTCTCTTTAACAACAGAAAAGAGATGTTACTAGAAATATAATTTCTGTTTCTCTTTCCAAAGAGTGGTTCCTCACCATTTTTCCTGGAAGGTCACATCATTATCGCTGCAGTTCCATTAAAAAAAACAAATGACATCCTCTGGAAACCGCTCTACATTTCTAAAGCTGGAGCTCTGTGAGGTTTCCCTGAAAGCAGGAACCACATGTGACTTTAACTTCGGCTGCCACTGAATGTCAGGGCATCCAAAGCCAGACTGTTCCAGCAGAGGGAGAGTTGGCAATGATGCACTGAGAAGTTTACTCTTCTGTAGCTGGGGAGGGGGGGGGGGAATAATAAGTAAAATCTCACCCTCTGGCTAGTTTTGACTGTCCTTGAGAACAAAACGGAGCAGCTCCTGCTGCCAGCTCTCAGGCAGCCCCTCCAGCCCTGCAGAGCGCCCGGGGGCGATGGGGACCAGGTCCTCTGCCAGCATCCACTGTTTTCACCCACCTTTCCTTCCACCCAGAATCTCTCCATGACTTAAATCACTCTCAGCTTTCCCCTCACATCCTGGACCCCTTTGTTTTCCTCCTGCAGCATTTTCTGTGGGAAGCTGGTTCCAATATTTTACATCAAACCTTTCCTCATTCCTCAGCTTTGCCTGCCTACACATGACTCCATTCTCTCAGCAGCCCCTTGGGTTATATATTTTCTGGTGCTAAATTATTAGTGCCAGAGTGTGAAGAGCAGGAACTGGTGAATAGCTGCTCTTCAAGCTTCCTGACTCACCTGATGATGCACACCTGGGGCTGGGTGAATAGCCCTGTCCTGTCATCACCGGTGTGTTCCTGCCCTGTGACACACAGCTCAGTTTGGTGGGGGAGGTCTGCAAGGGATGGATCAGCTCTGCCCACATTCCTGCTCCTGCTTACCTCCCTCGGGCAAAAACACAGCACAAGTCAGCCACAGCCCTTGGTTTGTGCCTGTACCGGGTGCTGGGGATCCCAGGCCCCAGTGGTCCACAGCCAAGGTAATGAGGGAGGAGTGGGACTGGAACAATGCCCTGTGAGCTGCCAACAGGATTTGGGTGTGCAGAAATACCTAGGGGGAAGCAGGACAAGTGTGATTCAGGGCATCAGGTACTGGGGAAACTATTCATGGACCTCTCCTGTTCAGTAACACTGTCTTTGACTCTTAAAGACATAGATTATGAAAGAAGTCAAATTGTTGGAATAATTTAATCTAATTCCTGTAAATAAGTGACACGTGGACCATGCGATGTTGAAATGCTGTGAGTAGGAGAGGAGCAGGTGAGGCTGTGGAGGATCCCAGCAGTACACCATGAAACTTTACACTGAATGACAAATAACTTGGAAATGTGCCTCATTAGTACGGGACTAACCCATTTATGTGCCACTTGGACTGTATTCCTTGTTTATATTTAAGTTAGTTTGCAGATCCTTCTATTTCATCAGCAATTCAAGATGTTACAGCCAGGAAAAGAAGGAGATGGATTTTCTTCCTTACGTGGAGAACAGGTTGAGGCTTGCAGCCCTGTCTGAGACCCAGAGCCCCCTCAGACCCCTGGAACCCTACCAGAGCAGTGGAGTCTTGTCAGAGCCTCTGGAGCCCTGCCAGACTCACTGGGGATCCCTCAGAGCCCTGTCAGACCCACTGGGGATCCCTCAGAGCCCTGTCAGACTCACTGGGGATCCCTCAGAGCCCTGTCAGACCCTCTGGGGATCCCTCAGAGCCCTGTCAAACCCACTGGGGATCCCTCAGAGCCCTGTCAAATCCACTGGGGATCCCTCAGAGCCCTGTCAAATCCACTGGGGATCCCTCAGAGCCCTGTCACACCCACTGGGGATCCCTCAGAGCCCTGTCAGACTCACTGGGGATCCCTCAGAGCCCTGTCAAATCCACTGGGGATCCCTCAGAGCCCTGTCAAACCCACTGAAGATCCCTCAGAGCCCTGTCACACCCACTGGGGATCCCTCAGAGCCCTGTCAAATCCACTGGGGATCCCTCAGAGCCCTGTCAGACCCTCTGGGGATCCCTCAGAGCCCTGTCAGACTCACTGGGGATCCCTCAGAGCCCTGTCAAACCCACTGGGGATCCCTCAGAGCCCTGTCAAACCCACTGGGGATCCCTCAGAGCCCTGTCAAACCCACTGGGGATCCCTCAGAGCCCTGTCAAACCCACTGGGGATCCCTCAGAGCCCTGTCAAACCCACTGGGGATCCCTC
>JAOTQP010000680.1:15225302-15280968 GCA_026413545.1 Cichladusa arquata
CAGAGCCCCGCCGGGCCCGCGGCCGCGCCCCGCGCGCTATCGCCACGCCCCCCGGGCCGTATCCAGGCCGCCCCGCCCACCCCGCCGTTCCCATGGCGACGGGACGCCCCGCCCGGCCGCGGCTCCGCCGCCGCCATTGGCTGGGCTCCCTCCGGCCCCGCCCCCCGCCGCTCGCCATTGGCTACGCGGGCACTGCAGCGCACGGGGGCCGCTCGCGGGGCGGGGCGGGCGCAGGCGCGGTGCTGTTATTGTTCCGCGGTGCCGCCGCCTCGCCCGGGCTGTCGCCGCCGCCGCCGCCATCGCTATCGCCATGCCGGTGAGACCCGCGGGGGACGCGGGGTGCGGCCCCAGGGGCCGTGCGGTCACTGCGGGCCTCTGCCCGCCGCGCCCGGGGCTCGCAGAGCCCGTGGGCTCCGTTCCCATGTGCGCGCAGGAGCCGCAGGGCGGGCGGTGCCTGTCAGGCCGGGCGGGGTGGGGGTGATGAGGGACTGCGCGGCCCCGCGCAGGCGGCGGCACCTTGGCAGCGGGGGCCGAGGTCCGGCCGCCCCGGAGGGTCTCGTCCCATATCCCGGGTGGCTCTGGAGACACCCGAATTCTGCTCCTGGTTTTGGCTGCCGCCTCGTGTGCCGTCCCTCCCCCGGCTGAGTGGGACTGAGCCGCTCTCTGCGTTCACCAGGACGGCAAAAGCCGCTGCCGAGGCCTGAGAGGAATCGGGGCAGGTGGCAGCTGGAGGGAGAAGCGCTTGGAAACAGGATTTGTTTGGCTTGACATCCAGTATAGTTGCTGTAGGAGTAGTTAAACCCTCAGCTGCAGCACCTCTAGCCCAGGGGAGTGTCTAGATTTATCAGCCGTGCTTCAAGATTTGTTTTGGTAACTACGTGAAAGAAAACGAATGTGAGGTTTTATCATACAACATTCAAGTTTTCTGAAGAATTAAACCTAAGCATGCACACTGAGGGTTGTAGTTAAAATGAATTCCCTTCAGGCAGCGCTCTCCAGTATCTGGCTGTGTGCTCTGTGAGTTTGAGAGTGTACAGTCAGTGTTACAAAAACGAATGTCATGGCTGCACTCAATTCCAGCAAACTTGTTGCAGATTGCGAGGTGAAATTGTTTCTGAGAAAAATCATAGATGGTGTTGAATGTGAAGTGATTTACTCATTCAGTTCCCATGTTGGCAAACAGAAGATCCCATTGTCTGAATTAAGTGTGTTATTCTCTCTGCTTTAATTATAAACCAGTCCTGGTTTTAAGTCCCCAAATTCATGATCCTGTGGAGATGTAGCTGCCGAAGTTGATTCAACAGTCTTTGTGCTTAAACACACAACAGTGGGAGACAGCAGGGCTAGATTGGATATTAGGAAGAAGCTCTTCCCTGTGAGGATGGTGAGGCCATGGCACAGGTTGCCCACAGTAGCTGTGGTCTCGTCCCTGCAAGTGTTTAAGGCCAGGCTGGAGCAACCTGCTCCTGTGGAAGGTGTTTCTGCCCATAGCAGGGGGTGGATCTGAGTTTCTTGCACCCCACACTTCTCTGTGATTGTATGTTTACGCTGGTGTTACAGCATGTGTATTTATTTTTTTTTTTAATAATTATAGATTAACAAGCCTGAGAAGCTGGACAAGCCAGAAAGCTGTGACAATGTCAAGGTGGTTGTTCGCTGCCGGCCTCTCAATGACCGGGAGAAAGCTACGGGCTACAAAATGGCAGTGAACGTGGATGAGATGAGGGGAACTATAACTGTTCACAAAACAGACTCATCCAATGAGCCTCCTAAGACATTCACATTTGACACAGTGTTTGGACCAGAGAGTAAACAGCTGGATGTCTACAATTTAACAGCAAGACCTATTATAGATTCTGTCCTAGAGGGATACAATGGTAAGTCCCTTGGAAGGGAAGGATCCCATCCTGCCTCCTATTCCTTGCTTTATTAAAGTTCCTGCTGATCTTGTTTAAGGGAGTGTCACCTTCTGAGGGCTGTAGCCCCAGATAATTTCTGTCGTGGCCTTTAACTTAAAATAGCCTGAAGGTACTTGCTGTTCTGAGTGCTCAGTGGTTGTACCTACTACTGTCATTAACAGTGGGAGATGGATGATGAAGGAGACTCCACTGAGGTCAGTTAGCTGCATGTTTTTATCCTTTATCTTCTCTTTGCAAAATATATGCACTTGTATCATTATCAGAATTCTCAGCAGCTCCTCACTGTACAATTTCAGTACCCAGGAGCTGCCATGCTGGGTTGTCTCTAGGTATGCATACCAGACCTTTGCATAGATCTGCTGCATTTTTTCCTCTGAACTTTGCTATTTTCAACTGGTGTGACCACTTAAACACATCTGCCCTTCCCCACAGATAAGTCTGTTGCTTCCTGCAGCTGGGAAGAGCATGGCCATGATTTATGTGTGTGTTATGCATGGAAATGTAATATATAAAGGAAAGCTGATTACTGCTTTCCATAGCAGTATGCCACAAACAGCAACAGTTTACAAAGTTTTCCGAGGTTTGTAAAATGCCTCATAATCTCTTGTGCTAACTGACACTGGTTTCAGCTGATTTAAAATTCATGGTTTGAAAATGAATGATTTAAGGCTCTGCCTGGGAAGGTTTAGACTGAACATGAGGAAGCATTTCTTTACTGAGACACTGGAACAGGCTTTCTAGAGAGGTAATTGATGCCCCAAGTTGGAATTTAAGAGGCATTTGGACTGTGCTCTTAACAATATTCTTTAATTTTTGGTCAGCTCTGAATTGCTTGGGCAGTTGGATTAGATGATCATTGTAGGTGCCTTCCAGCTGAAATATTCTATTCAGTTTTTCCAATCTGTAATGTCAGTGGCTTGATAACAAAAACTTGAGTTTTCAGCAATGCTAGGCTAAACCTAAGAACTGGGATATTTTTGGAGTTCCAGAGTCTGGGATTTAAGTAACATTTCTGGATGCCTTCCTTTGCAGGCTGATTCTTTAGTCCAAATTGTAGCTGTATCTGCAGTTTCAGAGCTGGGATTTTGCTGTGGCTCTGCTGTAGAAGCCTCACACCATTTCTGCTGTGGCTTAATGATTCGGAGTAGTTGGGTTTGCTGTTGGTTTATAATCCTGTGCTGCTAATTGGTCATGCTATTAACTGGGCTTGCCTGTATTGTTTGTATGTGGAACTGAAGTGCACTAGCATTCCATGCTTTAGTCACTCTGCACTTTTAAAACAAGCTGACTTTTTATTAGACATCTTGCAGGCTGGATTAAGCAGCAGATAGGTCCTGTTTCTGTATTTGCCCAGCATTTCTGTTGCTCCAGCCTTGTACTCCAGTAGCTACTGGAGTGAGTGGAAAATTTTAACTCCATAAAAATAGAGGTGTTTGGTGCTATTAGGCTGAGAAGGGATGAAGTAAAACTTGTTAGAGTTTAGAGAAGACTCAGCTTCTTAGAGTTTTTTCTTTTATCTTATCCTCCAGGTACTATTTTTGCATATGGGCAGACTGGAACAGGCAAAACCTTCACCATGGAAGGGGTCCGAGCAGTTCCTGAGCTCAGAGGCATCATTCCCAATTCCTTTGCCCATATATTCGGTCACATTGCCAAGGCAGAGGGGGATACAAGGTAAGTGCCTTCTTTTGACTGCTTCTGTTTGGTTTTTTTATTGTTTGATTGGGTTTTTTTTGTTTGGTTGGTTTTTTTAATGCGAGTCCACCATGTGTAGCAGGAGCCTGACCTTGACAATGACAACAGAAATGGTACCTCTGCCAAGATGAAAGGCTCCCACTTAGGCAGCTCTTGAGGGGCAGCAGGACTGTGTTGGTGTTTCACTGTTTTCTTTGCACTCTGTGACTCTGCTTGTGGGATTTCAGCAAATGTTTTGCCAAGTGAACTACCCAGCTGTTCGTCCGCAGGTTTTTAGTTCGTGTCTCTTACCTGGAAATTTACAATGAGGAAGTGCGGGACCTGCTGGGGAAGGACCAGACACAGAGGTTAGAGGTGCGCTTCCTCTTCTGAACCTGGTGTTTGTTTTGAATCACAGCAATATTCTGTTTTAAAGATCAGAGAAGCACTTGCAGGGAAGTGGGAGGTTGGGCTCCTCAGCAGTCCTCTTTCCTTTGCAGTGCAATAGCTGAATGTCACTGCTGGCTCCTTTGAATCTCTTCCACTTGGTCAGTTGCACAAACTGGCTGTTCCACCTGAGGCAGTTTTGTACCTGCAGTTCTGCCCCAAAGGCCCCTCAGCAGGCGTGGGAATTGGAGACTGGGATTTAAAATCATGTCTTTCCCCCAGAGGAAAACAATAGCATATTGTCATGCATGAGTCTTTATTCCTTATCTGCTCTGATTCCAAGTGGAGTGTTCTATGTGCAAGCCAGAAAATGGAAGAGTAAATGACTATACTGTTACAGTATCACTAGAATTGCTGTTGGGGATCTCCCAGGGATGCTCAGTCTGAACTGTTTCTCTCTTAGGTGAAAGAGAGACCTGATGTGGGAGTTTATATCAAAGACCTTTCAGCTTATGTTGTAAACAATGCAGATGATATGGACAGAATCATGACTCTGGGCCACAAGAACCGTACGTAGCCTTGCTGTGGGCAGGTTTATACCTCAGACACAGTAAAGATCTGGTTGCCAGACCACAGTAGGAGATCCTAGTCGTGTTGCTGGCAAAAGTGTTTGGCTGAACAGAGCAAAATGGGTATCTTCTTCCAGACCCCTTCTGTGCAGGGGCAAGTAAAGAAGCTGTGCTTCCCACATTGGCCAGTGCTGATCAGCACTGGGGATCAGCAAAGGGAGGATGCAGTGAGGGCAGTCAGTGCTGTCAGAACTGCCAGTGTGTCTCTTGATCCTTTTTCCACTTCAGTTCTGATCAGGATGGACATCAGCCCTGTGCTGTGAGTGGGAGGTAGTTTGTATTCTAGAAGACTTCTTAGTTAAGTTCAGTTTATTTAATGACTTAAAGTTCTGACTCCAGTAGCCATTGGCATGGATTGCTATGTTCTTATTACCAAAATACAACTGTTTTCAGGGATCTGCTGTGAAACCTTAAGCTACTGATCTTTAAACAGATGAGGGCAGTTGCTGGTCTTGGGGGTCTGTGGTTGACTTAGAGGTATAGCAGGCTGCAGGACCTTCTACTAGTCCAGGTTGGAAGTGTACTGCAACTTCAGTGCCCAAGAATAGACTTGACTGCTGAGTCTGAGCATCCCTCTGCTGTCTTCTGGAATGCAGGGTTGAGTAAAGAGGTGGGGATGAGTCTCCTCTGAGAGCAGGAAGAGTTAGAGGAAGATGTGATTAATTGTGAAGTCATCACTGCTTTTTTCTCTGTTAAAAGGTTCTGTTGGTGCCACAAACATGAATGAGCACAGCTCTCGCTCGCATGCCATCTTCACTATCACCATAGAGTGCAGTGAGAAGGGGGTGGATGGGAACATGCATGTGCGCATGGGCAAGCTGCACCTCGTTGACCTTGCTGTGAGTACAGCCAGCCAGATCTTTGGCAAGACATTTGGTTTGAGTTGCTGAGGTTTTTCCAGAGGGTTATGACCATGTTGTTCATCACTTGCAGGTTCCTTCCCTCAGTGTCACACTTTGAACCAATGTAATTGTGCTGGTAAAACATGGCTTTAGCCCAAGATTTACACTGAGGTACTTTTCCTTGGGGAGGATGCAGAAAAAGTGAGACTAAAGGCATTCAACTTATTTAAATGCATTTTAACTTATTTATGTGATGTGTGTATAGGATGCTCTATGAAACTCTTTAAAATAATTGCAGTGTTGCTGTTTGCTCTTGTTCTGCTGATGTGAAGGGCTGTAGATGGTGGTTGACAGCTCCAGCTGGGCTGCCTTTTTAACTGCTGACTGATTTCCCATAACCTTTTTTTTCATGGGGAGGAAAATCTCAGTTTTCCCAGTTGCATTGCTTTAAGCAATCCAGAATTTGCTGGCACTGAAAGCTTCTGTTTAAGACCTGCTTGCCTTGTCTCTTTAACATTCAATGTCTGAGATACTTAGCCAGGTTCCCTAATAATGGATTAAGTGGTTAGTGACATGGCTGCGATTAAGATTTCACACATAGCTGGTTCTGTTTGGAGGGAGATGTATTAGAGTATCTGTTTTAACTTCTGCTTCATGTTCCCTTTGCAGGGTTCTGAAAGACAGACAAAAACTGGAGCCACAGGGCAGAGGCTGAAGGAAGCCACTAAGATCAACCTCTCTCTCTCCACACTGGGCAATGTTATCTCTGCACTGGTGGATGGCAAGAGCACCCACGTGCCCTACCGTAACTCCAAACTCACACGGCTGCTGCAGGACTCCCTGGGGGGCAACTCCAAAACCATGATGGTAAGCTGAGAGGTGCCCTTTCTAGTGCCAGCTATTGGGCTGCATTTTTCCAGGGATAGCATAGTGACTTGAACAGCCTGGCATTTACCTCACTAATCCTAAGTTGCTCACAGCTTAGAGAGCAGTCTGTGTGCATCTCTTTCTATCTTTTCTCTTTGCCTGTGTATAGATGAGGTTCTAAACACAGCACACACGTACATACCTGCGTGAGATCAAGCAGAGCCTGTGCTTGGGTAGTCAAAAGTGACTTCAGAGTAGAAGCAGCAGGAAAGCTTGGGAAAGAGTTGCAGCATGAGACTGTCAGAGCTGGGGTTGGGTTCCTGCAGTGCCCTGTGCTGGGCTCTGACACTGTCCTCCAGTAACTTGGTCTCCACGTGTCGCAGTGTGCAAACATCGGACCAGCAGACTACAACTACGATGAGACCATCAGCACTCTCAGGTATGCAAACAGAGCTAAGAACATAAAGAACAAGGCCAGGATTAATGAGGATCCCAAGGATGCTATGCTCCGCCAGTTCCAGAAAGAAATTGAAGAGCTTAAGAAAAAACTGGAAGAAGGTGAGTCTCTCCTTCCCCCTGGTGTTGCTCTCTGCAGGATGCTTGTTCTCTTTGAATGGGAGCATTCTTTGCTACTTGAATATGTATCACATGAGGTTGGCTGCTTGTGCAGGTCGGTGTTCTGGTTTTGTTTGCCCTGCTGGATGCCAGGAGAGGTGCCTAAGGCTGCTCGTGGGGGCCTGGCTTTCCCACTAGATGGCACTTGGCACTAGGGTGAGTGTGGCCTCCAGGCTGGGACCAGTGTGCCTGGGTTTCCCTAGCAAGCATGGGGGCTCTGGACACAAGTGACATTGTATAGGGAATTAAACTGAACTGTAACAGCAGGTCACACTTCTTCTCTGATAGGGGAGGAGGGATGCATTTATCAAGAGGAAAATCGAACCAAATCTGTGGAGCTGGAACTGGGTTTCTGAACACTGTAGAGCAGCAAGAAGTTTCTTTAAGCCATGTAACTTCGTAGCCTTGTGTGTCTTACTAGTCCATCAGCATGGACTGACCCTGCTAGAGGGATGCGTGCTGAACAGTGACCAGATGTCACAGCATCTCTCTCCAGAGATACAGCACAGAACAGCTGTAGCAATAACTCCAGCATGACTTACTGTTTGTTTTCTGCCCCATTCAGGGGAAGCAGGAAATGTCAGTAATGCTTCTTTCTTTTTCTTTCACCTGACATAGAAGTGTGAGGTGGGAGAGAAGGTGTGGTAGAATCCCGATAGGAAAATTTTGTAGTTTCAGCTGTGCAAAGATGCTCTATTTTCCATAAAAAGCAGTCTCTTGAGCTTTAATACATACACACTGACATCACAGCATTCAGTTGATTATATTGGTTGTCCTTAAGCTTCCTGAGCCATGATCAGCTGTCTGCTTGCTCAACAGTTAAGGATTTCTGCAAGTACTAATAAGCTGATGTCAGGCACTGCTGTGTTTGGACAAATGCTGCTGTCAAGGTAACAAGCTGATATGAGGTGAAGGACAGCTTTTGATAAAAGCACACTCTTCTCTTCTAGGGGAAGAGATCTCTGGTTCTGAAACCAGCGATTCTGAAGAGGAGGATGAAGATGGGGAGATTGGAGAGGAGAAGCGAAAGAAGCGGCGGGGTAAGGCAGTAGAGATTCCTGTCAGTGCCAGCAGTCTCCTCTTACCCACAGGCTGGTGCAGGAAGTGTAGCCAGAGCCAGGCAGGGCCCAGAGGACTTGTAGAGCTGCCCTATGCCGCTGCAATTATCATGCCTCTCCTACAGAGCCCTTTGGTGCCCTCTCTGCAGATGGACAGCTCCAGAGCTGTGTAGTCGCTGCTTCCACTTGGGTAGCTGTGCTTGTCTGGCATCATCCTTTGTGGTGGCTCCCTGGGTGCCACAAGGTGGCTGTGTATGGCTTGTGGCTGCTGGTGTGGAACTTCCCCTGCTCACAGAGGTGGGAGGGAGAAGACACCAAAGATCATTTGTAAGCAGGTGTGGTTTTTGTAGCCATGGGTATGATTGGAGGGGAATTTTGGCTGTGGTTTAGGCAAAGGATTCATCTGTCTTAGAGATCTTCAGTAATTGACTCTTCTGTTCTATTTCATATTGATAGAGGGAGAACTTGACCTTTGGGTGTCTTTGTGCTAGCTGAAAAGCTTAATGGGACCTGCACATACTTTTTTTGGGAGCAGTCTAAAAATCCCATAGTGAAGTTTCCTTTGTCTCACATCAGTGTTAAACTGCTGTGTATCATCTAAAGTCCAGGGGACGTTGCTGAACCTGGAACTGCAGGTCACTCTGTATCATGGGATGCTGTGGTTTCTTGGAAGCTTTCTGTTCTCCTAGAACCCTGCTGGTAATTCCTCTTGGATAATAGAGAAATCAAGCCCAGTGTTACATCCCAACTTCAGCTTCTCTAGTAAACTTACTTTGATATTCAAGCTGCCTTCCTGTCCTGAAGCACCCACATCTGTTGAAAAAAATTCCTGTTAAAGCATTCCTGCTTTTAGGTGTACTCTCTTAATTTAGGTGTCTGTCCAAGTAGTCATAAATGACTTTTGCCATGCTTTTGGTGATAGTTGTAACAAGTTCATTTTCACCTTTTGGTTATTTCTAGAAGTGGATAGCTTGACCACTGTCTCCAAATATCCTGCCCAAATCTCCTCCCAAGAGGAGACCACCTTCCAAGTGCTGCTTGAAAAGAGTAGAGGGTGAATAACTGACTTACTCAACTCCCAAACAAGCTGCTCTAGTTAAGTTCCTGAAGGGAGCTGCTTCACAGGAGTACACACTGACTGTCCCTGTGTAAGCTGGTTCTGCCTTCCAGAGTGAGAAGTGCACATTGCCACGTGTGTAAGACTGGAAAGGATTCATGGTCACTGAATCCTCTGCTGTGGCAGATATCCACAGCCTTCTCCACTGTGGTCTGGTGTTCTCTGCTGTTGTTGCTTAAAATGGAAGCTGCCTTGGCATGTTGTTTAAAGCTGTGATCTGGTTAAGATGGGTTTTAACTGAAAAGTCTTTCTGAGCATGCAGTTTTGTGCTGGGAAATGGTGGCTTTGCAAGCTGAGTCTGGGGGGTATCCTAGCAAGTGCTTCCCAATGGGAGCTTGTGCTTTTTAGAACTAGGTTGCTGGCTCTTCTGGGTTTTTCCTTTAGAACTAACTTCCCATCTGCATGTTTCTTCCTCTCTGGGTTTTTCTGTGGGACGCATTTCTGTTTTCCAGGCAGTAGCAGCAGCAGTAGTTCAGACTCCACATGCTCTGTCATAGAGAAACCTCTGGATAAGTCCTTCACTAGTGAGTGGGAGCTCTTAAGTCCTTTAAGCTTTGGCCTTTCCATAATTTGCTCACTCCATTTTGCAATGTTGCACTCTTCCCTGCTTTGTCTGTTGGAAAGATGAACCTCAAGCTGTAACTCTGCTAAAGCATGTTTTTCCTTTGCTGCTTCCTTGCTTGAAATGGTTATTCAATGTGCACATTGTTAGCCAGATATGTGAGAGAACAGGAAACAATATAGTAGCTCTTGAACTCAAGGGCTTGCTTGAGCAAGATTTAAAGGTAATTGAGACACAATAGGTTAAAAAAATCCAGTTTACACCTTGTGTTAAATGTGCCTTTTAAAATACAGGGTTAAAAACTGAGCTAACTTTTTAATGGGAACTGCTACAATTTGAGTTCATAAAAAGGACAGCTCGGTATGTATTATGCTATATATTATACTATTATATTATATATTATACTATGTATTATACTATATTATACTGAACTCTGCCTTCTCAAAATTAGTTTTGCAGAGCAGTCAAACAGCATGAGGCTTACACTAGCAAAGAAAACATGGCAGTCTTGGTTGATTGGCTTTATTTTTGCAGATACTTTAAAAAATATCCTTGGTGGTTAGGGTTTAAGTGCCACATGGTACTAAGTTTTTGATCTCTGTGAGATTTAGTTCAGAGGAACAGGGGATCCAGATTTTGATCTAGAAGTGAGGAAAGGCTGGACTGCTCCAGATCAGAGAGGTCACTGTGCCTGTAAAAACCCTACAGTCAGTGATGATTGAGGAAACAGATCACATCTTGGGATTTGGCTTGTGGGGACTTCACCTGGTGTTGTTTTTATCCTGGACAGAAGCACTCCACTCTTCTTCCTGTGTGGAGAGACCCTGGAAAGTATTGCTGTGTAGTTCACTCACTTTTACACGAGTGGTGTTAGTGGAGAGCCTCAGCTCAGAGAAGGGTGGTAGCAGGGTTAGCAGGAACACAGCCCAGGGGAGACTTTTGATGGGTCATATGAGTGTAGCCTGGGAATTTGATGACTTCAATCCTGCTCCTTTAAAGCTTGCTTGGAACCTGAGTGTTTTATTTGGATGAGGACAGTTAATAGCAAACTGCTGATTTGTCAGCAGGTGGATGAATCCATCTCCTGCAGATTTGGAGACAGCTCTGCTGGGGAAGTTGTGCTGGGCTTTTGGCAATTGGGATAAGTGTAGCTTTTTGTGGTTTGGGATATTAACTGTCCTCTAGTGTGACCCTTCTGCATGTGGTGTCTTTCATTATCCCTTTCCTGTCCTGCCTTTTTTGTTGCACTTGCTTGAATAGCCAAAAGTGGCTCTATACCTCTATGGAAGCACCAGTTACTGCAAATTAACCTACTAATCCCCTGTGTAATTAAATGGAGAAATCTTGTGTTGAGACTCCCTGTGTGCAACTGTCTTGTATCTTGCAAAGAATTGGCCTGGAAATCTTGGTTAAAACTTAGAACATGTATTCTGGATGCTAATATTTTACAGGTAATATAACAGAATTGGCTCTCTTGAGTGTGGGGAGCATTAAGTTTGTTAATTGAAGGAGAAATCCACCCCCTTTAACTGTTTCTTAGGTCATGATCCTTGCAGCTGGCTCCTAATGTTGTGTTTAGATCCAGCATTGCATTGAATGGGCAGAAGAGTGCAAGAGTGAGCTGAAGATTATCCTGGATTTGCAAAGCACTCTGAAGAACAGACACATTCCCTGCTGTAGTGTAACACGATGCATTAGTGTTTAGTCTAATATAAGGGGTTTTAGTTATGATTCTCTCATTTTCTACCCTAGAAACATGAATATAAAATTTTATGTTTGTTCTGGTGCTGATGATCTTTGTCCAAAATGATCAAAGCAATAACATTTTTTCTCCTCCTCTTTTTATGTGTTTGCTGCCTCTCTGCGATTTGCTTTCTACTTCCTCCTAATGCAAGATCAAGCAGGTTGGTGTAATTGATTTTCAGCTTCTTACAATTGCAAAGCTTGTGAAAGGTTCTTAAAACTTGCTCCACTTAACCTTTTTCTCCTAAACTGAGAATATATAAGGCTATGTCCTAATAGTAAGAAGCCTTTATCTGGCTTATCTCATATGATGAGTTCTGTGTAGCACTTCCAGAAAGCTTCTTACTCAGAGACTAATTAGTGAGAGATTTTTGCACCACAAGCACAGAAAGAAGGGCTCATTATCTGATTCTGAAGTTTAGCAGGTGGTATTTGTTGTAGTGGTGAAGTCCTTGCCTTGCAACAAAACTAATTGAAGCTCTTGTGCACATGAAGAAATATATATGCAGATGTGAAAATATGTGCATGCATGTTTACACATTCAGTACACTTTGCTGGAGTGGATATGTGTATAATGTATATATGATTATAAATAACATACATGTATATAAATGAAGCTGAATATGTTGAAGACTGGAGGAGGAGAAGCCTTTACTGAACAGCTTCCTTGAGCACATTCTGACTGTGTGCATTATGTCAGGTGGCAGTCAGTGGCTTCTGCTAGTTTCAAGTACAGCTGGATTCTACAGGTTGGGGTTTTTGATGTCTGGGAAAGCAAAACAAGAAAATTATGGATTCACTTATGAATAAATGGATATTTAGGACTTGTGGATTTGAGGAAATGTGTTCTCATTCCACATAACCCCCCCAGGTTATGTTTGCCTGCCTTGGGCACTCCTGGGATTGCAGTGAAAGCTGGCTCAAGACTTAGAGTGTCTTTCAAGAGCAGCAGCATCACACTTTATTTCAAATTTGGGGTGTTTGGTACTAAATCTTGAGGTCAGTAGGTTCACTGAGTTGCTCTGGCCACTCTCTTTGTAGTCCTCCAAGACATGGACCTGGTGTGTTGCTGTGGTAGTTCTGTTGTATAAAGAAAAGCTGTTAAACACAGCTGATTAAGCCAGAGCCAACCTTGGTACTTTCAAATCTAGGTAGTCACTGTCACATAGACCAAATATCATCAAGAAGTTGCTTTAGTTGTCTGGTTTTCATAGGGCTGTTATGAATTTCTTTATTTTCATAGTAGTATGTTCTTAAAAAGCATCTACTTTCTCACTTTGGAACAGGTAAGCCTGTAGAGGGCAGGTCAGGGGAGTGGTGGAGATGCTAATCTGAAATTTGTGTATGTAACTTGGTAGCTGAGCTCTTGTAGCTGCAGGTGAAGGCAGTCTTGTGTTTTCCTTTCTCTCGCCTGACATGCTCTGTTAGAACATCAGAGTTTCCAGATTGGGCTTCTCTTCAAGCAGTGTTCCTTCTCCAGGTGTTCTTTGTATGTTTTGCATTTTGGGGACATTAGGTTCCAGTGATAGTTGCACAGCACTGCTGCTCTGTAGGAGCTGGTGACAACTGGCCACTGTTAAAATGGGATTTGAAGGACTGAGTTTTGCCCATTTTGAAGCTGATACCTAATGAAATTTTTGTTAAATGCAAGTATTGAATCTGAACTTGGAAAACATGCTGTGATAGAGAGGTTGTTTTACTTTTCAGTGAACTAATTTGTTTTCCCCATTTCTTTCAAAGGCAAAAAGAAAGTTTCCCCTGATAAGATGGTAGAGATGCAAGCAAAGATTGAAGAGGAGAGAAAAGCTCTTGAAACTAAGCTTGATATGGAAGAAGAAGAAAGAAATAAAGCCAGAGCTGAACTGGAGAAGAGAGAAAAAGACTTGCTCAAAGCTCAGTGAGTACCATGCTCTGAGCAGTCTGTGTGGTTGTGTGGGTTGTCCTTCCTTAATCATATGAATATCTGGAGATGCATGGTAAGGTGCCTGTCAAACTTTGTAGGAATTGAACATCATCTATTGTCAAGGTGAAAGAGGAGCTGCTTCTTCTTGAGAGCTTAGAGTATGTGGGAAAGACAAACTTTTTTCCTTTTGCCACTTCTTTTCTTAACTTTACTTAATTGTGTGAGATAGAAACATGAATTCATCTCCCAGGACCTGTGAGGAGCAGTAGTCCTGTTCTGTAACAGGCCAGGTTTCCTGCAGCACAGTTACAAGCTTGTAATTTTGGATGTCAGGGTGTTCTGTTCTGAAGCCAAAAAGCTACTGAGGTTGCACTACCCTGTGCAGATATGCTCCAGCAGCAGCCAGCAGTCCTGGTTTGCACTTCAGCTCTGCCTTGATCTCTGTTCACTCCCCTCTGTTTCAGCAGTTGCCTCTGGGCCTTGCTGTGCTGGCAGGGCCCTTTTGGGCAGCAGGTGCCTTGAGTAGTCTGGGGATCTCACTGGGTGCTTGCAGCCCCTCACAGAGATGACTTGCAGCAGGAGGCACTTCTCTGCTGACCTGGTTTTGCTTGAGAGAAAATGGTTGGAGCTGGAGCTTGGGGAGCTCACTGCTTTCACTGCACTGCCTCACTTAAACCCCCACTTAAACCCTCAGCAGCAAGACAAGTTTTTCCAGTCCTGTGGGTGCTGTCTGGGCTATAAAACCAAGCTGGACCTGATTCCTGCTGAGCATGGTAGGACAGGAAGTCTCACACCTACCTGTCTGTCTAGGCAAGAGCACCAGTCCCTGTTGGAGAAACTGTCTGCATTAGAGAAAAAGGTGATTGTGGGAGGAGTGGACTTGCTGGCAAAAGCAGAGGAGCAAGAGAAGCTTCTAGAAGAGTCAAACATGGAACTGGAAGAACGAAGGAAGAGAGCAGAGCAGCTTCGCAAGGAGCTCGAGGAGAAGGAGGTGGGGTTACCCTGTGTGGCTGTCTGCAAACAGCCATGGCAGGACACACCAGGACATGTTACCCAGGTGTGGCTGTCTGCAAACAGCCATGGCAGGACACACCAGGACATGTTACCCAGGGGTGACTGTCTGCAAACAGCCATGGCAGGACACACCAGGACATGTTACCCAGGTGTGGCTGCTCTGGCAGCACTGCAGCAGCCACCCCTCTACAAATACTCATTGGCTGTGCAGCCCCTGCAGGTCTGAGCCAGCTGGGCTCAGCCAGGGCTCTCTGCTCATGGCAAATGTTGTTTGGTCAAGCAGTTTTTCCTCTTGTTCATCCTGTTGCAGAGAGTTTCTGTGATTGTTGATGTGTGTGTGTGTATCTGTGCTAAATGTTGTTCACAGCAAGAGCGCTTGGACATCGAGGAGAAATACACCAACCTCCAGGAGGAAGCACAGGGGAAAACCAAAAAACTGAAGAAAGTTTGGACCATGCTTATGGCTGCAAAGTCAGAGGTTAGTATCTGAAGTCCTCAGCCAGTGATCCTGGGAGGCACTAGAGCTGGGAAGGGTAAACCATCAGCTTTGTAATGCTGGAAAATGTGCCATATGTTTAGAAACATATGTGCTGTCCATTTGGCTCACATAATTAAAAAATACTAACTCTGGAATTGGAGCTTTAGGGCAGCATGTTGTGGGGCTTATCCCCAGGCCAGGCTGAGAAGGGTTATGTGTGAAATCCTAAGATATTGAGAACTTCAAGGAAAACCACTGGTTATTTCTGAAATAAAATGTAAGTTGCTTGCTGGCAGCCCCATGTCCTGCTTTGTGCAGCCCAAAGGCTTCTCTGCTCTGAGCTGCCTGTTCTTTATGACCAATGCCCTTGTTACCTCAGTCACTGGATCAATGTGTCCTTTGGCTGATAGCTGGAGCTCCTGTTTCATAAAAAATGCATTTGGTCTTTGGAATCGGAGATTTTCCTTGAAACCTTGCCAGGGATACAACTTGTCTCATGCTCTTCATCTAGTCTTAGCTGAAACATCTTGGATTGGCAGAAGGCCAGTTTTGCGTTTATGAAACTGAAAACTTAATGCTGTTTTCAGCCATCTCTGAGCTGAAATGTTTCAGAGGGTTTTATTGTTCAGAGATATTCTGGTACTAATAACCAGAGTTTGCTTTTCTTTTTTTTTTTTTCCTTTTCCCCAAAAACCTCATACAGACAAAAGACTGTTCTCTTTATGTTGTTGCCATGTATTAAGATAAGTCTGATGCCTCTCCAATGCCTGTTTTGCTTTCAGATGGCAGATCTACAACAAGAGCATCAGAGAGAGATTGAAGGGTTGCTTGAAAACATCCGGCAGCTGAGCAGGGAGCTTCGTCTTCAGATTCTCATCATAGACAATTTCATTCCTCAGGACTACCAGGTGAAGGCAAAGCACCTGAGCTTGGGGCAGGGATTATGCTGTGCAGCATATTTTCCTAAAGGCTTATAAAAATAAGAAAATCACATTCACCACATAGTTAACTGGTATATTCACTGTGTGCCCATGCAGTGGGGTCTGTTCAAAACCTCTTTTTTCCACTAGCTTGAAGTTGTCCTTGCTAATGTCTGATATTAATACAAAGACTGAATTGTTAGATCTTTGATATTCTTTATGACTCCAGTATACAGAAAATTCATGATGACCTTTAATATAATGCACACTATTTAATGGGAAAAGTAAGGCAAATTCTTTTTATAGTTTTCATTATTTCCATATTACAATGTTTGCTTACTGCTGACCTGATGGTGTTGGCATAACAGAAGCCCCATGCTTGAGGGATATCTCTGGTACATACAATTTGGGAGTGGTATTTTCCTCTTCTGTAACCTTCAGAGTATAAGTGAGGGCTTCTTTTGCACAGGATATAGCTGTCCTGATAGGAACAACTTGGAAGGGATCAAGACTGTTCTTAAGCAGGTTGTCCAGGCCTTAGGATGTAAGTTCTAGAAAGTGCACCTGCAGGGTAGTTGGTGCAAGTCTAACACTTACTGTCCTGACTCCTTTGTAGGAGATGATTGAGAACTACGTTCACTGGAATGAAGACATAGGAGAGTGGCAGCTGGTAAGAATGGCTGCCTGGCTTTGTACCAGCTAATGTTAGTGTGAGCTTCTGAGGGCTTTAATTGAGCCCAGGAAGAAACTGGTGAAGCTGTAGTCAGTTTTACTGTGCACAGTACAATTTACTTACAAACCTTTTTTTTCTGCTTACAGAAGTGTGTTGCATATACAGGAAACAATATGAGGAAACAGACGCCTGTCCTGGATAAAAAAGAGAAAGATGTGAGTGACTATTGAATTAATGTATTCAACTGTACAGGCCCAAGTCCTGCCTGACACTGCCACACTCTGTTTAGGGCCAAACTGTCCAATTTCAATTTTCTTTTCTTCTGAAAAAATGAGTCTTTGTAGTGTCATGAAAGCACCATTGATCAGTGTATAAAATTATTCTGATTATTTTGTCTTACGAGTTTTTCTGGTGTTTTTCTAGCCCTTTGAAGTGGACCTTTCCCATGTTTACTTAGCTTACACTGAAGAAAGCTTGAGGCAATCTCTGATGAAGCTGGAGAGGCCAAGGACTTCAAAAGGAAGATCCAGGCCCAAGACTGGTAGAAGGTGAAGAACTCTGGGGTATTCATATGCAATGAGGGATTTACCCAAGGGAAGGCTTTAGTTTGTATATGTAAACTTACCACAAGTCTTCAAACATCTGCTTAATTGAGAAGGCAAAGGACAAAATTTTTGCATGGTGTATTTCAGTGTTGCCAGGTGTGATAGAACCAAGATGAGATTTTGCTGCACTAAATGTTGTCCAGAAAGACTTGTCTGGGGATTGTCTGATGTATTTTTGCTGCACTCTCCTCTTCCAGCTCCTTGCTTTATTTTGCTGCATTTGGTGGTCCAGTTTAACACAGTCTGGGACATTGGCAGTGCAAACACTGGCACTGATGGAGAGGAGAGGCTGCAGGGGGAGATTTCAGCACATGCTTTCTTGTGGTTTTTGTTTGGTTGGTTTTTGTTTGTGGAGATGTCATGTAGTTTTGGCTTGAAATGTGGCTGGTCCCTGTCTTTCCTAGACAGCATAATGATGTGTGTGTGGTGTTGTTTTTCCCTTTCCTTTCTGCTCTCCAAACAGAAAACGTTCGGCCAAGCCAGGAGCTGTCATTGATTCCCTGCTGCAGTAGTGTGACCTGGTCAGAATTCCTGTAAAAATCAGTGAGTGTATAAGGTTTGGCCAGAATATGGAATTCAAGAGATAGCACAGTTTGATGTAGCTATAATTTTTTATTTTAAAAGAAGTATTTTTCCTTAGTTGCCTGTATATTGTATGTTATATTAACATAATATTAAGCTGGTATATATGATTGATGGTTGTGAAATTCCATGTATTAAATGTGTTGTGCAGGGAAGCTTGTTGGTAATCCTTGTTGAAATGTATAGAAAATAGGGTTCTAGATGTGTGTTTAAGTGCTAGATGTGTTAGTTCAAAACAGTTAATGAAATCCTGAAGTTAAGGCTGGTAAATCTGACTTATGCCCTGCTTTGCACATAACTGGCAGCTTTCACTGTTGTCCTCTGTTGCACTGATCTGTGTTTGAATGTAGTTGCTGCAAACATTTAAGAGCATCAAATCTTTTTATTTAAAGTTCCTGACTGTGGCTGTTAACCTGATCGTGTGTGTGTCAAATACACAGTCCTTTTCCCTTTTTGCTGTCTTGCTGTACAGGGAAAGTAGCTGTAGGAAAAACATGAACCACAAAAGTCTTGAGATTTCTGAAAAGGGACCATGCTCTGTTGAAGTGCTGCAGAAATCAAGGATGTCTAATAGTTCTTTTATTTTTATCAGATTGCTTGTGATCTGCTGGCACTGTGGAGGATGAGACCTTGGATGTTAAGGGAAAAGAGAGCTTTTTTTCCTTCCTTTAAGGCTGTGTTACTTTGGCAGCTTTTTATGCTTCAGGACTAGAATTTTTGTGTGAGTAGTTTTGTAATCTGAGCTGGTTTAGCTGAGATGATGTAAGGAGGATGCTGTAGCACCAGGATTGGTGTCAGCCGTGGGCCTGTGAGCACTATGGCTCTATTTCCTCATCCCTGGCTACAAGGCACTAGGCCACTGCTCTACACTGAGGATGAGTTTGACTCTCCTTTAGTAGAACAGTATGAATTGGCCAGTTTTCCCAGAACAGTATCCCCTGACATAGCTGGTGCTGTCTGTGTTCCTGTGTATACTGTGTGCATCTCTGGCTATGCTCTGATGAGAGGAAAATATTTTTGGGCTCTGATAACAGCCATTTATTTGTGATGGCTGCTCTTTTTATTTGATATTTATGCTGCTAATAGACACATATCACTTTAATATGTTGCTTTTGTGTCACAGTGAAAATGCATCTCCTTCAGACTGTGTGTGTTTTATAACCCATCACATCAGCTGTGGGTACCTCAGCAACTCCTGTGCCAGGGTGGGGGGATGAGCTGTGACCTTATCCTAGTGTTACTGTTACCTGGAGGATTAAAAATTGTGATTACTGACAGGAGAAATGGAGTCCTTCAGTGTGACAGAGGACAAGACAGCTCCTCAGGTGTCCTGAGTGCTTGCTTGTAGCCACATCTGCTTTTACCAGAATAGTCCTGTGAAGTACTTAAAGAGGTTAAATGTTATCTGGAGGTACCTTGGAGTCTCTAACAGGTCTGTGACAGGATCTGTGATAGTTAAAACTGGTCTTGTAAGGACATATTTTGCTCTGAAGGATATATTCAGTGCTATTCTAAACAAGTTGTAAGCTTTTTCCTGTTTTTTTTTAGTGTTTTTCTTTCAAGATCATGACCTGGAAGAACATGCTGCCCTCTCTATTGGGGAGAGTGTCACCTAAATTCATACAACACAGATACAAACACTGGCATTTGCTTTTTCTAGCCTAGCATTTAGAGATAAATGCTCAGAAACTTCCTTGATTGAGGCTGTAGTTGGTTTTGCTTGTGAAGAGCTGACCTTATTTGAAATGTGCTTGAATAGAGCTGGATTATCTCTTACTATATACTTCTCATCAAAAAATACAGGCTGAAAATGGATTAAATGCTGATTAATGTCTTTCAGTTCTGAGTCCAAGCAGATAGATGCATAGCTGTGGCCTGTACTAATTCTCAGAGCCAGGGATAACTTCTGTTCCCTTTTTGTTATATCTTGTGCTAACATTTATTGAATGATCTGGTTTTATGGGAGTTAAACCTGATCCGTGCTTTCAAAAAGACCATTGAAAATCCTTTTACTTGACAGCTTTCAGTCACTTCAAGATACTGCTGCAAAACATGACTCCATTTAAGATATTTCAATATTTAAAATACTTAAAACATAAAGGCATATGATTTACAATTAACATAACAGTCCTGCTGCTGAAAACCAGTGTACTCTGCATGTTTAAGTGAGCCTTGGAGCAGGGGAAAAAATAAGTAATTGCTTATACATCTTTAATTGGCAGAGTAGAGAAACCAGTCATCTACTGTTACAGAGGCTTGGAGGACAAATAATTTGCCCTAAAAGAGGACTTTAAATAAAGTTGAACACTCTCATGGTCATGTGCCATATCAGTTTGGCTCACCTGTTAAGTGGTGTCTTTTGTTGAAGTTCTGAGAAGTTTCTTGTAAAACCAGGCAGTTTGGCTTGTAGATTTATCACATGGGCCCTCTCTGTAGTCCTGCCCATCTGTGAGTGTCTGATGGGCCCATAATGTGTTTTAATAAAGAAAGGACTTGATTTATAAGGATTTCTAAGAGCTTAATACAACCTTTCTTGTTGCAGGTCAGTATGTGCTCTATAGTATTTATCAAAGCTCATATAACATAACATACACTGTGTGTGCTCATCTGTGCATCTTGCTAACAGAAGATTCTCCTCATTCCAGAATACTGACAATGAGATTTTTGCTTAATATTGTGTAAATTAATTATTTCGTATTTAACTTGCTCCTAATCCTTCAAGAAGAGGGGAAATGGTCCTTAGTGCCTTTCACTGACTACACTGTCTGCACCTGTCCAGCTTTCACCTTTCTCCACAGTTCTGCTTAGCCAGGCCTGTACAGAGGGAAAAACTGCTAGTCTGTATAATTTGTCTTTCTGTTTATTGTTTTATAACTCTGTTTATTTCTGACTATTTCTTGTTTTATTAAAGTTAATTCATTATACTGTATATATCAATATTGTGTCCCTGGAGCATGTTCATACCATGAAATAAAATCCTTGATTCCTAATTCCACCCTGTGTGTATGTTTTCCAAATAACATTATACATAGCAGATTTTTTTAACTCTTGTGTCAGGAGCTGGGTGAGATGCCTCTGTAGCTCTGAGCTGCACAGCACCCTGGAGAAGTTTGTGCAGGGAGTTTGGGGTGTGCTGGGGGCTTGTTGCCAAGCCCCAGGGCAATGTGGAGGAGGTGGACAGGGCAGAACAAGAGGATTCTTTGCAAGACTATAGAGAAAACCAGTGGGGTGAGCCTGCAGATCTAGAGATGTTCCTAAGGAGCTGCTTGAGCCCCTGTTGAAGCCCATCCTCAGCTGAGGTGGTCCTGGGCTGAGCCAGGGCACTACAAGAGCAGTTTCTGGGCCCTGCAGTGCTCAGTGCTGGTGCTCTGCCTCTCCTGATGTGTGCATTGCAGAGGGGGGCAGCTGATGGGGAGCAGGCTTTGCAGCTCTCCTGGCTTTGTCTCCTGTGTTGCACAAGCCAGCTGCACCCTGTACTGGTGCAGATGGTGTGAATTTACCTGCAGTAGTTGCAAGTGTTCAGCTCTGTTTCCTTTGCTGCCTGAGCTGTGTTTGGTTGGCAGTGCCAGTGGGCCCCCAGCCTGCTCAGCCTGTAGGTACCAGGTTTTCTGTAGCCTCTGCAGCTGCCCAGAGTCCTGTGGCTCAGCTGCTGCATGAACCAAGCCCTGCACAGTCCTGGCCTCTGCACTCCTGGGCCACAAAGTGCTGTGCCATATAGATGGATATATTATAATGTTGGCTATGAGTGAAGTGAGAACATGCTTAGCTGTACATGCTCAAGTACATGCCTGAGCTGGCTTTTCCCTTTGCAGCTCAAGCATGTACTTTTGAGTTCCCAGCTTCCAGCATGCCCCATTTGTGGCCTGGCTTCTCCCCTCTGCCTTCTCTTGGGCTTCTGCTTAGGCCTGTGTTCCTCATGTTAGCATGAGCTTAATTCCATAGCAGGACAGATTGTGTGTAAATTCCTAGCCACATGATCCTTGTTCCCATAAACTTAGAACTCTCTTAACTGTTGCCTTGTATAACATCCCATGCAATGCCAGCACATTTAGTCCAAAAATACATTTATTTAAAGAATTATTATAAATAATGTTTGAAAAATAGTGTGACAGCTTAAAAACAAAAGAAGTGTCTTTTTCACTTCTGAGTCTTGAACTCTTCTTGGAGGACTTGGTGTAATTCCATGAGGAAATTCTTCAGTGAGATGGTGCTGCCTGATGCTGCAGGGCATGGCGTCTGGAATGGGAAAAAGGGGCTGTTAAAAAGCTTGCTGGGGTGGGATTGCATTCTGCAGCTTGGGTTGGGCTGCTAACAGTGGTGGGGAGAGTAAAACAAAAATGGTGACCAAGGGAGAAGCTTGGGTGCTGTGGGCAGTGCAGGGAGAATTGTAACTCACCTTGTGCTTTGCTCTGCTCCCCCAGACCAGGCTGAGCAAGTTGTAGTAAATGCCCTCGAGGTACCTGTGGCAGCTCTGGCCCTCCTGAGCAATTGTAGCAGCTTTGCATAAGATCTCCATATTGTTATCTCTCTGGGAAAAGACACATGACTTTAAAAAAAACTCTTGTATATTCATGGCTTTTTAGCAGCAGATTAAAACACTACGAATAATATATTTCTATTCTAAAGGATAGGTGATAATGGTGGTTTGAGGTGCCAAAGCCTCCCTGAAGCTTCCCAGCTCCATCTATGCACACCTGGCTCTGCTCCCATCCCTTTCCTGGTGAGGAGGAATCAGCCCCTGGCAGAAGGTGTGGCAGTGTGGCACAGCACTGAGCACCCCTGGGATGGAGCATCGTTCTCCTGCTGCAAGTGTGGATGTGGGACCCTGTGAAGCTGCTCCCTGCAGGGTCCCTGGCAGTGAGGCTGGTTTGAGCAGGCAGAGGTGCTACAGGAATAACAAAAGCACCTGGGAAGAGTTTGCCTTCATCAGGGGCTTTGAGAAGTCCTAAAGCAGAGACACCTGGAAGATGAGGAGTTAATAAAGTGCTGGTGGCAATTATAAAAATCTGGCTTTCTTCTCCAGGGGATGTTCCCAGTGCTGCCTGCTCCATCTCAGCTTTCACAAACAGTATCTTCACACAAGTGACCAGTCTGTCCCTGTGAGCTTGGGCACCTGTGAGTGAGGGCTGTGCAGCATCTCATGCGTCACCTCTCACTCCCAGGGCTGCTCCCTGTGGCAGGAGGGGTGTGGGGATCCCCTGAGGGGTGCTGAGCCCCAGCCCCCAGGGGAGGCTGCTGTACCCTCAGTGTGTGTGGCACAAGGTGAGGGCCTGGGCTTTCTGTGAAAACAGGAACTCAGGGGCAGGGGAGCTGGGCTTAGGCAGCAGTTTTCAGAGCAGAAAGAGGCCTTGTTATCTGCTATTAAATCTTGTACTAACTGCAGAGCCTTCCCCCAGATAAGGGGCTAGAGAGGGATTCTGTGTCTACCCAGTGCTTTGCAATAGGTGTATGAGCTGGTGACAGGCAAAGGGAGATATTCCTCTCCCTGAAAAGCTGAAACCACTGTCTGCTGCCCAAGCACTGGTGCCCATCCCTGCCCATCCTCTGGCCTCCCCATGTCCCCAGGGTGGCCAGAAGCCACCAATGCTGCTTTGGCTGGAGGTAGAGATGGGTGTGGGAAGGTGAGGGCACCTGTGCAGGGCATTGGGAGTGGTGAGAACCAGATGGGCAGCTCAATGTTCGTGCTGGAGGTCACAGTGGGCTCCTTGCTCCTCCACAGCCCCACACCAGCACAGGCAGGATCCAGGCTCCTCACCTGCTCCCACTGCACTGTGCTCTCCTCCAGCCCCCAGTATCCTCCCAGTACCCACCAGGGCTATATGGCTGGGGTTTGTTCTTACCTTATAGTCTTCAAAAATATTTGTCACATTCATGTTGTTACAGGAAACCTTTACAAAGATACAAAGGAGAGGAGCAGTCAGGCTCCAGCCAGCACAGATCCATCCTGGCATGCACACACCAGACACACAACCTCCATCCATGCACCAGGAGCACTGTGAGCCCTGTGCTCATCACCTTCCTCTGGCTCAGCATCAGTCCCTCTGAGCCTGGTGGAACAGTCTGTCCCTCCCAGCAGTGGGTAAAGCACCAACCAGCCCTACCTCCATTTGCTGGAGCTGGTCCAGCAGCTGGATGCTCTCCTTCAGCATGTTGGTCCGTAGTGTGTGTGTCCATAGAGTGAGCACGTCGCCCAGGCAGGCTGACAGCACCAGGAAGGTGAGCTGGACCTGGACCAGGATGCTCATGGCCTGCTTTGGCTGCACCTCCTCAGCTCTTAGACTCTGGGTCGTTTGGTGATCTGCAACCGTGTGTGCTTTTCTGGAGGAAGCACCTCAATTTATTACTGTGAAATTGCTGAACCAGAGGGAAAAACTTATTTTTCCCTTATAGGCACTTTCCAAAGTTGCTCCCAATTAGGAGAGCAACAGCTCTTTTTTGTGCAAGTCAAAATTTCCTTCTGATCTTGCATGATGAAATTTCCACTGTAAGGTGACAGTGGCAGGAGCCAAGTATATACAGTATATAAAGCTGCCAGATTTGAGGATTCTGCATTTCTCCTT
This sequence comes from Cichladusa arquata, assembly GCA_026413545.1. Taxonomy (NCBI): domain Eukaryota; kingdom Metazoa; phylum Chordata; class Aves; order Passeriformes; family Muscicapidae; genus Cichladusa; species Cichladusa arquata. The sequence continues at coordinate 15,249,451 of JAOTQP010000680.1, forward strand.
ATCTCAAGGTTTTCTCTACACCATGAGTTGGAAGTGGTTGAACTGGGTAGCCCACTGCTCTGGCACACTCCAATAGCAACACTTTTTATTTTCCTTTGAGTATCCTGCACGTTCCTCTATTGTGTTTCATTTGAATATCTCCAGATCACGTAAAGCATCCTTCATCTGCACACTGATTTCCGTCCCTGAGTTTCTTAACCTGGGAGGAAGAGAAAGTATGGCAGAGCTGTATGGGACAGACTTGGGCAGGAGCAGGGCATCAGCCTGGGGTCATTGTGGAGGGCTGGGGACCCTCCTGACCAAACAGGATCTCCAGACCAGCATGGCATCCTGCAGGGCCATGTGCAGGGAGGTGGTGTGGGTGTCCTGCTGTGTCAGTGCTGGGGAACTGGGGGTTTGTGGCCCTATTCCAGTGTTTCAAGGAGTTGGAGCTGCCCTGTCCATCTTGTCCTGCTTGGAGAACAACAGGCTGAGTTTTCAGACAAAGGGCTCTGCCACCGGTGCTGCCACAGGAAACGGCACCGAGAAACGCTGAGCTGGGAGACTTTGGAGTTTTGTAATAACTAATAGGGATTTTTCTAACTCAAACAGCAACTCACCACCAGATAACAACTTGTGAGCGCCTGATGAATCCGGGAGCAGCCAGACTGAGAGTAATTTTGTTTGTCTGGTTCTGAGATGCCCCAGATGAAGTTAGGTGAAGTCAGTGACACAGAAAGACCTTTGTGAGGGATTTGCCAGTGGGGAGCTGTGCTGTTTCCTACCTCCCTGTTATGGAGAGCAGATAAGGGAGCGTGCTCTGGCTGTGTGACTGCATCCATGGCCTCCAGGGATGCTGGGTCCTCACCAGCAGGCCCAGAGCTGTCCCACTAGTCTGGGATGTGTGGTGGTGGTAGGATCCCTGCCTAAAAGTGATGCTGGAGAAGGTGATAGAGGCAGCAGCCCCATCCTGCAGACACAGGGATTTCCCCAGTGACCATGGTGGAAAGCTCTAAAACTTTAATTAGTGAAGAGAAAATGCTCAAATCACAGAAAAAGCTAAACTTTGCTTTACTCAGGCTGAATCATAGTGGAAAACTGCATCACTGTGTGATGAGAAAGTCACCAGTTGTGTTGAGTTTGCATGGCAAGGTTTGGTAGTGAGGAGCTACAAGACTGGGTTCTGTGAGGAGCTGCTGGAAGGTTTCCCAATGCCTGATGGAGCCAAGTCCAGCTGCTCCAAGAGGCACCTGCTGCTGGCTAAGGACCAGCAACAATGGCAGTGCCCTGGGGAAAAGCCCTGCACAACTGCAGCTGGAAGAGAAAGGAGAGAAAACCAGCAGAGAAGTTAAGCCTGGGAGGAGGGGATGGTTGGGGTTAGGGTGTTTTAAGATTTAGTTTTTATTTCCCATTATCCTACTCTGATTTGGTTGACAATAAATTGAATAATTAAGTAATTAAACTAATTTCCCCTCTAGTTGAATCTGTTTTGCCTATGACAGTAATTTCTGATTAATTTTTCCTTGTCCTTACTCTGGCTCACAAGCCTTTTGTTATGTTTTCTCCCCACTGCCCAGCTGAGGGTGACAGGGGTGCTATGGTGGGACCCTGACATCCATCCAGGGCTAATAATCCAACACAACAGCAAATGAAAAGACTCCCATGTCCTTTCCCAAGGGTGGGATGGAGCTGATGGCAGAGATGTCCCCATCTCTCATGAAAGGACAGCTCCAGCTCCAGTGGGGTCCCCACTGTTCCTGCAGCCCTGGCTGTACCTTCACCCCAGCCCCACCCAGGGATGAGCCTGCCCTGTTTCCCTACCAAAGAAAGGTGCTTGACTCAGAAATGTGCCCTCAGTTTTTCTCCTCTTGGAGCTCCTTGGGCTCTGTGATCTGGAGCATCTCCCACACCACAGGGATCCTGCCCAGGCTCCCAAGCACCAATATCCCTGTGGCTCTGAGTCTGGGCTCTGCCAGAAGGCACAGCCACAGGCTCAGCTCTCCCCTCTTTGTCCCAAACCAGAAAGATCCCAGCACAGCCACCAAGACAGGGCCTTGAGGGTCTGCCCAGCTGTCACACCCTGCCTGTGGTGACTGGCAGCTGATGGCAGCAGGGATCATGGAATCACAGAGTCAGGGAACCACGGAACAGGTTGGAAGGGGCTCATAAGGGTCATTGAGTCCAGCTCCTGGCCCTGCACAGCACCATCCCACAGGTCACACCATGTGCCCAAGGCATTGTTCGTGTTCTCTTCTCATGCATTTCTCCTGCTGCCATGCCTGGCACTAGCAGTGCTGGAGTTTACCCAGGGCAAATGCCAAGGCTGCTGTCGAGCCCCTATTTCACACATTTAGAGCATGTATAACAATTTCCAGCAGTTATTTTGTGGATTTATTTCCTACATGTGTGCTGCTGGCACTAAGCAGGTTCTGGTCCATAAGCTGGACCCATCTTTTCCCTCTCCTATCAGACAAGACTTCCCCTGCCTGCAGCTGCACTTTGGCTCCTGCTGGCTCCCCCTCCAGCCCCCACTGCCCTCAGAGCACAGCCTGCACCCCAAAATCCCCCTCCACCATGGCCCCATGCACAAGACCCTCTTCCCAAACAAGGGCTCTCATCCTTCCTTCTCCAGCCCCTCCTTTCACCAGCCACAAGCCAGGTGGGTTCTTTGCTGCCTTTTCCTTTCTCGAGGCCTTGCCCTTGGTGGCAGAGTGGGTACATTTACTGTACATTGTCCCAAAAATGCCAGCATTCCTGACCAAGGAGGCAGCTGCCCTTTGTGACACTCCTCATTAACTGCTGAAGGTAAGAGGGAATTGACAGCATAAACTATGGACACAAAGAGCTCTTTACTCAGTTGTTTATTGCTTAAGCCCAGGGACACTTCAATAAAATCAGTGCATAGTTGATATGAACAAAATAGAAAAATGATGACATTCAAATACATAGTAATTTGAATATATTAACTCTCATAATAAAAATATTTTAAATAGAGGGAAGAACAATAAGTTACAAATCAGCACATGCTCATTCATTGTTGTGCAAAGGCAATCAGACAGTAAGAGTTCCCTAAGATGAGGTAGCAGTATTTTAAATAAGATTGTATTCCACAGAACTACCATGTCATTTCAAAATAAACCTTGAATACTGGCTCTTTATTTTGGGTCCCAAGCAAAGAAAAGCTTTCACCAGCCAGGACTTTTTGGTCTTGAATCTTTAGATTACACATTATAAAAATAAGTTATTTAAATAACATATAATAATAAATAAACTTCAGAAGTGTGATGCCAGTGAGCACCCATTAAAGTTATCCTACAGACTCTCCTGTCTTCAGCATTAATAACTTAAAAGCCACGTACAATAGAAGAGAGACATTGAAGTTGCAGTATCAGTTCCAGTTCCCCCTCCCAGCTTTAGCTGCACTTCCCCAGCTCTGCTCCCAGAAATCAGCCTCCCCCACATCCGTGAAAAATTCATCATTTCAGCCTAGATTCGATCTCTTAGGAAGAGGAGATGATTGTCAAGAAACCTCCCGTCACTAAGAGGAACAGGAAGCAGATAATCTGGTTTTGATTTTGGTAGGTGCTGCAGGAGCAGATAAATGAGTTAAGAGCTGCTCGGCAGCTGCTCCAGGTGCTCTGCTGCTCCCGGCTGGGAAACCTTTATCCCAGCTGCTGGCACATCCCAGCTGCTGGCACATCCCAGCTGCTGGCACATCCCAGCTCCTGGCACATCCCAGCTGCTGGCACATCCCAGCTCCTGGCACATCCCAGCTGGATGGGTTAAGGGCAGCCTGGTGCCAATGAGACCTCTCCTGCTAAGGCTGAGTAACATCTAACACTTGGACGGAGAATTTGGGAAGTGTCAAGTGCCGTTTCCAATCGCAGCTCCGGGTGCCCGAGTATCCTGGGATGAATCCTCTGGCTGTGAGAACTGGCTGTGTTTAGGAGGGCTGGAGCAGGGCTGAAGAAGTGCACGAAAAGAAAGTGCAAAGGGAAAAAATGAAACAAAACGTAACCAAACCACTCCACAAAACCTCTTTCAGAGCCACCAGCAGAGACCCCGGGGCCGGGCGGGCGCCCCAATCACTGTGCAGCCGGCACAGAGCCCTGCAGCCTGTACAGCCCCTGCGTGAAGTTCCCCAGCGCCGGCAAGAAGTGCCGCAGGTAGATCTCATTGTCATCGCTCAGCAAGCAGTTCTGGGGAAGGAAAACGGGAATACATTAGAGCTGGCAGCAGGGTTTAGCAGCTGGGACGGTGGGTAGCCAGGCTCCCAGCCCAGACTGATGCTTTGCTTGCTTCTGTTGTCTCATAAATAACTCAGCAAATAGCTCAGTGGTGAGGATGTTGGCCCTGGAGCTCAGGAATTGTCCTTTGCTCAGCCCAGCAGTGAGTTCCATGACCACTGGTCTGGGGTGGCTGTGGCTGCTGGGAACTGTCATCCCCTTCCCACAGAGGCAGAATAACCTGCAGCACTGGCAGGTTTGCAATGCCCAGCTCTGGCCCCATCCGAGAGAACAAATTCTGGTCAGCCCTGTGGTTCCCTCAGTGTGGGGCACAGGAACCCCTGCCTACCTTCTTGCCATGCAGGCTCTTCAGGTTGGTGATGAGTGGCTCGTAGATCTTCTTGCACCTGGTGACTTTAGCCAGGGCCAACTCTGCCTGGCACAGCAGCTCCTGCTCTGGCAGCTGGGAAACACGAGGGGAATTGTTAGAACCATGCAGCAGAATTGAGTTGAAGTTGCTTGTTCAGGTGTCTGGGACTGGCAGGAGGTTCCACAGTGACTTCCTAACTTGCCTTCATGTTGCAGCAGTGCCCTGGGCTGTGCCCCACGGGGCTGGAGGCACAACCAGCATCAGGCTGAGCACTCACTGCAGTGATGGGCACTGAGCAGCCCCTCAATGGCTAATAAAGCTACCTCAGCTGCAAGTGCTGTGCCCCATAGGAGGCCCTGGCTGTGTCTGGATTTGTGATAAATGCATCTCTGCACTGGTGTTTACCTGTCGATCCGTGAAGGCAACCTGTGCCACTCGGGTGTCATTGCAGGGGACCTGGAGAGGCAACACGAGGGAGAGCCATGGTTATGAGACTGTCATTGTAAGACCATCATCATGAGATCATCCCCAAGAAGTCACCTGCTGTGCCCTCTCCCAGGGAGGGGCATCATGTCACCATCCCTCTCCAGCAGCCATGGCATGGATGCACCCTTGGTGGTGCCGTCACTCAGATCCATCTTTCAGCAAATTTTTCCCAAACAGGCTCCTGGACACAGGACCTGGGTTTGCACAGCACTTGTTTGGGAAGGTGCAGGAGAATCCCTGTGTGCTCAGTGAGAGTAGAGCAGGGAACCCATGGCAGCTCACACTGCCCAGATCACCACGTCCATGTTCCCAAGCTGCCTCTGTCACCCTGACACAGAACATTTTCTTGTTCCTTAGCACTTTTTTTCTGCAAAGTACCTAATGTCAGGTGGAAAACTTCATCTGACCTGACCCCAGGAGCTGCTTGTACCACCAAGTCAAGTGCTGATCACACAAAGTGTAGGCTGAAATGGCCAGGGTGCCCAAGCAGTAGGTGGGATGGAGCGGAATGAGCCAGCAGGAAGGGCTCCTGCCACCCAGGTGGGCACCAATTCCTGGTACCTGGCCTTGGACACTGAAGAACATCACCATCATCATCATCACTATTGAGGTTCAGAAAGCAAAGCAAAGCTGAGAGGTGTAGCAGCATTTACCTGCACTCCTGAGTTGAGGTGTTGGATCAGGAGGATGATCTCTTTCAGTATTTGCTGGGGAGGTGGAGTCACGGGTCTGGAAGAGATGAGTTGGAGCAGGGAGAGTAAAGTGAAAGCTGTCTTCAGCGAGGGCAGCATTCTGTCACCACTGTCTGGGCACGTCCTGTGCTGCCTGGGCTGGGTGGCCAGGGTCTCTCTGCCTCTCTGCTGGAGACAGCACCATTTTTATAGCCTGGAGAAGGACCTGTGTCTCCATTGCAGCTGCCAAATATAGGTATCTTCCTGTGACAAGAGGATGCAGTGGGAGTAAACACCCCAAACAGGGCATTACGTAACGGCGGCAAAGGCTCCCCGATACGTTGAATAACGTTATCTATTATTCTAGATATACGTGCAGATTTTAATCACCTGATAGATAAGGCCATACTGGGATGGGAAGATGAGAACTCATTTTCAGTGTTCAAGGATCTATTTATGATCAAGCATGTTTGTAACATGCTGCATGTGGAAAGCCATGGACATAGGCAGAACTGAGCCAAGTGTGTTGCAGGGCTTGAGTAAAGTCAAGTCACGATCTTATGTGCAGAGAAATATCCATTGGTGCTTTCCTGGTCTCCACAATGGAAAAGACAGTTCTGTGGAAGGATCAGCTCTAGAATGTGCATGGCTGGATGCCTGCCAGGCTCCTCCTTGAGTGTTGGTGTCTCATGGGATGACATGGCACCTGCAGGTACCTGGACCTCTCCTCCTGCAAGGCTCCTTTTGGTCCTTGGGCCATGCTGGGACCATGGAGCCCTGTGCTACAGCTCAGCCACCACCAGCAGAAAAGGGGATCATGGGCAGCAGCAATGCTTCAGGGAAGGGCCTGTCACAGGGATGCTGTTGGAGGAAGAGCTGAACTTCATGCCAGAAAATATTAATCTCCTTTGGTCATAACAGCAGTAGCTCCAGCAAGCTCAAGTTGTCACAGATTTGAAGGAAAAGAAAACCTCAAAACTTTTATCAAGATGTTAAACATATGCAAAACCAAAAAAGTGCTCTTGCTTGTAAAGGAAGAAGCAGCTGAGGGTGTTTTCTGGCATGTGGGTATTTGGCTTCAACCAGGACTTAGCACAAATCCCATTGTGGGAGGATGGCTCCTGCAGTGCCCAGCTTGGCATCCCACTCCACCCCATGCTGTTCCATGCCATGCCATTGTCCCTCTCACAGCATCCAAGGGGACATCAGAAAACCAACAGTAGTTCAGGGATTCAAACAATCATCTTTTTGAGCAGAACAGACAAAAACCCATAGTCATTTCCCACCACGGCTGGTCTTGTCAGCAGAAGTTTTGTGGGGAAAAAAGTTGACTTGACAAAATGGCTCATTTCTTCTCCAAATTCTTAAATTACTTTTGCTGCATGCACAGGTGAAGCAGAACCTTGTGGCTCTGCTGTCACCAGCTGTGCTGCTGCCTCTTCTGGGGCAAACCCTGTCCAGAGAAGCCAAACTTCAGCTGGTTCCTGCTTAGAGGCTTATAAAAAGTGCAAATTGTCAAATGAATTTAGAAAATATAGAAACATTTAAGTTTAAACTTTTTTTCCTGTTTTTCCTTCTTTTTTTTTTTTTCCTTTCCAGTGAAGTAGAGTTATCACAGGGTCTGAGGGAGCCTGAGGGAGCCTGAACTTCATATTTCAAACAAACCCCTTCCCACTTTGCTGCACTCTTTGTCTATGGAATGACCATTGGCTTAAGGTTGCAGTGTCAAGACTGGACATCAGAACTCACCATTTGAGTGACCTTCCTGTATTAGCCTGAAAAAGATTGTTTTCCTGAAAAAACAAGTTGGTGACAGTTCCCAGTCATTGACTCTCCTGTGAATTAGAGAGGCTGGGTCAGAGCCAGGAGCACTGCCCCCACTGCAGCTGGAGGCTGCACAGTGCAGGGTGTGATGCCCACCTGTCCCAAAGGTGGCCCTGCCTCCCTTGAGCCAAGCTGCTGCAGCAGGATGCACCATGACCCCAGGAAAGATTCTGTGGCCCTGCCACTGTGCCCGGGCACAGTGTCCCAGCAGGATCACAGGGCTACAGGGGGCTGTGGAGAGTGTTCCCCTGGTTTTGGATCACCCCACTCTGCAAACCATGCACGGGAGAGGTATGGTTTACCCCCAGGCAGGTAAAATCATTCTCCAAACTACTGATATAGCAACATGAACCTGCTGATGGGAAAAGCTGACATGTACCAATTTGGGTTGTGGGGATGGAAAATGATAGCTGGAAAGTGGAACCCAGTTCTGAGAAACAGCACTGAGGAGGGTCTCATGTGAGAGGGGATCAGAGCTGCTGGAGCATGGGACCTGTAGGGAACAAAACCAGCTCCTTCCAAGAGTCTCAGTCAATCAATCTGTCCTTCCCAAAGGGACTGGTGTGCTGAGACAGAACAACCAGGACCCCAGTGATGCTGGTCAGAGTGGACACAGAATCCCAGGTATCTGCAGGAAATGGGGAAATGCCAATCCATAATTTTAGCTGGGCTGAATTTGTTCCTCCCCAGTTAAACATCCAGTAACTTCACCTTGATGCTGGGCCATCCCAGTGGCAGCTTGCCAGCAGGAGGAGGGGAAATGTTCCCACCCAGCTGCTTTGCCATCCCGCAGGATCCTGGCTCAGGATGGGAGGAGGACCCCAGCACAGCTGGCAAGGAAGGCACCCACTTCTCCTAGGTGCCTTTCCCTTCCCCTCAGTCTCCTCATGCTCAGCTCCCTCTCCCTGGCAGCTGGAGCAAAGGAAGGCAGCTGAGTCACCTTCCCACATTTGCTTCAGCAGCCAAATTCATCCCTGTGGCAGGTGGAGGATTTGTAGAGGGATAGGATGGGATCATGGCATTTAGAAACAATGTGAGAACTCAGGAGGGTCCAGGGCATACTTTAATTGAGGTGATTTAAATAACTTTAGCTTGTCCTTGATGGCCTGATTTTGGATGACCCTACTAACCATTTTCTCACTTCCAACACTATCCCAGTGTTGTCTTCTATGAAATCCTCATGGAGAAACCATCACACATCTTCCAGGCCATTCTCTCAAGTGTGCTTTTCCTTCCTAAGCAGAGCAATTAAACATTTTATAAGCTGAAAAAAACCAAATGTGGGTCATGGCATAATGTATAGCATCAGCACATGTAGTATCTCTTGAATCAGTGGTTGGGTTGATTTGCTTTACAGTGAGTTCTCCCTTGTGCAGGGAGTGCTGGAACCTTCCACCTTCCTTCAGCTGCTGCAGCTGGAGGAAAGGGTGCACTGTAGCTCCAGCAATTTACTTTTCCTGCATAGATCAAATCACACAAATAGGACGGAGCCAGAAGGAGAATTTGCATTTTGCACAGCATTCCCCAAAGGTGTAACCTTGCAGAGTAAAGCTGGCTCCTGGCTGATTGCCCGGGGGGCAGCAAACCCCGTCATACTGAAATAGATGAGATGATACTTGGTGACATTTAAATGCAAAGTTGCAGGGAGACTGCAAATGATTAAGCTTTTGAAAGCATCATCTATATTTATTGCTTTGGTTTGTGGTGTTTATTTGTAGATAATCTCATCTGCTTGTGTTTTTTAATGTAATTTCTAGGGCATATAAAAGCTCTTTGCCTAAAATGTGGCATGGAGGAGGGAGCTGCATGGAGAAGTTGCACCTGGGAGTAGCGAGTTAAGTAAGTCAGTTTCTTACTTCATGCAGGCCATAAAGCAGCTTTTGTTAAAAAACAATTTAAAAATTCATCTTCTCTGCAGTTTGCAAACCCAAAGTACTTCAGGGCAAGTGTTAGACAGCAGTCTGTAAACAGGCAGCAGAGCTGTACTGCAGCAGTAATACTGAAGGAAGCACCAGAAAATCGAAGTATTGGTTTTCTATTGCTAATGTAAATTCCACTTAGAAACAAAATGTTCAGACAGAAGTGTCCTGGAGACCTCTGGGTTTTCTTCCTAGTGAAAGTAATTGGCAGCTTGTTGAGTAAGTGCAGATAAAGCAAAAATAACCATGGTACTGAAGAAATGGATGCTGTGGCACAGAGGTGGAAGGAAAATCTCTCACCTGAGTGGTGCATGCCAAAGACCTCCACCTCCTGCAGATCCCTGGCTTCAAATGCATTTGCAGGGCTGAGGCTGCAGCCAGACTGAATTTCTTGGAAGGGATTTGCAGCCAACCAACCCTTCCAGGCCAACAGGCACAGTAGGTGTTAGGTACTCTGACAAGTGGCTTTGCTATTATCATCCCAGGCAACTGCCTGAATCTCAGCTCCATTCCCTACAGCAATTCCACTAACTCGATTATTTTTTTTACTTTGCAGCTGGTTTTTTTTGGCTCTTAACCAGGTGTATCTGTGTGCATGTTCCTTTGAGGTGTGTGCACGGATTGCCGTCTGCAGGTCAGGTGCTGTGATTTCCCTGCTGCAAATCCATCCCCACTCCCACCAAGATGGGAAGTGAACAGAAACTTTCTCCATCACTTTGCCACCTGCCCAGTGAGTCACAGCAATAAATCTGTGCTTGTTTGCCATAAAATGTCTCTGCTTGGTTCTGCACTTTGTGCATCATCCCGTAGGGGCAAGAATCCCTCTCCTGGGATGTTCTGCTCCTGTGCCCTCCTCCCCTCCAGCCCTCCCACGCTGGGTGGTGGCCATCCCATGTCACAGGGCAGAGCAGGGCTCCCCTTGCCGTGGTGCTGGGGGCAGCTGAGGTGCCCATCTGCTGCTGCTTCTCGTGGGCATGGAAAGGGCGGCACCGCTGTGACCAGAGCAGTCAGGGCCATTCCTGCCCTCACCCTCCCAAGGCGCCCATCAATACCAGAGTATCAGCAAAGTACCTGAAGTTTCTCTTACACTTAATTCACATAAACAAGTTTTTTATTTTCTTGTCCACATGAAAATCATGGGGCTGCCAGTTTCTTTTCCATGCTGTCTGCTGTCAAGGAGCCTATAGATTATTCAAATTATTCACTGAAATTTTTTATCATTTTACTTGATTTGACATAGGAGAGGTTGCTTTCCCACTACATTTCCTGTGTTTTCCCCTATCCTCTGGAAAAATGTTTAACGTCTGTGAGGATAAACTTGGGCAAGGCTGATTAGACAAAAATGTACCCCAAGTACTTCACAGAGGGACTGTGAGCCATGGCCTTAACTTTGGAAAAATAGCAGGACAGAATTCATAAAGGCTGGGGAGTCACTTCTGATGACAGTGCAGAGCTGAGGTGTACGTGTCATGCTAAACTAAACAGGTCATAGAGGCAAATTTGAAAATACAAAGCTTGTTTTTTTCTGTTGATTATATCTTTCAGAAAATTTCCCTTCAGGAAGTAGTACTAGAGTCAGTGAAGCTTCTTATTTTAAAACTGCAGACCTCATGCAGGTTAGTAGCATTTTCCTGTTCCTACTCTCCACCCCACCGCCTCCCCAGCTGTGTGTTCACTGCTTTTTGGGGAATTGGTAAAACGTAATTGCTAGGAAGTCCCATTCATCTTCTTATCTTTGAGTGGTTTCCCGATGACTGGGGTCACCCTGACACTGGTAGCTTGCAGTTTCAGAAAATTTATGTGGAAATGACCCTTAGCTGAAGATCTTGGTTCCTGCCATTGCTCTTTAAGGCACCTACTGCCCTCCACCCCGGCCTTTGCCATGGAGAAGAACCAGAGCTGGGATGTACTGGGCTCTGTCCTTTCCCATGCAGATATCCAACCCCTCAGCAGGTGGTGTTAGAGGCAGTGATGTTAATGTGAGGGGCTCAGCTGTGCCATCCTCAGGAGCAAAGGCCCTGGGCCACCATGCTCAGCCAGCCCCAAGCCCTGTCCACACAAGCCAGGTCTGCTTGCACCCCCCCCTACAAACTTCTCCTTATCCCTGCAAAAATAAAGGGATTCCTGCACCCTGGAAGAGAAGGAAGACACCATGCAATGTTCTTATGCTCACTGAAGCATTTGCCAAAGAGAAATGTCCTGATGTTACAGAAATTAACTTTCTTTCATGGTGGTTTAAAGATTCTTCCTCTGAAATTGTGCTTTGGTCACAAACCGTTTTCTGAGGAGGGTCAGCCCATCACTGCTGATTGCAAGGATTTAAAGAATTACAAGTTCAGCTTCTGCTTGTGGACTCCTACCAAGAACAGAGTTAGCCTCTGACTTGCTCACAAAGAAACAGGGACGCAGAAATTCCTTCTCTCAGGGCTTGCATGGCAGCCAGGCATGGTTTGTGATGATAAGGCCCTTTGCACTTTGTAGCAGGCCAGCCCCATGGCTTTCCAGTGTCACTCCCACTGAGAAGCAGGTTCCCTGGGGCTGCCAAGCTGTTGTAACACCAAGGAAAAGAGCTTCTGGAAGAACTCTGAGAAGGGTAGCCGAAGTTCAGCATCCACACTGAATCTCTGAGACACTTATGGTCCATTTTCCTATTTGCATACACCGCCATGAAGAATCAGAATATGACACAAGGCACTGAGCAGAGAATTCACTCATTCATCTGCTTTATTCTGAAGCAAAACTGACTTGATTGTCTTTGAACAGCCAGAGTTAGGTCACCTTGTAGAGAAAGCAGTAAGAGCTCTCTTTGAAGCTTGTCAGTTTTGGGTAGATAAGGTGAGTAGCAATGAATATCCCTTCAACCAAAGCAACACCCATCAGTGCTGACCTTGCCAGAGATGGAGAGCAAGCCATATTCCCCTGGCAGACCTGCAGCTATTCCAGAGAATCTGCAACAATCTCCCACAGAGCACATGTGCAAAGAACATCACAACTTTATTTTCACTTTCAAAGCATAAAATACATCAAAATTTAACTGCGTGGTGTTCATTTAAATTCTTTCAAATTATGGTGATTCCTAAGCCCAGGCAGAGAAATATGTAGAAAGATAAGTTTAAAAGTCTCACAGTTTTAGACTCTGGCTAAATTTGTTACAAATCTTTAACAGAATATGATATGAAGGAACTACACTTTCAGACACCTACACTGAGCTCTATCAAGTCAGGCAGTGTATAGTGTAACAGGTTAGGCTGTCCATAACATGTAATTACCTGGCATTCTAATGAACACAGGAGCCTAGGGAGCTGACACTGCATTTCATGATCTCAGAGCACTGGTCAATGTTCTTCTTTATCCTGTAGAATGTTTCCACATACTCAGAACGGCCCAGAAGTTCAACAAAATCTTCATCGTGAGTAATCACCAGAAGCTGAAAGTTGCGTTGATGTAAGCGGCTCTTTATTATCCTACAAAAAGATATTACTGAGTGTGCATTCACCTAAATCCCATGTGGTAGCATTAGAGAACTTGCAAACACAGAGCACAAAAACATTTCATTATTGATAACAAATGACATGAACCACTGAGTAATCTAATACTGATTACCCATTCTTTTTACCCACATAAAAACCCCCATCAAATTATGTAAGAAATATCTTTATCTTTTCCGGATAGGGAGGGAATCTAAAACTACTCACAACGAAGATGTACCATCTTAAAATATAATTCACTACTGCCAAATGGGTATTGAAAATTAAGCATCACAAGGAGACCCCACTTACTCCACCAGGGCGTGTGCCAGGGACTCGATGTTTTCTCGGTCGAGGTTGGTTGTAGGCTCGTCCAGGGCCAGAATGCCACAGTTGAGACAGAATGTTTCTGCCAGAGCAAGGCGAATGATAAGAGAAGCAAGCACCTGAGGGAAAGGAAAAAACCCAAAAATCTCAAGCTTCAAACTGTTTAAAGAGGATCTACACACAACCACCTGTTTTTAATGCCATTACAAACTGTGACTGAAGTTTGCAGCACAATGTGCTGACAGTTCACAAAATGAACATACCTAATTAATTACTGAAAAACTACATTGAAGCTTCCAGTTTGAATTCAAAGATTGACTCTACAAAGAAGTACTCAAAATTTGGAAGACACTGGAAGTAAGGATTCTAATCTGAGGTAAAGACAGTATGACACTGCCATTCACATCACGTCACTGCAGCAGGTGGAAATTTGTCTGCATATTACTAAGTTTGACTCACTGAATTCCCGACTTTTTACTAAAATTGCAATTAGGATTACAATAGGATTTACCACCTTCTATGTTAGTTTTGGATCAACATGCATAATCATATTTATAAGATCTTTTCAACTACTAAAAACTACAGAACACTCAATGGAAACCGCTGCCAAAAATATTTTCCAATTATCATGACTGCTGACATCACATTTCATGATCAAAGAAGAATTCTCAGAATTTCAGCTAAGAAACTAAGTTTCACTCTCATTTACATAGGACTCCAATGCAACATCCTAAACTACTCTAGGAGAGGACACATTTAATAGATCAAACAGGTGGAAACAACCCTCAATGTGTGGGTGTGGTTAACTGTGATGAACCTTTGATCACAGGTATTGTCACAGCTGGTGTGTCATCAGGCCTCTTGGCCAGTGTGTGTTATCGAAGCTGAATGGATAAACCACAGAGCAGTGAGCTGACAGCACAGGAGGAAATGCAATGCCTAGAAGTATGGCTAGCTGTGATATTGGTGACATGAACTGAAAGGTTATAGTCAGCAGCAGGTGAAAGCAGCATAGCTTGGAAGAAGGGAAGTCTTATCAACTTAGAAGTAGATGCAGTTGTAAAAAGAAGACCAAGGGCTCAGAAAGAAAAAAAAAAAGGTGAAGCAAATCAACAGACCTGAAGCTGAGGTAACCTCAGTGGTAACTAGGAAGAGACAAAATGGGAGGACTTGAACTTGAGGACAGAGGGAAGTCAAACCCTTCACTCCTGCAGGGCCCATCTGAAACAATGGGTTTTGGCAGCCCAAAGCAAGGTTCAGATGTTCAATCATATATTGTGTAACACTCAGACAGAGTGATGGGAAGCTGTACACAATAATAAATTAGAGTTGGAGCTGCCTATTCTTTGGTAACTTGACTTCTCTGCATTCATGTGAGTCAGTTTTCAGAACCCCTGTTATTGTGTACTGAAGATGAAGAGCCATTACCTTTTGCCCAGCACTACATCTTCCTCGCATATCCAGTGCTGTATCTCCCTTCACCATTACTACCCTGTAATTGTAATTTCTTCTTTTGTCAGTGGCAGAGACATTCTCATCTACATCAGAGCGAATTTCTATATACTCAATATCTGAAAATGGGAAGGAGACAGACCACACACTATCAAAAATCATGAAAAATATAGGATTAATGGGAGATGAGAGGTATAATATGTAGTAACAACAAAGATTCCATTCAGAACTCCGACTGATAGATCCATCTTGGAAATCAACTTTTCCAAAATGGAAGGAATGAACTCGTGCACTGTCCTGTGTCAAAGAAACCTAACCTTTGGAAGACACAGAAAAGTGAAAATTAACTCTGCTTATCCTGCAAGTTACTATATAATGTGCAATAAAAAGACTGCAGCGGTGAAGAACAGATACAGTCTTTAGAATGGAACCAGCTATTCCCCATCTTGAGAACAAACACTCTTCCATATGCAGTGCTCAATATCAAATGGATACATGTGGGTTAAACTTGAAAAAAAATTACTACATACCTTGTCCTCTGTAAATGCTTCGCCACAGGTCCCGAATTATTTTGTTAATTTCTTCCATTTTTATGCTATGAAATGTCATTATTGCTCTAAAAAACAACAGCAAAAAAAGTCAATTGTTAGAGATGCAACCGTGGACTGCCATGGACTTCTAGAGGCTTTAAGGCAGGTGGCAGCTCCCTTTCCTTTCCCTTCATACTTTTACTAAAAATACAGAAAATACTAGTTTATTTTGGACAGAGACATACCTAAGGAGTAACAACATGTCACTGTGTAAATAATTCTATGCTAACAGCTCAGTTTTAAGAAGCAGGAAAGTAATGACAACTAATATATTTGCAGTCACTCAATGGAGAATGACTTTACCTGACTTTTTAAGAGATTATGATTTATATGTGAGGCTTATTTTCAGCCTGACACCAAGAAGATGTGATGTTAAGCTTTCCAGAACAGGAGTGTTACTCTTTGGCACAGTCGCCAACACTGCAAACAACAGCAGGAAAGGAGAACCTGAAGTCTCCTCAGAGCAGAGAATTCCTATTGGAAATATAATTTGTAATTACCTAAGCAGACATCATGACAAGAACTACCTTTCAGCAGCAAGAGTAACACAGGACATCATTAATAATGTTTAATTTAATTTCTCTGGTTAACATAGCAGCATGACTTTAGTTCATTAACAGATGAAATCCTACAAAACACTCAGAAAAGGACAGGACACTGCATTTCTAACTTGGCTTTTTACAGAAAAGCTACTCCGTAATGAAAAAAATGCTCACTTACTTTATGGCAATGTCTTCTTTCAAAAAATGTGGTAGAAATAAAATATCCTTCTGAAATAGACTTTTACATATGCTTTTTCTACCTTTGCTCTTCCACCTGCTCTGGGGAATACTGAGGTACCAACTCTAAGTAAAAATGAAGCATTTTCAACTATTTACTTAACCCCAAGAATGCATTCCTCATCAATATTTATCATAAATCTCTAAATAGAGTCAATAAAGATGATCTGATAGCATGGAATACCCAAAACGTTGGTTTTCCCAGCCACAGATGCAGCTCTGGCCATTAGAGTTCGCATTTTGTCTTGCTGATTATTCAGACGATTACCGCTAAGTGATCTTATCTATTTTTCTTGAAATTACAAGACTGTTTTCCTGTTTAGCCTTAAATAGAAACAATAGATTGTATGATACCATACCAAAAAATTCTAAAAAGTAAATTCTTGGAGTGCATTTCCATTACAACTGAAAGGGAAGACATACATGCTCTGATCAATTTAGATCTCCATACAATAAATTCCAGATTAGATTACATTCTAATATTATGTTTACTTTATTTAATGTTACTATCAAACCAGCTTAGAACAGGGTTTCTCTAAAATGTCCTTTCAACTTGGAAAGTTCTCATTTATTTTGTTTCTCTTCTTGACCATTATGCTGTATCCACAACCACATAATTACTCTTCCATGCTCCTTTTTCTAGCACTAGTAAAGCTTTTCAAAAAGAAGGCCAAAATTCCACACTTTATTCAAGACTACAGTGGTCAAAATGTTTCTCTTTCTTTCTCTCTCTTTTTTAATTCCTAATAATCATCTTTCTGCCACAGAGCACCAATTTTCTATTTCCTGAAATGTACCCACTGATTCCAAAGTCCTCTCTCACTGTCCATCAAGTTGCTCACTGCTAGCCCATCATTATAACCAAGGAAAGAGGGTTTTTAGGAAGCCATGTTTTATTTCATATATGGTTACCAATTTTGAGATGCTCTTTTTGCCCAGTCCAAGACTAGCAAACAAGCTTCCAGAGGAAACAGAAACAAGAACAGATTTGCTACACTTTCCATCAAATGCCAGACATGTTTCTTATGATCTTACTTTCTTTAATATAAGCACAAAACCACCCACACTGGAAAAGGACAAAAAAACCCCTCTACACTGTAATGTTCTTTAAAACATATTTACCTGAGAAAATGCCATGGGAAACAAATCTACCTGGCATATCTTATGCATCTTAAGATATGACCAGAATATGCTAAAATACATTGCTATAGAAATGGAAGTAGAAGGGTCCAGGTTAAAAATGAAGGATTTAAACATCGATTTCACCTTTCCTTATCTCTCTCCTACTGCTGTACTGCAAATACAAGTCCTACACATGTACAAAGAAAATTCCAAATAAGTCTTTCAGAGAATTGGGAATTCAGATATCAGACTTATCTATGCCTGTATTAAATTCCAATCATTACCATCAATGCATTTAATATGTGTACATTATAGACATTAATTTACAAATTTTCTTACATCATACCAGTCCTGTGCAGTTTCCAGTATAGTTTCATTAATTTACTTAGGAAGACTTACCTTTTTACGTTTTCTTAATATTTAAATGCCAGAATTTATAAAGAGAAATTATATATCTCAAGGAATTATATCAATTTACTCTAAGTTACCCTGGAAGCCTGAAATTTAAAGCTGCTTTGGCATCAAGGTTATCGGTATTAATAAAGATAAAAACATTTAAGAATCACCCTTGGTTGGCAATACTTACTTATCAAGAGCCTTGTAATAAAGGTCCAGATCTTTGTTCACCAGCTCTGTTGTTCTCATGACAATCATCATGTCCCTGTATTTTTCTTCTGCATCTTTGAACTGTGGCTCTCTGAGCTCCTTCCTAAAGCGAACAATCTCCTCCTCAAACCCACGCTGGCGGCCAAGGGCAATGTGATGGTTCCTTTTCAGAGATTCTATTTTCTCCTCCAATTTTTTTTGTTCACTGTGAAACCATAATTGCTACTTGATAATTGAAATTATTTTGTATTTAGAGTTGCAATTTTTTTAATCAGGGTTCTAATTTTGAGTTTATGTTAGACAACAGCTCATTGTATCATATCTATAAAGTCTGTAACAGCTAAAATCATAGTACTAATGCCACTGAAATTAAGACAGTATTGAAATAAAAATAGTTTTAAATTTATTAAGAACATATTCTAATCACTATTCTGAGTAGAGAAGCAGTCAAGTTGAAATGCTAAAGTGCTCTATGTAGAAACAAAAAAAAAAATTATAGATGGATACTTAGCAAAATAAGATTAATTATTGGGTAAGCTCTAGCATGTTAAATATTTCACGAGCAAGAACCAGCAAAGGAGTAATTACTTTTCAAAGTGTTTATTATCTAGGCAATTAGTACTAAACTACTGAAGTAAATATAAAATTTGCTGCTAGGAGCTAAGCGAGCAGACTGAAAATAAAAACTAAATACTCTCATCCAGAAGCATGAATTATTTAAATGTGGATTTCTCAGTAAAGATCATGAAAAGGATTGGACTGGAACAGGTATGAGCAGGTATCTCTATTTTTAGCCAGAAGCACTGTATCGTTTCACTGAGTTATTTACATGGTCATCACAGGGATATGTACTGAACACAGGTGTGAAGGAGGAAGGGCTCTGCATGAGTGGGGCAAACAGAGGATCAGGACACACTAAAACACAGTGACTGCAACATTCAGATGTTCAATGAATTCTTGTGCAAAGCACACTATTCTGTTTTGAAGGTGCTTACTTTCTCATCTGGGGGACTTTCATTTCTCCCATCTCCTTCATAAGTTGTTTTATGTTGTCTTCAACTTCTTTCAGCTCCTCATTCCTCTTCCTCAAAGTGAGATTATCCTCCAGCCACCTTTCCTGTATCTAGTACCAGAGAAAGCAAGAAATTGTATAACATTTCACTACGTTGGTTATCAATCACAATGTATCAGTTCTACACAACTCTGAAACATGCTGCAACCATAAAATAATTGACAACAACAAAAATTATCACAGTGAGAATTTACCTTGTCCTAGAAATAGAGTATAATGGAAATCAGCAGTATTATTCCATCTTTCATACTGGAAATAATACTTAGCAGTGCTTACTACCACAAGTGAACACAAGAGTGATTCCTTTTGAGAATATTAATCCATGTTTCAACCAGGACAAGTAGTTTTAACCAAGGATGAGATTTAACCAAGCCCCTATCCCAGTTCTACAACAGTAGAGAGTGACTGAAGGGGTAGAATGGGGAAAGACATATTTCCTATAAGGAATGTAAACAGTATTTGAAACATATACACAAGAATTTAAAGTACATGATAAGTCTAGAGTAGCAAGCAACTTTTGGTATCTGCAGTTTGTACTTTACTTAAAAATGCAGGTATTCCCCACATAAAGATACTCCTGAGAATGCTGACTACTATCCCACCAGGCCTAACTCTCAGAAATAACACAAGATGATAGTTAGAGATAAATGGTTTTCAAATTTGCACATACAAATCTCAAGACTATTTTCAGCCTAATACATTTATAGCAGCTATCCTGACTAACAACTGATCAAATAAACCAAGATGAAGCTAATTTCACACCACTGCAGACAAACCAAAACTAGGAATTATTTCAACTGTGCCAAGTATACTTTAAACAATATATCCACCTTTTGAGTGTCAATATCTTGTCGGGTCATTTCCATCTCTTTACTTATCTTTTCCTTCTGTTTCTCACAGGCAGCCAAATGAGAATTTACTTCCTCAAGTTCAGACTCCTTTTGCTAAAAAAATATTAAGAAAATGGTATATGATTTAAAAACAGAAGTACTTTTGATGCTAACTTTTTATTGACTTTTTTTAGATTACCTTTTTATAGTCTTCTTTTCCTTGTTGAATATAGTTTTCAATTTCTTTCACGTACTTGTTTATATCTTTAACTTTCTCATTTATGCCATTCATCTGCAGAGAAAAGATTGCAAATGAAATATGGTTTTATGTCCAAGAACAGATATGGTCTGTATCAAAGATACTGGACAACACTAGTACCAAAGAATAATTCCTTATTGTAACTCCCTTTAGTTTTCTAATAAAGTCTTCAGCTTCTAAAATCCCAGTACTACTTGTAAGCATGAAAATATTTCCCAAAATGAATGAGGGGCACTTAACCTGGGAAGAACCAGGCACTTGTCTCTTGGCAAGGACAGGTGATGGTCATCCTTGCTGTTCCTCTTGGGTCTATCAGGAAGGGCTTTTGAATGCCAGCAGCCACTAAATATTGCCAAATGTCCCAAGAAGTCTTTTTTCAAGACTGCCAAAGATTCACTACAATTGAGTTTTATGTCCTGACTGACATGCTCCTTTCATTCCCTAAAAGCTCTATAAATCTAAAGCATCTCTTGGAGTCATTAATGTTTCCTAAATGCAAACTCAGTACTACAGCTTCCATCCATGCCTGAAAAACAACATCTAATCCCATCTCACAACAATGCTGAGAGCAAACAAACCTTCTCTTGTGTTTCTTTATTACTTGCAGTCCTTTTATTCACTAGTTCCTCCTTCTCCTGCTGCAATTCGTCTAACTTTGCATCCAAAGGAAGTACTTGCTCTTTTGCTTCCTGAAACACAGTTGGAAAAATCAGTTTTTATTTTCACATTCTGATAAAGGTCAGTAATTTTTCAAGCAGTAAAAAAAGTAATGTGTGTATTAAAACAAGAAAACGTGAAAATGTGTATTCTAAAAGTTCTGGAAATTCCCAAAGATACACAACAGCAACACATTTAAAAATCCATCCCATTGTCTAGGACTAGAGAAAATATTAAGTATGACCAGATTATTATCTTTTATTTCAAGGCCAGCAAAGCCAAGGGTTAGACAATTAAGAGTATTTCTCACCTTGATCTCTCTGCATAAGGACTGAACTTCAGTGGTTAACTCCACAGTCTGCTCCTCCAGCTGCTGCCGCCGCTGCATGCTGCTGACAATCTGCAGCTTCTCTGCTTTGAGCTCATTAACTGCACTCTTCAGCTGCTGAATCTGGCTCTGCTGGTCCTGCTTGAGTTTTTGCTTTAACTCAATTTTACCAGTAACTGCAGATGAAAACAAACAGTCAATATGTTAGTAAAACCATTACTGTAATCCTTATGAAAAGTCACCTCTAAATTAAGCTGGTATGACTCCAAAAACCAGTAACAACCAACCAGGAGAATACAGCTATTTGAGAACATAAATAAACTAAAATTTTAATGGCAAGAATTTTGGAACATTACTTTTAGTATAAAAATGAAATAACAGGTTTGTAAGACCTACCTGTATCCCACAAGTGTTTCTTCTCTTGTTTTTCTTGGCTTACTTGAAACACAGTTCTAGTCAAATCGACACCTAGCAGCTTAGCCTCCTGCTGAGCAATTTTTCGTTCAAGATCCCTAATATCAGTCTGAAAGTATAAGGAAGAGTACCATTACTACTGTATTAGTGTTTAACAATGTATTTTTTCACCCCTGGAACATAAGAATAAGCTCAGGGTTTGAGGCACTCAAGAGCTTCAAATTTAGCTTCTCTTGTAGAGCAGTATCACATCATTAGCAGTAGGGTTATGTCAGCTGCTAGGAACTGGAATTCCTAACTGTGGATGGAATCAGTCAATAAGGAGGCACAGGCCTTTAACATCCCCAGCCCACGCCAGGACAGTTCCATGTGCAATCTGGCCCTGCAACACTGGAATTGTTGGAGCCTCAGGAGCTGCTGACATCTCCACCTTGTGAAATGCTCTCAGTCTCAGCCTGGCCCCAGCTTCCCTCATTGCTCCTCTGAAGGTGCTCAGTCAAGCAAAGATTTTGTGTTGGCAGTAAAGACATGAAGACTGTTCAAAACTGTCTCCTATGCCAGAATAATAAAAAGTGCAGGATTTCTCTTTCCCTTTGCCATATATTCACATGGCACAGAACCAGGAAACACATGTGAGATGCTGAGAATACAGTGACCTATAATGACTATGAGGACTGAAAACACTTTGGTGTACTGGTGGTTGTGCACAGTTCTGGATTACACCTCTTTTTTCAGTTCATATAGCACAGAACTGAATCACAACTCAAGGGACTCTGCAGTGCTCAAAAAAAAGTTCTGCTAAAGTGAAGTTTCATTAATACAAGTTCACCTATGTTATACTGCCTTTGGAAGTACTGTAAAATAAGGATCTCAAAGTTCTGTCATATTACCGAATAACAACATATTAAAATGCAAGTGAATATCTAAAAAAAAGTTACCAAAGCATACCTGATACCGTTCCATCAGAGTTATATCCTGTAAATGTGCTTTGGCACCTTCTTCCTCAGACAAAGCTGTCTGGAGGAGTGATTTCTGTTCTTCTATCTCACCCTTCAGGCCTGTTAAATCTCTGTTTGCATTCTGGATCTTGTTCCTCAGGTCTGGAATTTCCTTATCTTGGAGTTCAACTACAGTTTGCCTTAAATAAAATATAAACCCTATAAATTTCCTTGGTCAGAAACAGCAGGATAAACTGAAGACACTCAAGATCACAAAATCTGTGATATGATTTAGTAATGGAGGACTAAATTTAACTAAAATACTATCTCCTTAACCATGCCCACACTCAACTAAGCTTATGTTACATACCCAGATAAGGTAATACATCCCTCATTTTAGGTGAGATTATACAAACAAGCAAACAAAATCTTCTGGTTTTTAACTTCATTACAGCACGTGCTCAGAAGGTACAAAGCACTAAACAAGAGTGCCCTCTTGTGAACAAAAGCTCTACCCTCATATACTCTCAAATACTCTCAAAATACTGCTCCCAACAACGACATTTTGAAATTAACTAACCAGCTCTAGAATAAAGTCTCCTTGATGTCTGCATAGTTTTTTACAATCAAAACCCAAGCATGTGAAAGAACACAGCCTGTAATATGGTTTCCTTAGTACTTTACCTCAGTGGTTTGAGACTCATCATTTCATCACGTTTTTTCTCTTTTCTTTTAAGCTCAGACTCTGTTGACTTCAGTTTGTCTGGGGCAAGGCGCAGTTTAGACTGCAGATCACTAATGACATCTTGCAGTTCAGCCTCTGTCCCAAAACTTCTTTGGCAAACTGGACAACAAGACTGGCTCTCCTCTGTCAGTTGTGTAATGAACTGTGAATAAACTGCAGTGGCTCCAGCAAGCACAGCTGGGTGAAAAACAAACAGAAGACTTATGTTGCATAAACACTGCATAATCAGCTAAATTAGTATTTCAGGGAAAAAGGAAAAGCTATACATTAATTTACCTCGCTGTTTGGAACTTTTTTCAATTTCATCTTGAAGTTTGCTCAGGTCACTGTCAAAATCTTGACTTCCACAAACATCAAAAAGTTTTGCTTCATGATCAGACAACTGGGCTTCTTTTTTTTTTAGCTCATTACTGGCATGAGTTTTATTGTATTCTACTGATGCCAGTTGCTTGCTGAAATATTAATGCAGAAACTCTTTTACTACCCAAACACGAAGATTTAGACTGTTTAAGCAAAACCAAAAACCATGGAAAGGTAATCTGAAATTGGAATTACAGAACTATTCACAGTTTTTTTTCATTGATTTTTCAGGTAATTTTAGCATGAACTTTTGATTCATCCAAGTACAGCATAAGTGTTTAATTTTAAATCCCTTTTGTGTTCTAGATGATTACTGATGAGAAACTTCCTACTCTGTTTTATATAATCAAAGGAAACCAGGAACAGGTAATCACAAGTGAATTTGTGATATAGTCACTAACTACTCTGTGACCTATAAGAAAATGGGATGACCAGCAATTTCCAGCCCCAGGAACATTCATTCAACTAGAATTCCTACAAACAACTAAGGATGTTCCAGATCAGTGTCCTGCTATCTGATTTTAGTGCTGCCTTCACACACTACAAATGTTGTGATTTTATTAACCAGCACAAAGTGTATCAACTCTATATCACAGCAACTCTGCGGGATGTTCTCTGATTTTGCAGATACCTAAATAAACACTAATGAATTAAAATAAAAAGTATTTTGAATATATTAAACTTTCCAACACTTAAATTCATAATTACATAAAAACTTGTGGAGAAATAATCAATTAAATTAATACCTACTTAAGATTAGCAAGAGTATCCCTTGTCTGATTAATCTTCTTATTTTTACCATGAAGCCAGTCTTCAAGCTGTTTTTTATTGGGAAAGTATCCCAGCAGTGATATCAGCTCCTCAGAATGTCTTGACTTTACTTTTCTAATCTGATCTTCTTTCTCTGCCTGGGGAAATGAAGCATTTTAAATTAAATCTTCCTATCTGCAGGTTTATAACTGTCAATGCATTTCTTAATAGCTAATAGCTATTTATTAATAGTATTTATTAATAACTAATTTAGTAATAGCTTCTATGAAGTCAGACAGAACCTCTACATCTGATTGTTGATAAACACCTGAGAAATATGCAAATGTTGCAGGGACTGTATCAATTTCATATCCCTTTCTTATGAGACATTGATAAAAAAATTACTTTGTCTTTTTTCAGCATCTCCATTTGGGTAATTGTTGCAGTGTGCAGATTCAACTGCTCCATCTCTTGATCCAACCTCCTAAGAGCTTTGTCCAGGTTTATTTTCTCATTCTGCAGAGTCTGCACTTCCTGTTCCAGTGTTTCTACATTGCTGCTCCTCTCAGCCTTCTCCAGCTCATGTTCCTATATACAAATTAAAAGCCCAGAAGACACAAATAATTACAAAAATCAAGAAAGTTCTAACTAAAGGAAACAGAAGAAACCTCTTCAGCTGCCAGGCAGTAGCATCAGTAGCTACAGGAATGTAGTAGTTACAGGAATGACACAAGATTTGTAAATAATACATTGAAAAGGACAAAGGCTGTGACATTGGTGTGGGGCAAGGAAAGCCCCAAGCAGATACTGGATGCAGTCCTGGAATGTAGTACTGCTCCAGCTTGCTCATGCTTTTACCAGAAGCTCACTCATACTTAGTTGGATTTTCTGCATATTAGTATCTACTGTATATTAAATCTGGAATTACCCTAGTGAGGAGGTTAGAATTCACACTCTCCTAACAAACATAAAATATTTGGCTACAAAGACATAATCAGTTGTTCAGCTGAATATAAAATGCTTGTAACTTTACTTCATCAGATAAAACACTTATAACCAACTAGTCCAACTCATAGGCAAGTTATCTCCAAAAATGTAGGTAGTATGGAACTTTCAATTCAAAGTTTCTGGCAATAATTTGAGAGTAACCAATCTCCTAATTGCCAGCCGTGCTATTACCCTGTCTACAACTCACCAAGCAGAAATAGCACATTCTATGCATGGACAGTACAAAAACAAGGTAGTGGGCAGACCCTGCCCCAAAGGCTGCACTATCTGAACAAAGCATACAGGGTATTAAAAGGGCAGAAACACATCTGAAAGAGTAAACATCAAGTGGGGGGTTATGGGTTTTAGTATATTTTTTTAATGATAAAGGCACAACTTTTTACTTCAAGCTTCTATAATTTCTTCAATTACACACTAACTTACCGTCTTGCCAATCTCCTCATCCAACTCACTAATCCTGTCTGAAAACCCCTCCAACTGCTGCAATTCACACTTTACATTCTTCAGCTCTGCTTGTTTCTTTTTCTGAATGTCTGATTTCAGGTCAATGGTACTTTCTAATCCAGTTTTCTTGTCTCTTATTTCATCTATCTGTTTTTGTTTCATTGCTTCTTTCTGTGCAAATTCTCTCTGAAAGAAGACCAGCAATAATATATCCGTTATTTTCTCACGGGAAAATATTTTAAAATACTTTTTCACACTATTGTGCCAATATTCACCACAGTAAAACACAAATACTGAGAAAACAACTTGTCCAAAATTATCTGCTGAAATGTTTTTAATAGGAAAACGTAGATGCATGGTACAAGTAGCGTTCTGTGACAGCAACTCTATTTTGAACATGACTTCAACAAAAAGTTGTTCATTTTTGAACTAGCTGCCCCCTGTAATTCTTCCTCAGGTCTTTGAGCTCATCAGCTGCATGAGGACTGCTAGAAAAACCTCTCTGATGAACTGCCTGCTCAATAACCCTGATGACCACTCCTAATTCCCATGGAAAAATGAAGATGACACACAAGCAATAATGCTAGAAAAGCCAGCTTCAGTTCCCCCCCCCACCAATACTTTCTCCCAGCACCATTAAGATCCACATGGACCAATAAACTACACTACTTAAACAACAGAATTCTTACCATCATACGGTTTGCTGCTTCTGTATCTCTCTCCTGTCTGTCCTTCACCAGCCTGCGAAAATTGGCAACGTGCCTTTCAGTTAAAGGTGCTCGCTCAAACCCATCTAGCTCCAGCTGAGCTGCCAGAGACTGGATTAGGGAATCCCTGGTCACAATGTGCTCCTGGTGACGATCTGCCTGCAGTTGAAGACGACCTCCACAAAAAGAAAAAGTGACATAAATGTTCATAAACTGAGGCAGAAGACACACTGAAGATTCAAAGACAGCTGAAAGCCTTTGAAACCTACAAGTATTAAAACAAGAATTAAAACAAGCTGTAGGCAGAGATTGCTATTTCAGGTAACTAAATTTTTATTAATTAAACCAATCAATAATTCAAAAGCAAGCCCTTAAAATCACTAAAAATATTATTCTCAAAAAAACAAAGCCTGAACATATTTGATGTAAGCATATATCCTGTGACTCAACTACTACAGCTTTGCTGAAATTCCCATAATCCATCAAAGAAAGGATACAAAATTGAAAGAACATGACCTTAAAGCCCTCCAACTTGTCCCCAGCCCCCATGTGAGACATGGAGAATGCTGGGCATTCAGCTTTCATGCTTTTTCTCTGTTACATGACAAAATGTACTGCATGTTATAATTATAGCTCAGAAAAAATGCACATTAGAAACTCCTGGAGAAAAAACACCAAAACTTGTCCACCAGCAAAATTCTCACACCCCACTGTGCAGCTTAACCTGAACTAATACACATTTTTAGGAGTTTTGTCCAGTTCAATTATAAGTAGCTCCATTTCAGACCTTGATTACATTAGAAAACATCCAAGACTATAAATGAAGTCTAAAATACCTCGTTCAATAAGCAGCTCTGATTTCTCACTGTTAAATCTCTGGCACTCTTTAGTGGCTCTGTCTAAATCACGCTTATAGTCCAACAACCTCTTCTCCTTCTCCTTCACTATTCTCTGGTGGTTCTGGTATCTATCCCTTAGTTGTTCATCTGTTCCTTGAAAAACCTGCACACCACATACAAATTTATAAATCAATTACTGATGTTTTAAAAATGCAGTTTTTACCACAACAGAATTAAAGGAATAAGAGTTTAACGCCTAACATGCAGAATTTCTATAATAAGAAATACAGGGGGAAAATCTGCAACAAGCAAAACTGGAAAACTGTTTTTATTAGACTGATAAAGTAAAATAATCTAAATTTTTTTGTCATAAAGGCAACCTTTTCCATTTTCTGTTGCAAATCTTGATTATCTTTTTCCATCTGTCGCTTCCTGCTCTCAAGGGCCTTCACATCATTGTCCAATCTCACTACTTTTGTGAGATTCTGTTCAACTACTGCCAGAGAGTTCTGCAAAAGAATAAGTAAAACATCTCATCAGTTCATGAACCCCATAATCACTTATTTTAAATGCAAAACATCCAGTTTTATTAAATATGTTTTAAAATAGGGAACATTAAGTTTTAGTTTGGTTTTAGTTATAGCTTAAAATGGTTCTAGATACCAGCCAAATTTGAGATCTTAAATTGACAAAAACCCAATGCTGCTATAAGAATTCTGTTCTTAACCCTTCAATGACTGTTTACAGACTAGAGCAGCATCTGTCAGGAGAGCTGAGGCTTGATACTGATGCATACATACATAAGGATTACACACAAAAGTGCAAGATTTTAACCAAGACATTCATCCAGCTTTCACTTCTTTTATTGCTTTGCATTAAAGTATAACATAATCCTCATGGAAATTACCTTTAGAGGCTCAAGCTGGTTCTCAATTGACATTACATTCTCTTTAGAAGCAGCCAGTTGAGCTTCTCTGTTGACTAGATGATCCTGGATTTCCTGTGCTTTCTCTTTATTCTGTTTTAGATATTTCAGTTCTGTCTGACACTCCTTTACTTTCAAGCCTTGTTTCAGTCGTACCTGACGCAGAGCTTCAAGTGCTTTGATATACCTTTAAAAAAACCAAAATTTCAGCTGCTTTGGCAATACAGGTATATGAAACAGTGTCTTAGATATTTTTATTAATATTTGTATTATGAGAAGACATGTTTTACTTAGTTTTTGTTTAATTACAGTAAAGGGAATAACCTTGTTGCTGAAAAGATCTCATCAAATTTTTGTTTCAGGGCCTTCCCTTCACTTAAGGGCCAGTTGGATTCCTCTTGGTGACAGAAAATGACATTGTTAAGGACAGCTTTGGAAACACCAAGGGCGCTGATCATCTCCCGATCTATTTCAGCACACTTGGAACTCAGGCTGACCTTCTCGCCATGCCTATGGAGGTAAAGAAAATCCCCAAAGAAGTTACTGGCAAGTTCTTCAAAAAGTGAACTGTATTTTAACAGTATAACCTCATTTTAATATACCCATTCAAAAATTTAACAAGCAACCATTTCTAAGCTCTTATGTACCATGCTCAACAAAGGTATTTAACACTGCCAATTTTTGAAGGCAGACTGTTTCACACATTAGAGCTCTGAGGAACCACCAGAGGGGGCGGGAGAGCTCTTGAGTTAACGGAATAAACTTAAACAGTGGACGGGAGTTAAACACGGGCCAAAAACGATCTGAAACTGAAAATGTTACCAAAGGAAGCAAAGCCTACATATTCCACACAATGATACTTTCAAACTGTATCCTGCAATCGCGGAATCATGGAATGATTTGGGTTGGAAACGTGCATGCTGCCCATCTCATCATCCCCTCTGCCACGAGCAGGGATGCTACTCACAGAACCAGGCTGCTCCAAGCCACATCCACCTCGGCCTTGAACACTTACAGAAAAGGGGCAGCCACAGCTTCTCTGGGCAACCCTTGCCAATGTCTCACCACCCGTATTACTAATAGTTTTCAAATCACTGCAAGTATTTCTTAACATCATGGCTATCAGATGTGGGATTTTTAATCACCTAACAGACAAGGTAATGAAACTACACATCTTTATAATCTAAAGGCACTAGCAGCTATGTCAAGGAATACATTATGTATTTTTTTTCTTATTGCATGCATAAAAATATATCAAATCCAAACCTATCTTCATGCCAAAGTAAGAAGAAACACTTGACAACTTACTTTGTTCTAGTAATGACAGATTCCAGTGTTTTAAAATCTGGAGTCTTGCCTTTCTGGGTGCAGACCATGGAGCGCTGGACAGCCAGGAGCTCCCCATTGACATCTCGAAACTGTAACCGAATCTGAGCTCTAACGTCAGTTTCATTGGCAACCTTTGGCAGAAGCAAAAAAAACCCCAAAAAAACAAAGTGAGGGAAATTCTTCTCAAGGTCCAAAGGAATATGTGTCTCTCCAGCTGTGGGGTATGCTCTAAACACCTCCAGCTCTCTGCTTTTCCTCACTTCAGCTCAAGGCTGACTACAACTTGAGCATCCCTGTTTTATTCACATCCAGAGTACAGTGGAGTATTTTACTTAGGAGTAAACATACACATCTAGTCACTATGATTTACCTTTGGATCATGAACAAATGTTTTTCCTTTGGTGCCAGGAGGAAAATCACCAGTGGATATATACTTAAGACATTCAATGATAGTCTAAGAAAAAGGAAATAAGAATATAGTTATAAAGACAAATTTAGAGTAACCAAGATGGACTACAGGCAAATCCACAGTAACAGCCCAAACATTTACAAATGACTTAGATATGTAAAGAGGGAGAAATAACATTTTAATTTTTGAGTACCATGAAAATATGATGCTTTGCAAAAGCAGCTTTAATCAGGATCAATCTCCTAGGAAAAAATATCAACCAGTGCTCTGCAAATTCCAGGCATGAAAGCAGATTTCTAATAACACTAAACAACACAATATTTACAGCAAACAGCATGACTTTTGCAGTATTATCAATACCTTTCTGTAGAAATTATTATTCACATGTAAAGGCCTTCCAGACCTATTTGCACCTCAAATCCAAACAAAGAGTGAGCCTTACCGTTTTTCCTGCACCATTTGGTCCCACCAAAATAGTTAATGGATTAAAGAAAGTGATAACTTGTTTGTCTTTATCTTCTATCCCAAAACTCCTCACTCCGAGGATACTCATTTTTTCAATCCTCGACATTTCTGCTGAACAACAACTTATATTCCAAAATCACAGGTGTAAACACTGTAAATCCTGTAAAACAGAGTTTTGTGAACAATGCAGTAGGCAGAAATCACAATAAATTACTGAAACAGCTATACAAGGACAAGATACGATGAATATATTTTAAAACGCAGCTCAAGGTACAAAACACATTAAGGCAAAACCTTATTTGCTTCAAGCTGAGAAATTAATCAACTCCAAGTTAAGTGCCATACTATGTATAATTAAATCAAACACAGCGCCTCCAAATAACCCTTTATTCCACTTCACAAACACTATGCACTTCAGAATGTGCACACTTCTGGGCCTTCAGAATGTCCCCAACACAAGAGAAGCCCCAATATTTTTTCCCTTTGATAACCCACTGTAGTACAGCAACACCTAACGCCGTGCAAGCTTTGCCAATGCCCGTTTCTCTCGGGCGTATCCAGCATCACCCCGTCCCAATTCCTGCTGCGGAGAGACAGACTCGGGTCTCCCCACGCCGTGGGGCGGGCACAGATCACGGAGCCGGGCACGGCTGGGAGCTGCCGGGCACTGAGGGGTCTGGGGGAGGCGACTCCAAGGACGGTCACGGACCCCCGGCAAACCCTGCTGTGTGTATGGCTGCGCGCTCCGGGGGTGTTCACGGAGCCGACAGCCCGGGATCGACCCTCCCGCGGCTCTCGGGGCGGCTCGGCCCGGGAACGGGCATTTCCCGGCGGGGCAGAGGCGGCAGCGGGGCTTTCCCGCCCGGAGCTCCGCGCGGCTCCGGGGGCGGCCGTTTTCCATGGGGCCGCCCTGGGGCAGCGCTTCCCCCACCCGGCACTCGAGTGCAGCCCAGCCGAGCCGAGCCGAGCCCCCCACAGCACCACGCCGCCGGCCCAGCCGCCCCCGTTTCCCCCATCCCTGCAATCACCTCCAACCGCCACCGCCACCGCCGCGCCCCGGCAGCACCCGCGCCCCGGCAGCCCCGCCCCGGTGATGGCAGCACCGCCCCAGTGATGGCAGCACCGCCCCGGCCATGGCAGCCCCTCCCCGGTGACAGCAGCACCGCCCCCGGCCATGGCAGCACCGCCCCCGGCCATGGCAGCACCGCCCCCGGCCATGGC
>JAOTQP010000680.1:15288197-15300156 GCA_026413545.1 Cichladusa arquata
TATATAATATAACAATATATTATATAATAATATAATATTATATTGTGGAAGTTGTGGACTATAATAATTGGAGTATAAGTCAAGGCTATATGAGTGAAATAAAAAAAATATACATATTAAGAGTCAGATCCATTGATGTGCTCTTCTGCAGGCTCTTACAAAATTGTCAAATATTTATCATCTGAAGGCAGGAATAAAAAGGAGAGAAGGCTGTCTTTTAAATACAAGCATAATTAAGTTTGAGAACAATGTGTTTCCCTGTAATTCTGCAACATAATTGGAGTGCAATATACATGCACGATACACATCCTTTATTTAATTAATATATTTTGTGTGCAAGCAGATCATATTTAATTTAATATTACTCCAAATTTATTTTCAACCGTGGTATCTTCAAATTTTGTAGTAGAGTCAGGAATTAGTGTTGTTGGCTCAGTGGCAAGCCAAAACAAAACCCTGAGCAAGTCTCTGAGTTATTGCCATAGAAATATAGTGATAATTATCAAACAGATAACAGTGGTGGTAGCAAAGATTGTCTAATTTAGGCTGGATTGGTTTGTTGGTTTTTCTTCTCAGGACTGCCTAAAGCTGTGTTTTTTATGAAGTGGAGAATGTGATTACAAGTCACTTTTCCTAATTAAAAATACAACATTTTTCTAGAACCTGAAGTGTCAGAGGAAAACAACACTTTTGCTAGTGTACAGAAGCATTCCTTGAATGCCAAATGAAATGCAGTTGATTCACTTAGCTGGTTTTTGGGGCATGAAGCAGTTTGAAGATCTGCCCAGCTAGACATTGTGTAACTTTTAAGTGAAAAATACTTGGCATAGATGTATTCTTGGGAAGTTGTAGCCCATCTCTACTGAAATAAACAATAGGATAAAGTAATGGAGCATAGTTATGTCCAAGGAACTATCCAGTTTGTGATGATTGTAGCAGATAGATGAGATTTTAAAAGAAATGAAAGGGTGCACATCAAAGAGATTCCCATCTTGGTGACTGAGGAACGCAGTATGAATCCAGACATTGGTATTAGCAGTGTGACAGTGGCTGATCAGTCAGTGTTGAAACTAATCAGTCCTCTCCAGAGCAAGCAAAGAGAGTGGTGAAGAGGAAACTTGGAGAACATAAGAACAGCTGGAGAGCACTTGGAGAACAAGACCATGCTCACACTGTTAGTCACTGCTGGAGGTTTAGCAAGAGCAGACAAGAGCAAAACAATGAACTTTGTATGAGTGAGCATGAGAAGGCACCTTTCTAAACAGGGCCCTTCTGACTCAGCTCCCAAGGAATCAAACATGCATCCAGAGAAACACAGGAAGCTGGGAAACCTGTCTCATTCAGAGGAGTATTTAAGTACTTCGACATCCGCTCTTGCAAGTAACTGCAAATGGTGCACAGCTGCTAAAACTGGGGCAAGGCTGACAAACATCACTCTTTTCCTCGTGTTTTATGTTTCACACCAGCTTTCTGCATAAAACTGAAAAGTAGGAACAAAGGCAGCATTTTACAGCAAAGTTTTCTGGAACTCTATAATCTTAATCAAAACCCCTTTCAACCAGTCATTGCTGAGTTAATGTAATATTGACACAGGTCATGCTAAGAACTCATCTTTCCCTCCAAACATGTTAAAAGTGTGAGCTATAATGTGCTGTACCTGCGCTGGGGAAAATACTGCTCACCCACACCAACCTAAACCTCACAAGACAAGCATAGAGAAATGCTACTAAGTGCTTAAATGACCAGACTGGAGTTTAATTAACTAATTAAGCAGAAGACATCTCTAATTACAATTATGCAACTTTGCATAAGCTCAGCTCATAATGTAAAGCACATTCTTTCACTATTCCGTCTCATTACCTTGCAGTGGGTCCATCCACATAGCAAAATCTCTTTTCTTTCCATTTTGTTCTTTCTACTTCTCAGGAAGTATTTTACTTCCTGCATTAGCACAGGTTAACAGAGTTTAGAGCACATGAAATTCTTGGTTTGTGCTCTTCAGGAATAGCAATGCCAGAATTATAAAACGATTTAGAATCCTTGGGAGCCTGAGTGGCAGCACACTAAAGTAGCATGTTTGGCAGCACATTAATGTGTGCATTTTTACTGTGCTGCCAAACATGGTGTATTATCCATTTACCATGCTGTCAACCTATGGAAAAGTAATTTCAAAAGAGAAAACAAGGATGGTCCTTCAAACCACAGTCATCCAGGCACATGAAAAAGGTCTTTAGGAGCCCTGGCAGGGAAAGGCTGCACACACAAGAGCAGAGAAAGTTGCAAAACTGGCTATACGAGCTTTAAAATTCACATGCAATATACACAATGCTGTTTGCTCTGTGAGGGAAGAGGAAAAGCCTTTTAAGACTTTCATTTTCAGGATGTATAAGCAAAACATGCACCCGAACTAGGCAGAGTCTGCTCTCGGGAAGGTCTCACAGAGGGCACCCGGTGCTGAGGGAGGCTCCTGCTGCAGGGTGAGATGCTGGGGAAACTGAAACCCAGTGTCTCCGTAAAAATCAGAGAACAAAGAAACAAAACACTTAAGGACAAACACTGAGTGGTTTAGGATGAAAAAGTCATAAGCACAGGTTTCTGGGCTCCTCTAA
Organism: Cichladusa arquata; assembly: GCA_026413545.1. Classification (NCBI taxonomy): domain Eukaryota; kingdom Metazoa; phylum Chordata; class Aves; order Passeriformes; family Muscicapidae; genus Cichladusa; species Cichladusa arquata. The sequence continues at coordinate 15,290,807 of JAOTQP010000680.1, forward strand.
TTTTCATTTTCTGGTGAGGGAAGCCAAAAGATTTTAGAAAACAGAAGAGATGCTAAAGCTGCCAGAAGGAAGTCCTAAGGTCTGAAGCAATAAGCCTCCCACCATTGTTCTTCTGCCTTGGCACTTCAGGGAGATAGATGACAATGGATTAGGGTTTTTTTTTATTCTGGCTACCATTCTACTGGCATTTCCCATAGAGCTTAAAAGCTTTCTAACACAGTCTGGACCAGCAGTTGTGTCTTTGCTCCAGCCCAGGGTGGAGAGCGAGCAGCAGATGACATCCACATTTTGTCTGAGTCTTGAGCAACAGTTCCCTCCCTTCTCTTTTCTCTTCTACCTTTATTTTTCACTATAGGAAGCATCCCATTTTGTGCAACAGCTCAGCCAAGCTACTCTTAGAATAAGATCTGGCATGTCCCCACTGACAGCAGTGTCCAGTGCTAAAAGGCAGCTGTGAAAAAAATGGCCAGATATTGCACATATTGTTTCCAGACAGCAGTCACTCCCACGGACTGTCACAGAACTGTAAATAATTTCCCCCAAACAGCCTATTTCCCAGGAAAGGGTTTTGTTTCGTGTAATTTGTGTCAAAACAAATCTTCACTAAATTTCATAATTTCTCTGGCTTCTAATTAGCCTTTAAAGAATCAGCAGGGCAGTTTTGGGAGAGAGATGCTCCAGGAACAGCACTACTTTGGGATGCAAGAACTAAGCCCAGGCATTTATCTTTGCTGTTCTTTGTAGGAAGCAGGAATTCTGCTCACTGCGAGAGCATCCAGACATGCACGTGTAGCTTGCTGCACCAGCCACCCTCACAAGGGGCACATACTGCTGGAAGGGAGCAAAAAGCTAAAGAATCATTCATTAAATATGGTGAATATGACTCCCTCCTGGTAACCTGCTTTTTGCATTCACCTGGGTTCTCTCCATTACTGTCTGTTAGAAGTGAGAGTATCACTAAAGATTAAAACAGGTTCTATAACCCCAGGAGGCTGGATGACTTTGAGGGTCAGAAAACTTGTCAGGACAAGAGAAAACTCCATTTCAAATGGTTTGCTTTAAGCTAAGCTCCCAGCACAAAATATTGAAACATAACCAGAGAAAGCATTCCAGAGCATCTCTGCAGAAGTTGTTCCCTGGTTTCCAGAAATTTCCATTTTCTTGAGCCTGGCAGGATACAGAGGCACAAGATTACTGCACCATAGCAGTGCTGCATTTTTCACTCGCACCAGTAAAGAAACCTTATCTAAACATTGTAACTTCACATGCATCTTCATGAAAGAGCAAAACCTGCTCCTACAAAGCGTTGCAGCTCAGTTCTTACAAGGCATTCGCTGAGTCTATCAACCTAATGCAGGTACATACCTGCAGGAATCATCACAATTTCCTGACTCAAAGAATCCCTTGCCTGAGATGATCCCAGCTGGCATCAGCAGCACCTTGCACAGCCTTTAGGACAACTTTGTTTTCACACTCAGCATCATCTGATTATTTTCTTAAAGAATATTCCTAAACCAGCTCTAATGTGAACACTTATCACACCCTGACTCCCACCAAAATGCCTTTTTCATTGGTATCAAATGTCATTAATTGACTAATTAGATTGTTTATTCACTTCACTTCCATCTCCTGATCATTCCAAATTGAAATAGAGACATTTTGGATAAATCCAGCAGTGTGAATTTCTACTTGCTGTCTGTTACTCTAGTCTCCAGAGGCTTTTTCTGAAATATTTTCTTTGCTTATTCTTATTCCTATTCCTATTCCTACCAATTCCGTTTGTGTTTGTGGTGCCAGATCCAGAACTCTAAGTACCAGAGATTACAGTATTGAAGTCAGGATCTGTTGCTTACATTGCCCTATTTTTTTCTTACATCCTCCTTCAACTTCTTAACCCTGCATTCATGTTAAAAACAAAACCCCAAACCATCTGTACAATAATGAACCTCTCAGGAGATGGGACTATGACTTGTGTAGGGGCACTGAGCCAGCTTAGAGAGAAAAAAAGGCACTTGAGCAGTTCTGTTACCTCAAGCAAAATAGGGGGGAAATGAAGGAAAAGATGAAAATAAAAAGTCCCTACATTGCAAAGTACAGTGATTTTGGAATATGTCACAAGAAGAGAGAGTGGTAAAACAGCAAGCAGTGAAGGATCAATTTTGTTCCTTTGGAGCTGGGAAAAGTTGAAAGACCAGCTCATGTTACTGTTATATTTAACAAAAATTCCCATGAATTCTTCAGAACTGGAATTTATCTCCTGCAGGCGAAGTTTATCAGGGGGAAAAGAACAGTCATAGAGGTCATACATAGTTCTGGGACAGTGCTGAGATTCTGCAGAAGTGGCCCAAATTACCAAATGCAAGAGAGGGAAAGAAAAGAAAAAGCCTGAGACAAAATCTGCTGACAGTTGTGCTGGCCAGGAATGGAATTGGAGACAGATGTGCTCAGCAGCCCTGGAGTGGGGAGGTCTGAGCTGGGGGACACAGCAGTGTCCAGCAGCACCATGGGCAATCCTTTGCAGTGGGGACAGGAAACACCATGCTACAGTGGATGGGCCAACTGTCACCAAAAGGTGAAAAAAGTGGGGTTTTCCAACAAACCCTGAGATAAAACTGGGTTGCCCACAGAGGTCTCTAATGGTGGGGCCAAACATCAGCCTGGCTGGCAGGTGCAGCCCAGGTACCAGCCAAAGGGGAGAGGAGGCTTTGCCTGCAAACCAGTGTGAATTTGAAGGAGACCAAAGGAAGCAAGCTGTGAAACACCAAAAACACAGTGAGCCAAAAGTGGGTATGACTCTTCTGAGTTTTATGGTTTACAAATTTAGCCCAAGGGCAACTGGTAGTGCCAGGCAGGTTCTCTGCCTTTGCATCTCCCAGAATCACAGAGTTTTTTGATTGAAAGGAGACTTAAAGCCATCTAGTTCCAAACCCCTTGCCATGAGCAGGGACACCTCCCACTAGACCATGTTGCTCAGACCCCACCCAAGCTTGGTCTTGCACTTCCAGGGATGAGGCTTTTCCAGAAAATCTGTGACAGTGTTTTACCTCCTCATTGTAAAAAGTTTCTCCCCTATTACTTGCCACATTCCTACAAGGATATGATCCTCAGAGCTGTGTGATGAGAAAGTTCTGAGAAAGCATGAAGTGTGGAAAAAACCCTCATCTTGTTAGAGACCACAAACAGATAGAGCAAAGCAGGCAGCAGCCAACTTGCAGATTAGCTTGAGCTAAGCCACATAACCACTACTGAGTTTTGACTTCCCCAATTCAGAGTATTTAGATACTGAGATGCTTACTGTGAAATGCTGTGGCATCAGACCCCGCGAGTGGAGCCAGCAGATCTGCTCCTGCCTGGCAGACACGGGGCTGCACTGCAGCCACCACAGCTGCTGCCTTCAATTCTGTAAAATAACAACATATGTTTTTGAAAGAAGTGAAAAAGGAGCTTTTCCAGCTTCCAGGAAGGAGGAAAACACAAGTCATTGGCTGATTTGGCCAAGTAGCACACCACAGTGCCTTCAATGATTGCAGACCTTAGACTGGACCCTCACAAACCTGGTGGGCTTCCCCTTTCTCAGGTCCTGGCCAGAGGATGGGGTGGTAAGGGGACCAGTGTGCTGATACAAAACCAACTCTGGGGCACCAGCTGTGCCCGTGAGGTCCGGGCTGATGCACTCAAGACACCCTGCATCCCTCCTTCCCACACAAAAAGGGCCACTTATCTGTGCCCATCCCCAGGGCCACCCTGGTGCTTCAGGGCAGTGGCTTCTCCTGCTGTAAATTAATTAACTCTTACAGAGTACCTGCATTTTGTCAAAATTTTGCCACTAATATGGCACAAGTGCTGTAATTTCACCTTTGTAGGCAATGGGTCACATATTTTCCATAGGGTTGTGTTGGGGTTTTTTTCTTATACCAGTCTTTTTCCTACTGTCTAGCAGTGATCACACTCCATGAACAAAGAAGCTTTGATATTTACAGAAGTGCTGTGGAGATGGCTTCTGCCTGGTCATGCTTTGGGTCATTCTATGCTTTACTCATTTTTAAGTTGAAAAGCCACTCATGTATTTACTACCTACTTTCCATGGAAAAGCTGAGTGGGTAAGGAGGCTGTCCCAAGGTTAAACACCACATTTACTGGAACCTTTATCTTCCAGAATGTCTCAATTAATGGCGCCTTTTTTTTTTTTTTTCTTTTTTCTTTTTTTTAACCAGTTTTAAAATTCAACCTGAGCAGTTATTTCTGTGTAGAGACCATAAAATGGTAAAGGACTGGTCCACAACCACTTATAGGTTCTCTGAGCACATCAGCAGGATGAAGACCCATCTCTACCTTATCTTGCTGGCTGCAAGCATCTCTGCTGCTCCCCAGATGAAGATGAGCAGCATGGCTGAATTACTGACACTACTACAGCAAATGTATGAGGTGACGACAAAGGACATTCAGGTAAATTCAATTTCCATTTTTCTAATCTAAAACTTACTATACTGAATCCTCTTGTTCTTGAAGATTTTGAACTTTTTTTGAAAGTAAAACAACCTATGTTTTTATCTATTATATTTTTATCAGTGTTAATTAAGAAGATATTTGAAAGGCTGAATTAATGTGTTATTTTTTTTCAGAATCTGAGGATTGAAACTCCCAATGATATAGATGTAAGTAAAAGTTTTTTAAAATAAAAGTAACTTTTTTGGTTAATTTCTTCAGTAGAAATTAAGGTAGTTCTTAAATTGTCTCCTAAAATACTCTATTTGTATTTAAGAGCAATTACTTTCAATGTAGTTATTATAAGATATAAAATTAATTATAAGACATAAAGTGTCATTAGATAAAAATCATTATTAAAGCCAATCAAATGATGAGTCAAAAAAAAGATACTGTAATATAAAAGGACAGCAACTATACTAGTTCTATGTTTTTGTAAATCTCCTGCAGAGCACACACACACACAGAATGATTTTCTGAATCAGTTTTTTGAATGAGATACAGCTAAAAAGGAAAGAACACATTTATTTCACACTTCCTGCTTGTATGTCTGAAAAATCCTTCTGTTTAGTCTACTTCATTTAGTCAACTTCTAGAAATTACTTTTTATATCCTTACTCTCAGTTAGGGAATTAAATAGTTTATTACCTCATCTTCTCTGAAGGATTATTAATGCCCCCTGAACAGGATACCATGACTGGGTGTCTGTCTTAAAGATCAAACTCCCCTTTTTGCATTTCCCATCTTCTTTTGCATCTCCAATAAATTTCTCCTACCCACTCTCAGATTTTCAGACAACTTTAAATGACTCCCTCATCATGCAGATATGAGGCTTTTCTCTTTGCTGTGCATCTACTAAAATCTTGATTTCCACAGACCACCATCCAGCACAGAGCTCTTCTGCTAATAGTGTGGCCAGATGGCTATTTGTGGGAATGTTATCTGACTCACTGATTTATTGAAGGAGGAGAATAATTCCCATTTTTGCCCCCAGCTAGCTACAGGAGGGTTGGGGTTTCCAGCCCATTCCATCCAATCCAGCCTATTCCTTGCAATTTAGATGTGAAGTTCCCAGCTCTGTCACTTCTCTCTGGATCCTGTCTGGAGGAGCTCTCTTCCTAGGCTGAGGCTTTAGCTCTGAAGTTCTGACACAGAATCAGCAGTGCCCAGTGGTGGCAGCTCAGTTTTCCCTTTTCCTGATGAGGTCCCTGGTGGTGCCACCACAACCCACTGTGCCAGTGCCCAGCTCTCCTTTGAGGGGAAGAGCTGCTTCCCTCTCACCTGTTGTTTGGGTCCAGACTTCCTCCGTGTCTCTGCATTTGCTGTTTCTCAGTGGCAGAAATGTGTGGCTTCCCAAGCAAGGCTGTGGGAAAAAAAATGATCTTATTCATTGTGCAGCATCCAGGAATGACTAACAGGAGATACATGTCGGTAAAGAACATCATGGTTGCAATGCTGACCTTCAGCAGTTGCCTGCATTTCCTCCAATCTTCAGTGACAAGGTTTTTCTTCAGTTTTCATCACTTTCTTCTCCCATAGCATCTCAATCTGTTCCTGCTGCTGATGGTTGTGTCCTCTCCTTCCTTGTGAGTTTAGCTGATCTCTTTCAAAATGACCCCACACTGGAGAGTGTGACCATCATCCATCACTCTTTGCTTGGCTTCCATCCCACATCCCTTCTCCTCCTTCTGGTGACCTTGTCCAGAGCACAGGGTCTCAGAGGCCAAAGCCAGTGACTGCTTTGTGCCAAAGGACCAGCATGGACACCTTTGGGATGGGACAAGGGCCAGGAAATGGGAAGGTGACCGCTGTCCCCCTCTCTCCTGGCACGCAGGTGTCGTATGTCACATGGGTTAATGTTTGGAGCAGCCTTAAGTTCATTTATTTTCTTTCTCTTGTGTTGGAGACAGGAGCAGATGTGAGAAATCAAACTGGTCTTCACATGGCTTCAGAAGAGGCAGGGCTGAGTCTTTAGACTATGACATGTTTCATCTGGACATTACAAGACACACCAGCAGATACTGCCCTTTGCCAGGTTTCTGTCTGCAGAGTAAATAAATGTTTACAGCAGATAAACACACTTGCCTAAGTTGTTTGCATACTCAAGCCCAAAAATCATTAAGAATGAATTTGCCACCCAGGCAGCTGGGCAAAACTCAGAATGCTTTTTAGTAAACTCATTGTAGCTTGTGGTTATGAATACTTGTATCTCAATTTTTCTATTTCTTCCATCTTAGGATGTGAATTGTATCAGCATAATCTTCGAAGGAATAGAACAGCTGAAAAATAATCCAGCTATGAAAAAATTCAGTGTTTTTTTCCGGAGTTTTGAAAGACTGAAGCAATGGCTCATGCCAAACCTGGCAAAAGAGGTAGGAATTTATTTGCTGTCTGCCAGAGATCATGCAGCAGAGATGAAACAAAATAAGATCTATAATTCACAAATGTGTCTTTACATCTACAAAAGAGAGTAATTTCTGCACAGGCTTGTTTTTAGTACATGGAAGAATAAATCCTGGCATTAATTCATGTTCATATCCTTCCCTTGTTCTAATATTCAGCTTGATCCACCTCTAAAATAAGTATTCATATGTATGATAAGCAATTTTTTTAAAAGTATCATTTATAGTACTATTTTGAGATAAAAAAAGCTCTAAATAATGATTAAATATTAAGCAATTTCATTTTCTTGATTCATTTTTCAGGGGAAATGTGAAACAGAAAGAAGAAACACAACAATATTTATAAAAAAGCTGATGACATTCACCCGAAACGTATTAATAAACACAAGAGTGGAGAGTTAGAAGTTTCTAAAATTACTCTAAATTTATATGAGCAGTAAAATCGTTCCTTGTTTAAGAACTGTTCCTCCTTTGCATTAAAATTTGGCAGGGCACACCTTTAGCTTCAGTGGTACTGCACTGGTTTGTGTTTGGCATCTCAAAGTATTTGTTGGCAAAATGGCATTTGTATTTTGAGACGAATATTTAAATGCTTGATAAACCAAATCATGCAGGGGATTATGGAAGGTCAGATTTCTACTGGAATGTTTTACTGTTCTCACATAACCTCCTTATTCCATAAGCACTGAGAAACACCTTCTGGGATTTTACTCTACCAGCAGCTTTGGTAGATCAGTGTAAATTTGACAGCTAAAGATTTGTAAGGATCTGAACACATAGCACTTAGATATTTAATGGGTTTTTCATAATGTTAATGGGCAGGAGTGTTTAGATCAGTACAAATTTATCTCTATTGTGTCAATTAAATTATGTTATATTTTGTAGACAAAAGGTTTTTTTAAAAATATATTTATTCTGTGTTTTTCTACTTTTAATAAAGTGAATAATTGTTTGTCTCTGCCTTTCTGCCCCCACTTTCCCCCCAAATTTCTTCCAAGCTATTCCCACACTTCAGGAAATCTTGTTATCAGTTAAGGGAATTAGATCCTTGAGGTGAGTGAGCAAATAGCTGAAAGCTATTTCTAATGATGCATGAATTAAAAACCAGAGAATCCATTAAGGTACCCACCTCTGTGACAGAGTGGAGCTCACACATTCTCTCTAGCTCCCTGGATGATGTTTACATTTTTTTCTATGAATATCCCAGCATAAATTAATAGATAGATAGATAGATAGATAGATAGATAGATAGATAGATAGATAGATATAGATAGATAGATATAGATGTGAGAAAGAAATGAGAACAAAATTGAGAAGAGATTTTTGGCCAGAGTGAGAGGTGGCTTCCACCAGTGTCTTTCTGATCGTAGGAGAAGCTTCTTCCAAAATCTATCAATTCTGACATGGTGAAAAAAGAAGCTGAGCAGACGAGCACGGCACTTGTCACAGTGTTGCCAGGAGTTTGATTTAATTTGTTCCAGACTCCTGTGTCAGATATGTCCCGATACAAGATGTCAGCGTCCCTGCTCCTTTTTCAGGGGCACCCTTGGGAGCACCCGGGGAAAGACGGGTGATAATTCTGTGATTACAGAACAAATATGCAGAAACAAAACATTTTCTTGCCACATGCTGGAAAAATACAGTTTTTCACAGTATTTCTCCGTAAGACTAGCACAGCAGGAACAGCTCCTGGTGAAACAAGCGTTAATCAGCAAAATGATTATTTGTAGGTTGTTGGAGCAGACGCTGATTTGTCAGACGCTTCGCTCTGCTCAGTGCTCAAAGCAGAACAGCCTGTGCACAGGAGCGGGAGGCGGCTGACAGCAGGGGGCAACAGGGGACCAGAAATGCTCCCCGCATCTGCCGGGAGAGCTTTGGGCCAGGAAAAACCTTAGACAGGGCTTTCCTTCCTTCTGGTGCGCCGAGCCCCTTCGTTCGGTTCAAGCCCCGCAGTGATTCCGCAGTGCCTGCGGCTCCTGAGACGAGCCCAGGTCCCCGTGGTGCTCAGCACATCCCCGCAGCAACCTTTGCCCCAGTGCCACCCAGAGGAAGGCAGGCAGTCTCTGTGGGACACAGTCAGCTCATCCCTACGAACCCTTTTCCTCGGTTTTCCTGGAGCAGGAAGGAGGTGATAGCCCACAAGTCCTTGCCTAGAGAACATCAGCAGAGGGTTTAACCTCGGGTGCAGCTACCCACAAGTGAAATCCAGCCAGGGAATTGCTCACGGGGAAGTTCCCTGGACAGGTTTCCCTGGATTCAGAGTGTGCGCTTTGAAGGGAGCCAAAAGGTAGAGAAAAAGGAATGGGGTGATTTGGCTCCAGCTACAGCGGGCCGTGGAGAACACCCAGGAATCGTGAGGAGAAACTGTGGACACTGCTGAAGGCTTGTGGGGAACCTAATCGGGTTTTTTCCCAGATTGTTGACTTTTCTTAGCTCCAGCCAGGATCTTTCCCAGGCTGGAAA
>JAOTQP010000680.1:15311623-15331072 GCA_026413545.1 Cichladusa arquata
ATCCTATCCTATCCTATCCTATCCTATCCTATCCTATCCTATCCTATCCTATCCTATCCTATCCTATCCTATCCTATATCCTATATCCTATATACTGTATCCTATCCTGTCCTGTCCTGTCCTATCCTATCCCACCATTAGCCCTCCACTTTGCGCAGCACGAAGGTTTCAGGGTCCATGGGAGCGGTGCCTCTGTCGTGCGGGGGAGTTTTGGAGGCGGAGCGGGCGCGTCGCTCCGGCAGCCGTCGGGGGGCACCGCGCATCCCTCCTGCGGGCCCGGGGAGGGACAGGCTCGGCGGCTGTCTGTGCGGGCCCGGGGAGGGACAGGCTCGGCGGCTGTCTGTGCGGACCCTGGGAGGGACAGGCTCGGCGGCTGTCCCTCGCCCCCGCGGGCCGGGCACGGCTCCGCTCCGCGATCAGCCCCGGGGGAGCGGGCGGCCGAGCGCCGCTGCTCGGGGCAGCGCTTGGAGACCCTGCCCGGGAGGGCACTTCCCGGGGTCTCGTCCCGCCCCCGCGGAGCCGGTCGCTGGTGAAAGTTAAAAGAGTGTTGTTTAGGCAGTCTTGGCCTGTGTGTCTTGGGAAAACGCCACAAACAGGAAATTATTTGTGCAAAGGAAGCGCCGGGAGGGCCGGTCCTTGCGGCGGCAGCGTCCGGCTCCTCGAGACGGGTCATGGTGGAATTGGGAATTGGGGAACTGGGGATACCCACCTGAAGCGGCACCGCTGCCCCTACCTTGCGCAACTTAATTAATAATAAACTTTTCAGTAGAGGCTTGTGCAGCTGGTGCCTGTCCGTGGCTGCAGAGCGGGGAACACCCGCGCCCAGCGCGGTGCTGGCTCCCTCCCAGAACCGGGCTCGAACCGGGCCCGAGCGGCCCCACGCTGAGCCCCCCACGCAGCACGGGCTGAACACCCACTGCTGCCATCGGCCTCTGCCGATTCCAAACCTGAGCCCTGTCCTGGAGCTGAGCCAGGTGCAGCAGGAAGCATTTCCCTCCAGCAGGTGAGAGGCACCGAACGAGAGTTTAGACTCTGGGAAAGTAGTTCTGTCATTGGTGGTGATGCTGAGCACAGAAGGTGTGGAAGGAGCAGCACTGTAGAGTGGTTGAACTCGTGATGAGGGTTTGTCTGACCTGTTTGTTACTTCCTTCACAGCCAATATGCCGGTGTCCAGAATGCGCATGAGGCCCTGGCTGGAAATGCAGATTGATTCCAATCAAATACCAGGACTGATATGGATTAACAAGGTGAGGCTGCTTTGTACTATTATCATCATTATTAGTGCTATTAGTGTATCATTAACAATCCTTGTTCTTAAATGACACTAAACACAAGTCAAAATCATAAAGGAAAAGACATGGAGAAAACTTGACAGCATGTTTTATGTTTAAAAAGCAACAGTTTTTGTTTGCAGAAAAGGTAGCTCTGGTTGGTACACAGTGGAGTAGTTCCATTTTTCCCTCAGAAAATTCTCAGGAGGGGAATGATAAATTGCAATGAAAACATTCTGAGGCTGTTGAAGAATGAAGAAACCTTCAAAATATCTTTTAACTCCTGCTGTTCACTGAGCCAAATCACCTCCTGTCCCAGATAAGCAGCTGCTATTATATTCCAGTTGCTTCCATTTTTAAGATTCAGCCTGAAAGAAATGTTGTGTTTTTCGTCTCTAAGGCCACAAGGTCTGTTACCAGGGTGTAGCACAGGTTGAGATCAATGAGCTTATTGAACCAAGTCTCTGAAGTTTCCGTATCCATCCCAAGAGGATATTTAAGCTACATTTTTTGTAGGATTGCTGCAGGATCTTATGGGCAAATTAAAAAAGGGATTCTCCAACAAAGTGTATCTAGAAAAAATGCTGTAATTTATGACATACTAATGGGTTAGATGTGATGTATTGAAATTATTCTGGGATAGAGTTGATAATACTGCACACTTCTACTGTACTGTAGCACCTTTGGGTTTTTTTCCCAGTTTCAGAAACCATAAAAAGCCTTAAATGCTATGAACAAAATAGATGGAACCATGGCTGTTTAATTGAAATATAGATTAAATAGCCATTGTAGTTATATGCCAATAGTTATAACCCCCCATGCTCTAAAATCTAGAATGGGGGGGGGGTTATAACATTTCTGATCTGCGACTGAGAACTCTGATTAAATCCATCATTCCAAACTGGCATGTGGTGTTTCTTTTGCAATTTAAATCTCTATTGGTTTACTTTCAGGATAAGAGGATATTTCAAATCCCATGGAAACATGCAGCTAAGCATGGCTGGGACATGGAGAAGGATGCCTGCCTTTTCAGGAGCTGGGCCATTCATACAGGTGTGTGCTGGCTTTACATTCCCATCCGTCATATGACTATCTTAAACAAGGCATTTTTTTTTTTGCCTTGACTTACACTGGTAGTTAGATTAACTACTAGTGTATATATCAGGAAATAGAATGTTGGTATCTTCTGGTGGAAAAAAACAGCACTGGAAAGTCTAAAATACACAACTCATCTCTTATACCTACCTTTATAGGAAGGTATAAAGAAGGTGAGAAAGATCCTGATCCAAAAACCTGGAAGGCAAATTTCCGCTGTGCCATGAATTCCCTGCCTGACATCGAAGAAGTGAAGGATAAAAGCATCAACAAGGGCTCCAGTGCTGTCAGGGTTTACAGGATGCTGCCACCCTTGACAAAGCATCAGAAGAAAGGTAAACCCTTGGCAATCCAGCCAGAGTTACACTGGTAAACAGCACTTAAATGCCCTGCTCTATATCAGCAGGGGCTCACAGACCTGTTGGTAGCACTGGTGCTACTGGACTTGCTCACTGATTGTTGTTAGGAACAGCTTGTACAAACAATTAATTTTATCCCAAATTCCTTAAACATGCCTAAAGGCAGCATCAAGGGGTCATGGGGACTGGCTGGTGCTGTCGGTGGTTGAGCTTGCTGAGCAGGTTTCAAGGCTGCAAGAGCTCACACTTGCCTAAAATGTGCAGCCCTTTCTCACATTTGTCTTACTTTATTTCACAGAAAGGAAGTCAAAGTCTTCAAGAGAAGCAAGAAACAGGAGCAAGAGAAAGGTATGTGTCTGTAGAGGCAGCTGAAGAAGCTAGAGGTTTTGGTGGTTTTCTTTCTTAACTTTTTTTTCATATGGGAACCTGCGTGTACTTAGACAAGTCTTTCATGCTTTACCCTTGTTTTCACAGTGTTATGAAGAGACAAGGCTGAAAGAGTCAGCAGAAAGCTTAACCAACACTCCTTTGCCAGATGACCACAGTGGCTACACCATTCACGACTATGCAGGGCAGGAAGTGGAGGTGGAGAGCACAGCCATCACCTTAGGTGAGACGCTGGGTTTAGGTCTGAGCAGAGTGGAAAATGCCATTTGTGCTGAACCCACGGTCAGAGACGAGTCTTGGGGCTGGGGCAGCTGCAGTGTCAGACTGGCAGGGGGGAAACAGAGGTGCCTGTCTCTGTCCTGTGAGTACCAGCTCCTGGTGCATCCCACAGGCCTGTCCCCCTGCAAGGTGAGCGGCTCCCTGACTGACTGGAGGCCAGCAATGGAAGTCACCGTGGCTGACAGCACCAATGACCTCTACCAGCTCCAGGTGTCTCCCCTGGCTTCATCCTCTGAAGGTGGGTATTGCTTTTCTCCTGCCCCAGTCTCTCACTGGTCTGCTGGAGGCAAGGCACCAGAATGAAAGGAGTGCCTGGGCCAATAGGAGAAACAAGAGCTGTTTTGTAGAAAAAACAACCCCCATCTGATAGATTTGGGAATTTGGAGCTACCAAACCAACCAGGGTACAGAAGGGAAGAGCTGGCACATGCCACCTGCCCACAGGTGAAAAGTTCTGAAATGCCACCTGCTCCAACAGAGATGGTGGAGGTAGCCATGCTTCCCACTGGGAAAATAAATAATTAACACACATATACCAGAGTGGTTCTTCACTTGGGGTGCAAATCATCTTCCTCCTGTCATCTTCCACAGCAAGTGGGCTCTGCTCTGTTGAGTCCTGGGGAGGCATCAGAGCCCTGCACCTCAACATGCAGTTGCTGAAGAGCATCAGAGATGAAGGGCTGTGAGGAGTCTGGGGTGGGCATGAATAAAATGTAGTCATGTTGTGTGACAAGAGAATTTGATGCAGGTTCTGTGTGAAGAAGCAGAAGTATGAGACCTAAAAGTTGACATCTATGTTTTCTTCCCTTTTTTTTTTATGTGCTTACAAAACAGTCACAGACGAAGATGAAGAGGAAATAAATCCAGATATTTTTAAGGTAAAACCAGCCCTTCTGGTCAGAATAAAATTGTCCAAAGTTGGTGTTTGTACCAAGAGAGGAAGGGAAGCAGGTATCTGATCCAGTCTCCTGTGAGCTGAACATAGACTTTCGTAATGAGGAAGCCTGAAAAATTAAATATAAATAGAAAACTGCTTTGCAAACATGAACTGGAGAGAGCACACCCACGGAAATATTGACCCTTCATGTGAAAGTCAGAGGAAGTTACTGAGTACTGCTAGGAGAGGTTCATAGACTCATTAAGGCTGAAAAAGATCTCTAAGACATCAAGTCCAACCATCAGCCCAGCACCACCACCATGCTCATTAAACCATGTTCTCAAGTGCCATATCCTCATGTTTTTGAAAACTTCCAGGGATAGTGACTCCACTGCTTCGCTGGGCAGCCTGTTCCAGTGCTTGACAACCCTTTCTATGAAAATTTCCTCCCTTATATCCAATATAAACTTCCCCTGGCACAACTTGAGGCCATTTCCTTGATCTCAGGTTCTTGTATTAGGGTCTGCAAAGATCCTCTAGACTTTTCTATTTTGCCCTTCCCTCCACCCCTGACATGTTTAGCTCCTAATCTCCATGTGCAGACATGTCACTCATCCCACTGATAAGATAGGAAAAGGTGAAAAGGTGCTCCAGTCCTTGCTGTTTTGCATGAACTTTTTTTTTTTTTTAAACTGTGACAAAACAAGTTTTATATAACTTAGCATGAGAAAAAAGAACTTGATCTTGTTGCTTACCTGTCTTCTAATTAAGGGCAGTTAATCCAACATTGCACCTACAGTGGGAAGGAGCATTTTTTACCATCTCCTCCTTCTCTTCCAGCTGCTTGGACCAGCCCAAGACTGGCACAACACCAGCATTGGGGGGAAAGGCTTTCTCACCAACGAGTCAGGCACCCAGAGCCTGTGCAGCACCTACAGCTTCAAGGAGCAGGATGTGGACAGTGACACCATGTCAGGTACAGGCTCCTGGGCTACCCCTGGCAGTCAAGGCCACAGGATGATGCAGGGAGGCAGCAAAGGAAATGGAGGAATTCACCATCCTTGTGCTCTGAGATTTCCAAGCAGCCTGCTGGAAAGCTGTAAGGAATTTGTTGTTAAAAAGTCAAAAACACCTCCAGTAAGCAAATCCTGCAGATTTCAGGGTTATGCATGTGTAAGTTAGGTCAGCTTTCAGGAACTCCTTGGAATATAACTGAAGAATTTCTTCTAGCAATAGCTTAAATGAAACAGCTTAATAGAAAGTGATTGATGTATTCTAGGAAAATAATAGGCTAAAGTATTTACTCTCATCTGAGAAATCTTTCCATTTTTTATATTTATTTTTAATATATCTGTATGCTGTTTTGCTCTTGCTGCATTAATTCAGAGTCCATTCTCGGTTCTTTTTATCTAGGAGAGATGGATTTCAGGTTCTTTGACCAGAAAAGCAGCCTAGACTTCTCCTGGCTGGATACAGTGAGGCCAACCATGCAAGTCATTCCCTGTGGATTGTAAACCCTTGGCTTCCTCCAACCACAAACTGCTCTTGGATAGAAACTTCAACAAGCGTGGAAAGAATGGAAGAAATTTTTTGTTACTGACTAAAGGAAGAAAGTAGCTTTTCTGTTCGGTCTCAGTTGCAGGCCTGGAAAGGTTAGCATGAAAAACACCATTATCAATGTAAAAAAGGATCCCCACCTCGCTAGCAGGACTC
Source organism: Cichladusa arquata (assembly GCA_026413545.1). Lineage (NCBI taxonomy): Eukaryota > Metazoa > Chordata > Aves > Passeriformes > Muscicapidae > Cichladusa > Cichladusa arquata. Next base: position 15,317,604 of record JAOTQP010000680.1, read on the forward strand.
TGGCACTGAAGGTGCTCAGCTGCAGCTCCCACCTTCTTGGTCTGGAGGTGAAACTTTTGCTGGAAGGTGTCACTGTGCCTTGGAGTCTGACCTGGTGGGGCACCACGAGCCTTGGGAGCAGGTTACCATCCTCCCCATGTGTGGTGATGAGCACTTTACCCACAGAGTACTCAGAGGAGACACTGCAGATAAGTCTCTGACTTACTAGTTTTGGTTGCTGCTTCCCTGTGCAACACTGGTGACATTGAGCATAACAACTGTCATTACACTTTCACAGAAAAAACTGTGCTAACAGGCTGTCTCTTCTTTGATTTACTCCATCATATAGTTCATCTTTCAGACCTTTCAAACTCTGTAAATAGACCATTTAAATGTGAAAATTCAGTTTAGGCTTTGCTTCCACCTTGTCCATTCCCCAGGGGCACTCATAGGATGCTCTCTGCCATAGGCATGTCCTATCCCTTTCCTCATATGAGTTCAAGAACTGCTGCATGAAACAATTTTGCACTGAGAGGGGCAGAGCTCTTTATTTTTACCATGCCTTTTGCAAATTCCTTCTGGCACTCTGTGGGGATTCCTTCAGTACTGCACACAAGCTGTAACATCCCACAGATTCTCTGGATCAGCATGTGCTGGATGGAGTTGGTTCTAATGTGTGTGTGTAATAGATAGGAATCAAATCACTAAGCTGTAACAGGCTATTTTCTTGTACATTTTATTTTTGTATATAAAGTGTTGTATATTTGTTTTAGTAAAATGTTTTATATATTACATGTTTACTTTTTCTCATGGAAGAGCTCTGAGGATGCATTCCAGCTTCCTTGAAAATACCCAAACAGATGTGCTGTTGAAAGAGAGGCAGTTGGAGGGGTTTTTTCATGACTCATGAAAGGACAGAGAGTTTACTTTGCTCTCATTTCCTACCCCCTAGCCTCTTCCAAGTGCAGCTGCTGGGTAGAATCCTACATGTAAGGCAAGGGGATCCCTGATGCTGTGCATTGTGGGGTAGTTGGTTTGTATTTTTGTATTTGTCATCCTCTGCAATACAGACCTGACACAGAGCCAGGTTACAGGCTACACTAAAAAATCCTGTACAGCAACTCCTGCTATGGTCCTTCCTATCAGCAATACCACTGGCTTCTGGGATTAGATCAGCAGTGAAGCCCTGGTTAAATACCTCAGGTTTGCCTAAAAAGAAAGCACAGGCACAATTCAGAAGGCAAGGGGAAAGCAAGCTGTTTTTACCCTGAATCTTTGATTCATTTGCTGTACTTCATGCTGTAATGTTATTGCATCGTGTGTGGCTGGATGCAAGTGGGGCTGAGGCAGTGTGTGAGAGCCACAGCCACTGACACTGCCTGGAAAACCCCTGTGCTCTGCTGGCCTTTGGTGAATAACTTCATTTCCTGGGCCAGGGCCAAGGAGAATATCGGGCTGCAGGAGAGGAAGACCCAGCCCAAAGGGCTGGAACAAAGAGGACATTTCCTACTGCCTTGGGCAGAGGCTTTGCTGCAGCCTGACCTGCAGGGCAGGGACAGTGAGACTGAGGGAAGAGGGAGCACTGACTGCCAGGTCATGGGTGTCACATGCAGCACAGTGAAGTGGAGGGGCAGCCGGGGGAGGGAGAGGCTGGGCAGGGTCCCTGTGTCCTGTTAATCATTAGCCAGCCCTCCCTGGCACAGCCTGAGGCAGGCCAGCCTAGGAAGCACCTTGGGCAGAGAGCAGCTCCTGGTGAATTCATCCTGCGGGGTGGGAGCTGGCAGTGTGGGGAGTGTGCTGTCCCCTGGCTGGCAGGGTGTCTGGCCTGAGGGTGCACATGCTGGAAATTCCCTCCAGCTGGGAATCCCTGACTACCTGGGCTGCCTTAAATCACACACGCCTAAAATCCTGCAGATCTAGAGCAGGAATGTTTGGTGCACAAGCAAAGAAATCACCCACCAGATTCTCAGCCTTCAAATATTTAAGGTGAGCTTATAAAAGAGACAGAGAGCAATTTTTGAATCTTTAAACTTTTTAATAGTGACAGGACAAGGGGGTATGGCTACAAACTGACACAGGGTTGGACTGAATAGATAATGGGAAGAAATTCTTGACTCTGGAGGGTCATGAGGCCCTGGCACAGGCTGTCCAGAGCAGCTGTGACTGTCCCATCCCTGAAGTGTTCAAGGCCAGGTTGAGAGGGGCTTGGAGCAACCTTGTCTAGTGGAAGGTGTCCCTGCTCATAGCAGGCTGGAGAAAAATGAACTTTAAGGTCCCTTGAAGCCCAAATCATTTGATGATTCTATAATTCCATGACCAGATTGGTGTCCTGGTCAGCTGCAGCAGCAGCTTCTACCAGGGAAAGAATGTGGGGCTGCAGGGCTCCAGCCCTGGGACAGGACACCAGCTCAGCATCACCAACACATGGAGGAAATCAGTTTTCAGAGCCCTTGCAAATTTACTATACATGAGGGGAGGGGCCAGGAGAGAGATGGGAAACTTTCTGTGATGCAAAAATTGCTAAAAATAAGGTAGAGATTAATTCAGCCATTCATGCATTGAAAGGGGCACACTTTTCACAGATACACTCACATGCAAATAACCCCCAGCATTGAAATGTTCACAGATAAAAGGTTAGACCAAGATATGGGAATAGAAGAAAGCAGCAGCAAGTGCCTCACACCCAGGGACCAGAGACTCCAAGACTGTTTTATCAGGATGTTGGAAATGCTTGCCCTTGTTACCTGCCAAGGTACCTGCATGTCTGACTGCACGTTGGGTATTTTACCAGTGAAAAGTGGTGAAGTCCTGTGACAGAATTGGTACTTACTCAGCTATTGAAGCATGTGGATGGATAAATTCCACCCCAGGTATATACTGTCAGTTTTGTTGTTTTGAACTCTTTGGGAGGGGAAGAAAAACAGAGTGATGCTCTCCAGCTCAGGAGTGGGGTGACCTAGGGGCTGCTGTGCTGAGCTGGTTCCTGACTGGCTCCTCCATCACCCCCAGGGCAGGTGGGACTTGCAGAAGCCACAGACTAAAGAGACTTTTAGGCTACTTGTACACAGAGGAGCATCATCAGTTCTTCAGGATAAACTCCCTGTGATAGAAACAGTTTTAAACCTTGACACTGGATTTTTCTGAACTTGCCTATCCTAATCAAGCTCCTCATAAACCCTGTAAATGTCTGTTGGAATAAGAGTTGTTGCCACCTGTCATATGTACACAGCTAAATTCAGCTGAGAAGTGCTCACATCCAGGAGAGCAGGTCCCTGGGGAGAGCTGCTCAGCCCTTCCAAACCCAGCCAAAGCAATAAAGGAGATTTCCTGTGGGCAGGGCTCAAAGGGCAAGCAGCTCTTGTGCTATGAACCTTGCATGACAGAGAGAAAGATCTAAAGGCAGTGCAGCTGGTGTAAAAATAGAAATAACTTCTCTGAGGTGGAAAACAAAAAGGAGTTGTTGTGTAATCACTGGTCATTTAGGAAATGAATGGAGCTACTGCTGCAGGCTTGAAAGGCTCCTCCAGCAGAGGCTTTCTATCACCTACCCCTTTCTTACACCATCACTGGCTGCAGCTCACTTGTAAGCCTTGAAACCATTTAAAAAACCCCTAAAAAATACCTTTATTTTTCTTTAGAGCCTTAGACCATCAACAGGACAAAACTTCCTGAAAATAACGTGACAGTTTCAGAAATAGTCCTGAATGTAGGAAAGCTCTGCAGCATCTCCAGCACAGATTTTGCCCTGCAGCATTCTGCATTAAGGTGGAAGAAGCTGCTGGTTCATGCCAGCAGGGGTTTTCAGTGCTGCAGAGGCAGGATCTCGCACATCTGGTGACAGAAGCTTTTCCCAGGGAAAAACAAGGGGCTGTTGCTTTCCCCCCAGTCTTTGTCCAAATGGATCCTTAGTGAGTGGCTCAGCAGTGTCTGGAGAAGCCTCTGGCTCTTGGCTGCCCAGAGCAGTGGCACCTCATGTGAGCTTTGCCTGCCAGACAGCAGAGCCTGCAATTATCCTTTCACCTTTATTTGTTGTGGTGGTTGAGTCCTGATAATCACACACATTTCCAGGCAGTCACACAATTTACAATATCACACCTGGGATGGATAGCAGTGCTTCGGGCCAAAGGTATGAATTTATAACCCCAAAACACAGTGGGATATTCATTTGTGGTGCAAAGGCAAACTATTGCTTAGAAAGCATCCAAATGTCTTGGACTAAAAACACTTCTCTGCTGTCAAGGATCATTCCTCCTCTCCAGTCCCACAGGGCCACAATTTCCCCCCATATTTGTAAAAACACAACACAAGGAAGACTGAAACTTTCTCAGGGCAAAAGCCTTTCTCAGAGATGTGGGAGGGCCAAGGAAGGAAGTGTTATCTATAGAAAAGTTAGAGCTCACATGGGGAAACGACTTCCCTAGAAAGGGAGATAGGGAGGAAAGTCACATTTTCATGGACCAATTGTATCCAAGTTGTGTTTTCCCTTTCACCAATTGCTTCAGTCACCTGCCCACACCCTCTCCCACCACAGTGCTGCACTTGAGTTGCTTTTTCTCCCACATTTTTCTATCCCCTTCAATATTTTTCTCCCTGTAAACTCATTCCTGCTCCTCTCCAGCCCTTCTATGTGCAAAATAACCCCAAGGCAGTAATAAAAGCAACAATAAAAGCTCATTGGTGCAGCAGCATGGTGCAGGTAGTTCCAGTTACTTGCACTGTGTCATTCCCCACTAACCTTTGGTCTCATTTGTCCTGATAAGGTCAGGATGCAAATTCAGCCAGCGTGGTTCCCTGCCATGCACTCTGTCCTAGCACAGCTCCTCCAGAGAAGGGAGGAGCTGGGAGGGGATGGGAAAACTTCCCATGGCCCCTTCCAAAGTTCCAACAAGAGCATGGCATGCACTGTTATTAGCTGAGCTCTCAAAGGCACATCAACCCAAGCCAGCAGAAGTCATAAATTGCCTAAAACATAGAAAACCTGCCCATCCTGCTGGATTTGGTCACCAATTGGATATGAGAAATGGATGCCACATACAGTGTGAAACACTCAGAGTTGCCAGGCATGAAGATTCTCAACCCACTGATTGCCTTGCTGGCCGTGGTGGAAGGGCAGTGCCAGATCACAGGCAGCATGGCAGAAGATGGGGCAGCAGGAGGATCTGTAGCCACAGGGCTCAGGGATGAGGAGGGCCAGGGACTAGGCCAGGAGCAGATCAGATAACCCATCCAATCAAAACTTCTGTGCCAGAAGTTACCAGGGTCTGTCTGTGCATGAACACCGAGGCAGTTACCATCCATTCTGGTGTATGAAGCTGGAAATCTAAGTCAAGAAAAACATATGGATGAAACAAGCACTGGGAAACTGCCAGAGATATCCAGGAGTAAGGAATCTGATCTGCAGAGAAAACAGGAGAGCAAATCCATCCTCTCTCCCTGGCACAAACAGTGCAGCTTTCCTCAGCCTTTTTAACTTCAGAACTATCTACTCCCTTCATTTTGCTCATGATTTATACAGAAACCTCACCAGGAAGCCTTTGAAGAGCCTGGCAGTCAACACTGCCAGTCCAAGATGTCAGGTGGGATGAGGGGTGAGATGCTGTCACACAGCCCACACAGCACGGACCAGCATCTCACAGCTCACCTGTGTCTCCCAGCTGCCACAAACCAGTAGGGAGGAAAGGCTGAGTTGGTGGCCCACCAGGTGTCCAGGGCACCCAGCTGGGCCAAAACAGCAGCAAAACATGTCACCACATGAGCATCCTGAGCTGGGATGAGAGGGTGGGTTCTCAGCTGCCACAGATGAGCTCACCACTTGTTTTGCAGCAATAGTGTCACAGTTCAACAAGGACTCCTGCCTGTTGTGCTTGTTCCCCATCACCCAACATGCTGGAGGCACGTGGTCACAGCATCAAAGCTGGGGCAAGCCAAGATGTGTCCAGCATCTTCTTGGGGACCTTCCAGGGGAATTCAGCTTCAATAGCATTACATGACAGCCTGAGCAGAAACAGCTGCCTGCCAGCCACAGACAGAGGGAAGGACTTTGTTTGCTCTGTTTATACGGATCAATGGTTGAAAACACAAAAACAAGGGAGTGGTAAAAGGCAGGTCCTCAAAGAAAGGAGGAAGGAGAAGGGTCTGAGGAACTCTGGGCAAACAGAAAATAGCTGGAGGTTTTGCTCCTTTCAAAGCACGAGTGGTTTGGCATTGATAACACAGAGAATGAAGGACAGAAAACAGCATAAGAATACTGGCCCTGATTCAAATTGAATTGAGCACAAGCATTACATATATCAGCTATTTGTGAGCAGGGCTATTAAATAACAAGAGCCAGGTGAACCACAGCATATCCACTAAATATGCTCAGTTCCAATATCTCCATTGCAAGAATATGTTTCACTGAGCTTGTTCTTTCATCAGCTTTGTACAACAAAGATTTCACTAGCAGTCTTCAGGCAGCAGAAACTAACTGGGAAGACAAGTCCAGACAGGTACAGCTTTGTTTTCATTGCTTCAGAAAGCAGACAGAGCAGGGAGCAGAATGGGGACTGTGCTGGTCTGTTCCAGCCTTGTGGCTAGTTCTTAGAATATTTTTAACAATTCTGGAGGGATATGGCATAGATTACTAGTGGTGATATTTAAAATCAGCAAGTGAACCATGTTAGACATCTACATTTCACATAGAAATAATAATTCTGTGTTATATCCAGCAGCTGCAATTCCCACCCAGGGCAATCCTTCACCATCATCTTTGCAGGAGCATTCCTGGGATTACTTCTTCATAGCCTTTTTCACCCTGTGCTTCTGTAAGTCCCCAGATAGGCTTCCCACAGAGAAACACAGAGAAAAAGAGGAGCTTTGCTGGAAACAGAGGCTGAGCCCCTCAGTCCCATCCCTAATGAAGAGCTCAGCTCATTTCCCTCCAGTATTTCACTCATGTTAAACAGGTAACAAATATTCTACCTAATCAGCATTGTGAGAGAAGCAGCTCACCAAGGTATTTGATTACAATGCACACACCTTTAGGTAGCAGGAGCATCCAGGGGTTAAAGAGTGGGAACAGCCCTTGACCTGCTCTCAGGTATGAGGAAGCCTTGAAATAACATTTTTCTGGGTGACATCTCCTTCCACCACCGAGGAGTACAGCCAGGCTGAGTGGGTGTCCTGCCAAGGCAGTGTCTCCAGGATCATGAATGACTCTGCTCTGACAGCTTTTGCAGGGACTAAAATGTTCTGGAGAAAAAGAGGCTCAGGACAGAACCTCGTTGTTCTCTATGACTCCCTAAAGGAGAGTGGAGCCAGGTGGGGATCAGCCTCTTCTCCCAGGTAATAAGTGATAGGACAACAGGAAATGGCCTCAGGTTGTGCCAGAGGAGGTTTAGATTGGATATTAAGAACAATTTCTTCATGGAAAATGTTGCCAAGCCCTGGAATGAGCTGCCCGGGGCAGTAGTGGAGTCACATCTCTGGAGGGATTTAAAAGACACTTGGGGACATGGTTTAGGGGCAGGCCAGCAGTGCTGGGGGAGTGGCTGGAGTTCATGGTCTCAGAGGGTTTTCCAGCCTAAATGATTCTGGGATTGTGTAGCTACAGATCCCCACAGGGCATGGAGGCAGGGCCCTGCTGGCATCAGGGGAGCTGCACTTGGCTGACATTTGACCGTTCCCAGTGCCAAGGCTGGAGCACCAACGCTGTGCTACATCAACACATTGCATGGAACCTTAAGATCCAAGTAGAGACAAAATTTCTGTGCTTCAGGGGAAACAGCTGATTGCCCTGGGAAAGGCTGTTTTGAAGAGGAGCAACTTGCTCCCTAAGTCATGTTTGAAGGCTGAGGACTCATGTTGGAGCAGAGGTGTTTTAGAAATTAAGAGGTATCTGCAGAAGCATTGGGAGCCATCAGGGTGATGGTGGCAGGGGCTGCACTCCCACCTCCTACAGCCTCAGCTGGAAGGAGCCACCCCATCATCACCATGACCTATTCATATGGCCTTTGCAAAGATGAGGAGGAAGATGCTGGTCCTCCAGTTTGTTTCTTTTTGCTTTCAGAGCAGGATCTGGTGAGATGTGTGGGAGGATCCAGGCATTGCCCTTACCACAGCGCTGTCCTCAGAGTGGAGAGGATGTGCAGGAACCCCCTGGTGCCCTCCCAGATGTGATGGACACAGCACCCACTGAGCACAGACCTGTTCCTACCACTGGGAAAGGGCCTGCAAGGGCTCATCTTCAGCCCCTCCACAGAGCAACAACCCAGGGGCAGCTGCACCACCTTTGTGGCAGAGTTTCACAATGAACTTGCTTCAGTTCAGGAAACCTCATGCACCTTGCATTTGGGGAATAGGAACCTCAGCCACCAAGATCTGCAGGGTGTGAGCCCAGCTCTGCAGGAAAATGAACTTGCCATAGTGTCAAAACTCATAAACTCAAGAATCTGGCACTCAGAATATATCCCCTGCTGCAGGCACCTCAAGCTCACAAGTGCCTGCTGGGGTACCCCACTGTGCACCATGAAGAGCCCAGCACAGCTTTCTGCTCTGGAAAATAAACTCAGAAAATTGAAAAAAAAACTATGAGAAAGGCTCATGCTACACTTGATAACAACTTGCAGCCTCCTGCACCTCTGCTGAGCAAACCACCATTTCCTGAACTGAGGTGTCAGGCATGAAATATTTCACATGCTGGAGCAACCGTCACCATCTGCTAAGTGACAAACAGAACTTCAGCCTTTCCTGGTATTTAATGCATAAATCAGGGTGTGTCCTGTGTGTCTGTTTGTGATTCTGTAATTGAAAACTCGCTGTCTTGCTTGGGGAACCAGCAGCAAAAATGTTTGTCTAGCCAGTGTAGATTTAGCCTAAATGACTTTTCAGCTAAGAGTTTCTATAGTGTGCAGTCTCATGCTGCTGCTGCTGCAGCACTGCCAGAAGTATCTGTGGACATCAGGTAAGGCCGTGTCTGAAGAACCAAGAACATGCTTCCTTTTCCCCATTTATCCATGGATTTATCTATTCCTTCCACTCCCCATCTCACCAATGGGAACTGACTCAGCTCATGAGCTCATGGCAGGCTGATCTCTGCAGAAGCATTTATTTTATGTTATTGTCCCTCCAGGCACTCCTTGACTATCCCACCAATTCCATACCCAAAAATGCCAGCAGCCAGTGTGGTCTGGGGCCACCAAGTCAGCTCCTGCTTTGGTCTCCAGTTCACACAGCCTTTTCTCTTCAGGCCTCCACCTCACCAAGAGAGGCACACCCAGAAGATGGAAGGAAGGGATTCTCCCCTCTATCCAGAACACAGCAGACCACACCTAGAACACTGTGCCCAGTTTTGTGTCCTTCCAATACAAGAAAGACACTAACAAAATTGAGAAATAAGTCCCAAAAACCTGAAGCCACCAGCACAAGCAGGGCACTGAGCCCTGGCTAAGAGAGTTGTTCTGCTGGAGAAGGAGAGGCTTTGGGGGCTCATGACACTCTCTCCTGCCAGGAGCTTATTGAGGGAGCAGACCCAGGCTCTGCCCAGGGTGCAAGGTAGGAGCAAAAAAGAGAAGGGGGTCAAGAGGCAAAAGCTGAAATAACAGGTTTAGCCAGGATATTAGGGGATATTTCTTCCTGCAAGGTCAGCCAAACAGTGGGACAGCTCAGGAGAGTCTTCCCAGATTGGAAACAGCTTAGGGCAACTTGGTCTGACCTAGTGGCTGACCACGAGCAGGATGCTGGAGCACAGCCCTCCCAAGGTCCCTTCCCATACAAATTATCTTAAGACTAATTCTGCCATGTTCTTTATGCAGAAACCAGATCTTTGCAAGTGGTACAGTCCACAGGAGCTCTCTGCTTTCCCCCTCCTTCTTAGAGCACTGATTTACCACCTGTTTATCATCTTCCTTTAATCAGCAGCCAGCTTCAGACCATTCTTACAGAGGAGCTGTTTTCCTGTTTGGTTTTGGTGATGTTTCAGTTCAGGTTTATGGTAAGCCTCCTGTTCTTCCACCCCTGCCAGACACAGGAATACTGCTGTCAGTGTCTGTTCCCTCACTTGTTGCATGTTTCTATTCTGCACAAGTTCAACAGCATAACACTCCCAGGTGAACCCATCCATATCAGCTCCAAAAGCAGAGGTGAATCCCAACAGAATGTACATGGCATTTCTGCCAAAGCCTTCCTATGGCATTCTGTGCACTCAATTCTGGCTTAATATCTGCTTTATCACACTCCAAAAAAAAAACCCAAGGATTCTAAAGTAAATATTGAAGGAAAGATGAAGCATCAATAACAAAAAACACCCTCCTCCCCCAAACCAAGAAATGCTGGACCAAAAGCTGTGACTGAACCAAAAGGAGTGAATTACCTTCACGGGCTGAGACTCCTGCTGGAAGATGTGGAGAGGTACATCTGCTGCCCTGTTTCTGGCTCCAGAGGGACAATGAGGAGAGCACAGCCATCACTTCTGCAGAGCCCTGAGAGTCCAGCCCTCACAGCTGGGATCACAAGTGCTTTCAATTTCTCAGGAATTTATTTCTCAAACAATCTAGATGCAAGAACTAAAGCCCAAGAGGCCTCTTACCCTCTACAAAACGTGAAAAAGTTCTGCGAAGGCAATTTTAATGTGCATTAGTGCTAGAAAAAGCCACAGTAGACAATTCTTCATTTCCTACTGAAAAATATAGGAATGGAGAGTAATTGGCACAGATGAGTTAGAAAGAGGAAATTGGTTCCTTGGAAGTTCCCTTTTTTTTTGCATGATATTCCCATTCACACGTGGCAGACACTGCCTGCCCTCATGCTCCATTGAAACAGAGGAACAGGAAAAATAAGCACAGGAAAATAAAAAAGAACATGTGCAGTGAAAGACAGGAAAAGCCAGAAATATGGAAGAAACAAAAAATAGAAAAGTTGAGAATCAGTAGAATTTGACTTCCACTATGAATGAACAAAAACCAAAACAAAACCTAACCAAAACAAAAGGTTTCATTTTGAAAATGCAACACTTACTGTGCCAGAGACACATTTCTGCAGGCAGCTCCACCAGAATGTTTTCCTTGTTTTCTTCTGCTTTTCAGAGCACTCAGTACTGCTCCTAAATTAGTTTGATTCATGACAGCCCACAGCACCCACTGCATGCAAACCATTGTTTTACTAATCTTTAGAGGGTAAAACAGAAGTAAACCCAAGAATGACTGCAGCACCTTTAAACCACTTGCAGTTCAAACAAGATACAAACTGTTAGATGGAATTGTCTGATCAAGAGTTATTAAAGCTACAGGGTCTGGGTTTACCTGCCCTTAATTCTTCTCCAGTGTCCCAGTAAATTAGTTTAGGGTCTTCTCTCCAGCTCCAGAATATCTGCAAACTAGTGCATCCCCACTGTCAGGACTTCACTTTTGGTATCTCTCCCTTGGGTAACAAGCAAAAAAAAATCAAATTACATCACAGTACCTTTGCAGAGAGGAGCTCATGTGCTGCCAGCTGCCAGCTCCCAGCCTGGCTCTGCTGCCCTTGGGAGCCCTGTCTCCAGATAAATGGATCTATTGGCTCCTTTCCCTTCCCCCTGTGCTAAATAACATCACTGCAAAGCCCTGGCTGATGGCAGGATGCAGCCACTCAGAAGTGCCCCTGGGTCAATTGCACCATGGAAAACCCCAGTGCTGAGCTCAGCTGAAGAGCTGCAGCTGCTGTTACAGCACTCAAATGCAAATGGCAATAAAAAAAAACTTTCACAAAGTAAACAGCACCACACTGCAGCATGCAAAAATGCATTACAGTGGCTTTACTTCCTATTTCCTTTTCCTGACAGCTCTGAAAAGAATAGCTGCAGAAGTCAGTGAGGTTTTGGGGACAGTTTCTGGAGATCAGGCGGATGTGGGACTGGCTGAGGAGCCGTGTATCACAGACCCATCACTTCCGTAGGGTCATCATTTAGGATGGAAAAGCCCATTAAGAACTGTGGCCAGAGCTCTGCAGATAGCATGGTGTAAATGTCTTACTCTAGCTTGTATTGCTTGTAGTCATAAAAGAGAGAAAAACTATGTAGAATAGATAATAAAACCCTTTTGAAGACAAAATGCAATAGGAACCTCAAAGATTCATTTAAAATAGCTCAATTATGGCTTTGCCCAAGGCTCAGGAATCCTTGACAGGCAGCTAGGGAGAGGGCTTGGAGGTGGTGAAAGAGGCAGTATTAGGAAACAGGAACTGAAGCAATATCTACTGATGGGAAAAGAGAAGTGACTGGGATCTTTCTCAGCTGGTTTCACATCCAGGCCCCTCCTTTTATGCACAATCACTCCTGCTTTATAATGGGTGGGAAAGTGAGAGGTTGGAGCCAGACCCCAGATTGCCCAGGGCATGGGGGTGATGGAAACATCATCATGTGGTGACTGATTTATGAGCACTTCTTATTTAAGAGAGAATTTTCTCTCTCATGCAGCAGGCTGCCAGCAGGGATACTCATGCTTGATATGGTTTTGCATCTGCATTACCTCCCTCAAAATATGTGGTTGTGTGGATTTGTTTTAGAAGAGCCAAATACACAGGATGTTTTATGTTTCTGCTTTCTTATATTTATATATAAATAAACCACTTAAATATACCCCAGCATCACAACAGCCAGCAAATCCAGCTACACCCACAGAGACTGGGTTTGGTTTAATTTCTAACAACTCTGCCAAGCAGGGACTCCCCACTTCTTCCTGTAGTAACTTGTGATGATGTACTTTGTTTAAAGACATGTTTGGAGAGGCTGTTTTATTGCAAGCATTTCCTCAGTACCAATTTTTAATTCACATTTTAACCTATCAGCTGCTTCATAGGACCACAGAATGGTTTGGGCTGGAAGAGACCTTAAAGACCATCTCATTCCAAACCCCACCATGGGCAGGGACACCTTCCTCTAGACCAGGCTGATCCAGAGCCCCATCCAACCTGGCCTGGAACACTCCAAAGTCTCCCATTCAATGCCTCACACCGCTGGAACTGGGAGCTGCTGGGGGCCCTGTGGTCAGTGGCTGGGGGTGTCCACCCAGAGCAGCTTTTTACCTTCCATCAAAGAGAAATCTGGTGTCTCCATAACCATGAGCTGATGCAAGATTTCTGGTGCAAAGGAGGAAAACAGCACAGCTGGAAATGCAGGGACGTTTGGGTAAATCATAGCAGAACACGTGGGGTTGCACCCACTGTGGGGGATGCTGAGTGTGACCTGAATACAGGTTCTGTGTTGTGTCCCCATCTGAAAACATAACAAGGATGATGCAATTTACCACAGCTTCATTTTTCACCATCTTTTATCAGAGTAATTTAGAAACACCAACATACTCTGACAAGAGGCGGTATGATGACTGAAATTACCCTCACCTTGAAGCAGCCTGAGAAACATTAACCACAAACATTAAATGAACATACCACAGGCACAGGGTCCTTTTCTTTCTTTTCTTTTCTTTTCTTTTCTTTTCTTTTCTTTTCTTTTCTTTTCTTTTCTTTTCTTTTCTTTTCTT
>JAOTQP010000680.1:15332539-15342708 GCA_026413545.1 Cichladusa arquata
TCTTTTCTTTTCTTTTCTTTTCTTTTCTTTTCTTTTCTTTTCTTTTCTTTTCTTTTCTCTTCTCTTCTCTTTTCTTTTCTTTTCTTTTCTTTTTTTTTTTCTTAAGGTTGATTTTTTTTAGCTCATTAGCCACAATACCTTTTATAAAGGTGTTTGTAACGCTGCAGAAAAGCAGAACTGAAAATTCCAGAGGTGCATTTTATGCTCTACAAAATAGGGTTTCTTCCAGTTTACTATCTTAAATTTGACTTTTGCTGTATCCCAATATAACACTCAGCTTGACCAGAGCTTATGTTATAATGGGTAATGTGAACCAATGTGTTATGTGTACAAAGGAGAAATTACTTCTTCCAACATCTTTGAGGACACTTAAATATTAAAATAGGTATTCTCCTTTTCCAAAACATGTTTTATTTAAATTCCTTTTTAATACCCTTAGTTTAATTTGCAGTGCAGCAGCCAAATAAGCTCTAGATAATATCTGACTAGGGTATAATACTCTATTTTTAGGATAATAGATCTACATGGAGTCCCACAGATAGTTAAGTGAAGACCCAAAGCCTGGTGTGAGAATTGATCCCTGGTTCAAACCTCCTTAAAACAGTCTAACAGCCCCAGAAGACCAGATAATTAAGATACAGTGTATAAACTCATGCATTTGTGCCTATAGGAATATGAGACATATTTTTCTAATTCATAAAAAATCCAATTTCTAATGCATCAGTTGGTTCCAGGAAGGCAGAGACCTTCTCAACACAGGGATTAAACTGGGATAATTTAATTCAGCAGAGCTTGGGCTTTATTTCATGTTGGGTAGAAGGAATTCCTTGCTGCAGGCTCCTGCCTTCAAGAGGATTGGCCAATTGATCTCAGGTCTGATAATGGTGTTGCTAAGGTCATAATCTGCACATCAGTGCAGATAAATCAAGTAGTAACATTTTGCAATGTTGCTGCATTGGTGTCAGTTTTCTCAGTGTATCAGTGGAATTTCTATCTCTAAGTATTCTGCCCAGAGTCTTCCTCACATTTTCTGTCTCCTTTACTGTCATCTTAATATCTTCCTTTGGATTAAAGGGTGATGTCACCTCTATATTTTGAAAATTTCTGTTAGGAAACACTATCCCAGAGTAGTCATCACTCCCCTTTTTTTTTTTTTTTTGCCTGGTTTTTATTTTTCATAGACTCATTGCAAATTTCTGCTAATGTCAATAAGAATACTGACATTTCTTATACCACTTAACAGGGTTGATGCTCTCAGGTTGATGCTTTCCTCTTTCCTGCTTGTAACTGACCTAATGGCCTCTTTTTGTTATCTGCATTTTGGTGGGATTTGGTAAAAACTGGCATACTCTGCCAACTCACAGCTGTGTGTTGGGATTTAAAGGGCTTTGATGAGTTCCTTTCTGAGACTGCCATCCACTGGACTTTCACATTCACAGGGACTGCATTTTCCATAGGTCGTTTCAGTATTTAATACTCTTTTTGGAATGTAGCCAAAATACCAGAAAGTACCAAATTCCCTACAAGCCCTGTCTTCCCAAAGGACCAATTTAAAAGATTGATTTTTTTCCCTCTGACTAATCAGCCAGTGTTTGGATGGAGTATTTGGTACTTTAAGTGAACCTCTTAGGAGGGATTTCATCACAGGCAATATCTCAGGCTTTCCTGAAATACTTGCTCTTTTGGATCCTAATTCTATTCAGAGGACATTGTGGATGTTTTTCTCTCAAGTTACTCATCAATGCCTCTTATGAAATGAGACTGAAATTTGCATCACAAGGATGGATCCCCACTAAAGGTTATACAATTAACTGTAATAATGGTGGCTCCCTACTTCAGTTAAATTTGTAAATGAGTTGATTTTCCAAAGCTAATTATTCACTCTTCGAACCCAAAAGGAAATCTTTGTCTTTTGCAAGAACTACCCCAGGAGGATTTGTGTTAATTTTGATTTCTAAGGTGTTAGCCCTGTTGCTGGTTTCACTGCTGCTCAAGAATCAAGAAGAGCAGATAATCTCTCTGTATGTACTTATTTCTTGTGCTCTCATTGCCCCATCTGCTTTGCATGCCCCAGTTAATCTGCCAGTGTGACTCATTTGATATCATCTAATAGTGCAAATTCTGCATAATTTCAGGTGCCTACAACTGCCAGTTGCCAGGGAGCATAACCATTCAAGGGGCAAAGAATATTAGGGCTGTGCAACTTGACGTGCTGAAACTGAAAGTGGCTGAGGTCATGCTGTGTTAAAGTGAGACAGCAAATCAGTTGATGTAGGGCTTTCAGCTGGGCACCTCGAGAATTGCAGCTTGGCAGCAATGACACAGGGATCTTTCCAGCTGTAGTAGAGAAAGAGGAAAGGGACACCTTCAGGAATGTACCACAAAATACTCGAGCTGGATAAATTGCACTTTTCTAGTGGTGATTTTGCAATTGTTCTTTCTTGTCTGTGCCTTTGTTTTCACAGGAAATAAGGGGAGTTTTAATGATTATTTTTCTTTATTTTGACTCTCTTTTCTGACTTCTCCTTCTTTACTTGTCAAAAGTTGTATGAGGCCATTCAATCTTGTCATTAACATTCTCAGGGATAAGTATAAGGTGCATCTAAAGGGATAGAACAAACCCACAAAAATAGAGGTTTGCACAGTCTGCTGTGAGAACTTTAGGGCACAAGTTATCTTTGACCTATGTTATGCTGTATTGACTTAACCTTTAGTCCACTAACTACTATTTGATAACTGTTTGGCATATAGTACATAGTCTTTCAAATCAAGTCCAATATTTTAGCTAATTTTTATTTATTTCTAGTAAAGGCTTCATTTCTCCAGGAATATTTCAGAGCAAGAGCGTCCATGGTAGAGTTCTGCTGTCATAATCAAAAGTGTCATTAATTTGGTACAGTTTGTGCTGGTAATACATCTAGAAATAAAAGGTTTTAGATATTTTTCTTACTTTACAATGGAACTGTTATTTTAAATATTAAAGAGTGGGGGTTCTTTCTCCCCACAAAATAAGTCTCTCTGAAACATTACTCAGGGTTGATTTGTAAAAGCCCACCCTGTACAACGTGTTGCTGATTCTGTGCAGTAATTGCAGTTTATCATCCAGTGATGACAAGGTGGGTTAAGTGGCATTCCTTGCACAGTGATGGAAACTCTGAGACTGTCTGTGCAGACATACACAACACAGCAAAGGTTAGGATGGCTTAGCTCAATTCCAAAAGTTACTGTGCATTTTAAAACCTCCCAAGAGGGTGAAGTCGAACTCCTTCTTTGCTGTATGCTGGAGTCCAAAGAGAGTTTTAATGTACTTTTTGTCATTTACAGCTGTCACTTACAGCTGTCATTGCTTAGCTCCTGAATGTGGGACTCCCCCAAGACTGATGAAAGTTGTCTAGTTAGGAGTGAGTCAAAGACATGGCCCTGCTCTAGAAGAAGCATGACAATAAGAAGATTTTTACAGTCTTAGTCATCTCCACTGTTTGTGATTTCTATATGAAACTGGTGGGAAGTTTTCTGAAGGTAGTCAAGAAGCTGGCAATATGGACAGCTTAGAACTGAACATTTTGCTGCAGTGCTACCATGTTAATAATAGAAAGGACTTTAAAAATTCAAAAGGGCAAACAAAGCAATTGAAAGGAAAAGAAGATTAACCATTATTCCATTCTTCAAATACATAATTTTTAAAATCAACATTTTAATGCAGTTTCACAGCCTGAGTTGGTATGTCTGGAAAGGAATCTGACAGAGTAAGCTTTTTAATGGAGTAGATGTGATAAACACAGGCCAAATCACATGTTTTACATAAAATATAAGTAATGCCTGAGCTACCCCTTGCTTAAGGTACCTAGCTCATGCTCACTCAGAATTTTGCTGTTATGACTCTCATTTGAATTTTGCAAGGAAAGCTCTGAATAGCAACATTAATATAAAAATAGTAATTTATCTCCCTTTTTTGTGTGAAGTGGGTTAAGCCTTCTGCCATCAACAATATTGCTTCACCTTTTATGTTGTATTCCTCTTCCATGTTGTGCTTAAGGATCTACTAAGACAAATCTACTTGGGAATTGGCATGTGGAATAGAATACTTTTTTTTTTTTTTGAAAGCTCATGTAATTTTGCCTACGTACAGAACAGTCAGTTAATTAAAATTCATTAATTTTAAATCCCCAGTTAGCATATTTTACACATATTCTAACATTTTAAGCTAGTAACAAATGCACTCTAAAATACTTTACTTTTTGAAGCACACAAAATGCTTGCCTCCTTTGCAATTGGGACCTATGTAATGAAAGGTATATCTGCAGTATTTTAAGGTATGTCATATTAAGCCAAGTAATTCACAACAAATTAAAAGTAGTCCCTTCAATTTGAAAATAATCTTAATTGTTTTTTTAATATGCAAAACACACACCTACCTTATGCATTGCATGCAGATTTAATTGTCACGAAAAGCAAACCAAATTATTATGTTCAGATAGCACAGTTTTCTACAGTTTCCACAATTGTTCTTTCCACTTATATGACTTTTAAGACACTGTAAGGTACTTCTAAGATACTGTAGTAAGCAGAAAACGATGATAAGAAGTGCCTTATTTCCGACTTCCTTTGGTTTTCTTTTTTTGCTATTTTCTCTTGTTCTTTCTCTTGTCAACTTTCAAGGTACTGTGTGATTTAGAGTTACATTTGCAGTTTACTAAACTATATTTTTTGTCTGTTATTGTTGTAATATTTTAAAAACCCTGTAAATATACATCTTTTTATGATTTGCTAGTTACATATAATATCTTCCTGCTGCTATAAAATGCCTTTATTTGATTTGCATTTTATCACCATTCAAATGAAAAAGGAACAGTTCCAATATTCACTGCTTTTATACTGGATTCAGTTCAGTAATGTGGACTAATGGTGCAAAAAAGTTCTGCTGAAAGAAAGGATATGGATAGAAATTGACCAAGATACAAGGTACAAGGGTCTTGTAAAGGTTCAAAATTTCTCTACTGTTCTGGCAGTCTGTCTTCACAGTAAGACTTGATGAGGTTTTCTTTCCCCTGCTTCTTCCAGGGCCTTGCCTTGCCAGCCTACACCTCGTTTGCATTTCCTTTTGCCTTTCCTGTCCCTTCCTTTACTTTGCCTTGCCTCCTCACACCTTGCATTGCCTTGCTGTCCAGTCTGTAGCCTTCTCTCAGCCTTCCTTCCCTCCACTGCCTTGTATTGACTTTCTCACCCATCCCCCACCTGACATCCCTTCCCTTTTGTCCAGGTCAACCCTTTCATTTCCTTCTTTCTCTAAGACTCTCAATGCCTTGCCGACCTCTCCCTTTTCTTTCCTTACAAAGCCACTGGTTGGCTTGCCTTGCCCTTGAACCCCTCCTTTGCCTTCTGTTACTTTGCTCGCCCCTCCCTCACCTGGAATTCAAGACCCCATTTCTCCAGACACGTCTCAGCCTTGCTCTGCCCTGCCTGCTCCCCTGAGGACTCCCAAGGCTGATCACGTAACCCCAGTGTTTCAGGAGCATGTGAGAAGAAGTCCAGGGGAAGTCCCATGCAGCCAGATCTGTCTGGGCAGTTTTTGTGTGGGGTTGGTGCTTGCATGTATTAAATTTTGGACAGGAAATCCAAATTTTACTCTTGGACTCCAGGATCAGAATGACAGTTTTTTCACATATATAGGAAAGCAGGTAGCCCAAGATTAGAGACAGCCCATGTGGGATCAGGGCCAGACAGAGCATTCTGTCCTGGCTGCTTTCATATGCCAGCAATTCTTGAAGTCACCTCTCATTTGCCTTGCCTTGGCAATCCCAATAATTTCCTTGCCTTACCCTGCAAACCCTCACTAGCCTTGCATTCCCCTGCATATCCACGCCCACATTTCATCTGCCTACTGCTTTCCTTGGGCCTTGCCTTGCCTAGCCCTTTCTGCCTGGCCTACCCATCACTGGACTTGCCTTCCTGTGCCTAGCTGCGCCTAGAACTTCTGGGCTTTCTCTAGCCCACCACTCCATTTGCTTTTCCCTCACTGCTCTGACATTGAGTATCTCTCCCTTGACTTGCCCACACTTGGTTTGCAGTGCCTAGCCTGCATGGAAGGCAAGGTAAAGAGTGGCATGCAAGGCAAAGCAAAGCAAGAAAGCAGTAGGTAGGATAAGGCAAGACAGACATAAGCAAGGCAAGCAGAGCAAGGGTAGGTTAGGAAAAACACAGCACAATACTGAAGGCAAGGTATGGCCAAGAGACTTGTAGTGCCTTTCCTTGGGAAATAAAAGATACAGTGCCAGTGTAGGGCAGATGTTAAGGTACCATGGGGAAGAATAGTCTAGCAAGACATTTCTGTCCTGGCCCCTTTTATGTAGGAGCAATTGTTGGACATGTTCAATACCAGAAGTGGTATGCAACTTTCACTTGGTGAGCTGCTGAATGGCAATGGCAATGCTCTTTCATGGGAGGGAAAGCACGTAGCCCCAGTGTTGGAGTGCAGATAAGAAGCTGCATTATGCTGGTCAAGGGTGGCAACAACTCTCTGTCCTGGCATATTCGGTGTGAAAGCAGTGCCTCAATGTGTACAAATATGGAGTCAGTATCCATCTTTGGAAGGTGGTCTCCTGAAAGATTCAATTTGGCATGTAGTTCCCACTTTTCAGAGGTGGCCTCCTTGAAATTATGGCAGCACACGTCCTTTTGAAAAAGTAAGTGGCTACGCTGAGGCTTGGTGTGTGACTGATCTAGTGCCCCAGGCAGGTAATGCCCAGTCACTGTGCTATGGCATCTTTGTACGGGATCAAAAAAACCTGGAGGTTTTGTAGTTTGGAGGAAGGGATGTCAGTTCTTTTGGGATGGGCTTCTAGTTTCTCTCTTTGGCAAAGAAAGCAAGTTTGGATGCACACTTTGGGTGATCTCAGTGAGTTTAAAGGCTTTTGCCAATAGGCACTTCTCTGGCTTAGAGCTCTTGAACCATCAGTGGGAGTGCAAATGCCAGGCTGTTGAGCTTCTTGTCCTAGTAGCTTTAGTGTGTGAGCAGTCCCCAGTGCCATTCCATCTGGATCCTGACTCTGTGAGACTGAAGGCTCAGGATGGTACCTAGAGCTGAGAAGGAAAGTGCCGATAGTGAGGTGTGTGCCGCTGATTTGATGGGTGCAGTTGAAGCTGTAGGCAGCAAGAGCTTTCTCAGCTGGCAGTATTTTCCATGAGCTCTGTTTTTGCCAGAGTTTCAAGTTTGTTAGTGGACTCTGCAAAAGTGAAAAGCTTTGTTAGAGTAAAGGAGTTCACGTTGCCCTTTGAACGTGGTGCAAAGAGTTTGTACTTGGAAGGGGAAGATCAGCCAAACCTTTTTGAGCTGACACTGTTCATTTGAGAACAGAGACGTTGGCAACTCGGGTCTGCTCTTGGGGTGGTTTCGAGCTGGGCTCGGTGCGTTTCCCTCTTTTTCCAGTAGACAGCACCATCGTGTGGTTATTTTGATGAGCGCTGACAGTGCCCAGGAGAAAGCCAAGTGCTTTTCTGGGGTGGGGGTCCTGGCTCTTGGAGACTGACAGAAAGGGATCCCGCGTGTAGCGGGGAAGGAAAAGGAATAATTTCATTGTTGCAATTTATAGGCTGCAAAAGAAAAGGCTATTGCAGCACGGTCTCTTCGTTTTTGAACCTTTTCTGTGTGATCAGCTGCTCAACGTGTAACTCACACCCTCTGAACTGCATCCCCCTCCCCAGAGATATGCACTTTCAAGCTTTATGTACCATGTACCATTCTAGCAGACTCCAAACTCCTTCAAAACCTCCAGCAGCTGGAAAGAAAAGAAAAAGTTGCAAAGAAAAAGTCACAAAGAAAAAGTCCAGCAATAAAAAGCCAGTGCTGGTGTTCATAGACCTTTTGCAGTCTCTAAACTAGGCAAAACACACTAGTGATTCACACTATCCTTCTCGACTATAGATATAGCATCAGAACAGTCACTCAAAGTGTCAGAGTCCATCACTATAGCGAAGCGTGTCCATCTGCAGTTCAGACTGGAGGATCTGCCAGGAGACAAGGCAATTTGCTAACCTTCCCTTTTCCCTGAGAAACCCGATATTCGCAGTGCAATCACTTTCACACAGCTTCAGTGTCACCAAGTCCAAGCATCTATAGCTCACAGAAAAGTAAATCTTATGACAGAATATGTTCCAAAAGTAGCCATTTCTCCTAGCAGCATTTAAATTGCTCAGAGCATACTGGGACTATGCACCTTCCTTCTCACATATATGGACTGTCACATTTTTCACTCTCTGTTGCAAACATCCAGCAGCAGCCCTCACCAAATAGCCTCTAAAAGACAAAGCCTTTGCTGGGATGCACCTTCACTTTGCCACACATAAGTTTGCCACATCAAACTCACCAGTGCACTCTGTATATCCATTCCCTACTGCATCTACCATCGTGTTCTCTGGATCTCAGTGCCTAAATGTAAGGGCAATTATTTTCACACAGAGCTGGAAGAGGAATAAATGGCCAAGTAGCCCAAGGAGCTGTTCTTGAACTTGCTGCTTAACAAATGCCCATGTGAATCAGGCTGGCGAGCGAGTGGCAGGCACACTCCTCTGGCAGCCAGTATGCTGCACACACTAGCCTGGTATTCCATGGCTTCATTCTTTGCCTTTTTAACCTGTTGCACTTTCCTTCTCCCAGAGGCAAATTGTTGTCTACTTCTCTCACAGAGCACTCTGCTGGCAGTGAAGCACACCTAAGCATTGCTTCTGCCAAAACACGCCTGGGCCATGCACTTTTCCTTCAAAGCGCTGCATATCACCACATTCTGCCTCTCTTGTCTAAATCTAAACTGCTTGGCTACATCTCACATGGAGAACTGTGCCAGGACAACAAGCTTGCTTGGAGCTTGCCCCTGAAACTTGTGGAAACTTGTATTTGCACCACATTCAAGGTGCAGTCCACTTTCCTTCCCAACATGCAAAAAGCTGTCAGATCACTGTGCTCTCTGCACAGCCCTTCTCAGCTTGAATTACCACAGCACACATTACAGCCTCACAAGGACTGAAAATCTGGAGAGATGTCTCACACGGAAAACTGTGCCAGGACAAAACCATGTTCTTCATGTCCCCTTCTTGTCACCGAGGTTGTTGTGCTGTGTTGAGAGTCATGGCCATAGAACGAGTAACCCAGCAAGTTCTTGTCTCCTAGCACATTTCACTGAAACAGAGCTACATGGGCAATTTGGACTCTGTGAAACAGAAAGAATGTCATTGTATGTCCAGATGAGGAAACGCTTGCACAGCACACAGTGGTTGGGTGCCATATATGCATTGCTGAATGCTGAATATGCAAAGCTGAATACTGTCCCTGGGCTTCAGTTCTGTCCAGAACACATAAGGAGAACCTGAAAGTGTCCAGAAGAAAGGCGAGTGGCAGACCAGGGGATCTGTGAAGAGTCCATAGGGAAGGACCACTGAAAATCTCAGCAGTCAATGGGATTTTTGGGGAGTAAACCTGAGAGGGCACCCATGAAAGGTAACACAGGTGAAGCCGAGAAGGGGGCCTGACAAAAGGACTGACAATCCCAAAATATCTCCAAAGAATCCTTTGGGAGAATGTCAAGTTAGCTTGCACTTTTTCCCAGAGGTAACTAAGGACAATCCACACTTTGGGGGTGGGGGGAGGAGGCAACAAAGGAAGTTGAGGAGGAGTCTTGACAATCCATGCTTGGGCAGGGGCAATAAGGGGAGTCAAGAAGGGATCTTGGCAGCAGAGGAACAGTTGGTGTTGGTATGTGGGGAAAGAATTTTTTGAAGTGGAATGTGGAGGAATAGGGTTACAGCAAGTAGCAGGAGAAAGCATTTACCCTCAAAATTTGCCAGCTGATCCAGGACCAGCTGCAGGTTCTTTGTATCTCCAGCTTCCAGGACAGGGAAAACAAGAAAGGATTTAGAGGTGTTTCTCTATGATGGGAAGTGGCAGGACCAGGCACAGAGGTGCGAGACTTGGGAGCATGGGCTGGGGCCCTGTGGGGAGATGCAGGGTGGGGCCGGGGCTATGGGGCATCCGGGGCTCAGCTCCAGGCAGTGCCTGTCCTGTAAGAGTTGGTCTGAAGTTTCTCTGGTCTGCCTCACGACCATCATCAGAGACTGAGACCCCAGGACCCCACCACTCGCTCTGGACCTGAGTTCTGGCCTGGCCAAGGTGGATGCTT
>JAOTQP010000680.1:15422944-15433026 GCA_026413545.1 Cichladusa arquata
CCGGCGCTGTCGGCCACGGCCACGCTGCACGTGGTGCTGGCCGAGAGCTTGCAGGAGGCGCTGCCGGAGCTGAGCGACAGAGACGCTGTGTCTGAGCTGATGTCTGATCTGAACCTCATTCTTGTTGTGTCGCTCTCCATCGTGTCCTTATTATTCGTTTCCACTGTCATTTTTGTTTTTTTCTTTAAATGTCGACAGTCGAAGAAGCCTCCCATTTTTGTAACTTCTGATAAGGAACTATATTCCACCTTGGGCTCAAAAGCACCGTACAACTATTGCAGTAGCACGCTGCCCTTGCCGTATTCCTACGAGGTGTGTTTAGCCTCCGAGTCGGGGCAGAAGGATTTCACGTTCCTGAGACCAGGGGCGGCAGCCTTGCCTGCCGGTCTCCAGTCCGCTGATCCCGGCTCAGGCACTCATTCTGGGCAGGACCCTCCTAGTCCCGGGAGCTCGGCACAGGTGAGCTTCTGTCCTACGGTCCCTCTCTGTGAGTTTTTGTGAATCTTTTTTTTTCTTGTTCTGCTTTCGGTGATGACTGGGGAACCGTCAGATGTGAATGTGAGGACGCACTGCTCAATAACTCCGGGGCGTGGGGATGTGAGTGAATAGGTATGTATGTGAGATCCTGACTCATCCTTTTGACCTGCCACGCCTTATCTGCAAATTGCTGATTTTCCCCCAGGAGCCACGCGAATATTGTCAGTATTTCTGTCTGTCTTGAAGAAGGACAGACAGGTGCGAGTTTCACCGAGCTGGAGTGCTGAGGTGGAGCGGGAACAAAAGTGTCGTGGAGTCTGCAGCTGAGACAACCCTTTCTCCTTGGTTTAGTGGTCACTAATTGTCTCAGCTACATTTGGGCACTTTCATGTGATAATGATGTGTGATCTATCCCGGCGTGTTTACTCAGTGGAGGCAGCCACGCTGTAGCTTTCTCCTTTTCTGGCAAACTCGGTTCTTTAGCGCTTTCAAGTCCTCTAATAGAAGGTGTTGTGTACACCCGTAACTCACCTTTTTCCCTCCGTTTGTAGAGCCGGAGCTGCTGCTTCCGTCTAGCTCCAAGCCTGGCAACAAGCAGAAGGAGCTTTTTTGTTTCCTGCTGCCACTGGCTTCTCTGGAGCCTCAGTGGAGTCGAGAAGAATGCTGAAATGAGCGGCTCAGGCTGGGATTTGGCTTGAACCCGTCCCCGAAGGAATTCCTGGTGCAGGGGAAGGCATCTTCCCCCTTAGCTGTTGTACTTTTCCACTCCTCTCCCTCAAAACGGCGCTTTCAGGCGCTCTGAAGCGTCGTCTGCAATATTCAGGCTTCCCACCAAGGTGGAGGCGATATAATGTCTCCAGATTAATCGAGACACGGTAGATGGAGCTGTTCTGTCTTCCATGCCTTTCCCGAGATCTCTTTTCTACTCATGCCTCCGCTGCTTGGCCATCCCACTACTGCTGGCATTAAACGGAGAAGGTACTCTGGTACGGGTGATGTGTGCACTCATAGGAAGGGAAATTACTTGAGAAATGCGGTTCCCACGTTCTAGAAATTGTGTGGTAAATCGCGTGTAGGAAAAACCTGATATGGGCAGTGATTAGAAAAAGGATTCAGAGCTTACCGTGGTTGGAAAAAGGATTCACAGTTTATTTCAGAGAAATAAGTCGCTATTTCAAGATTTGGGTGGAAGAGAGCTGTGGATTTTCTTGGTTTTAGATTATATGTAAGAAAGAAAGAAAATTGGCGCTTGGTTTTCTGTGAGAAAATAAGTGCTTTGGGAACGTTAGATGACTAATATTGGATTTTATCTGTGTGAAACCCTATCACATGTGAACGCTATGTGAACTTTTATCACATTCTGTGACAGGTGATAAGAATGATAAGTAGCGCTGGTAAAGTTTATCTTTTGACAGTGATTAATCAGGAGAAAAGGAAATAGCTGAGCATGTAGATAGGACAGATTGCACTGGTTCTTTCGATATTGCCGACTCTTGATATAAGCGCAGAACTACTGCGTCTCTGGGTGGATCCCATGTGCACACGGCATCTTTTAGGATTGTGCGGGGCGAGGACACGCAGAGTCGAGATCCCTCTCGCTCTGGCGAATGTCACTGTCCAGCGCTGGTGCGGGTGATTTGCAGCCCCTACGAGCTCAGCCACCACAATTAGGGGGTAATAACCCACCGCAAATTTCCGAGCCAGTTCTGCAAGGCTTTGAGAGCCTCCGTGAGTGAATGAACCCGTGGGCGCTGATTTCCAGTCCGGTTTTTGCCGGACATCGTCTCCTTTCCTTATCAGTGTCGGCTGTGGGATGACACCTGGGCGCTGTGTCACAGCTGGGTTTTCACAGGGCTCCCGGCACTTCCTTATCAAGCTTCCTCGTCCCCTTTTCATTACCCCATGACAGCCGAGCAGTTCTGCGGGTGACGAATGCCGGAATTTCCGTCATTTTATCCTTATGCGTGCGTGGAAAGTCGGAAAACCCGACTTGCTAGCACTAGCACGAGTTGTTGATGACAGCAACAACAACCCAAGCGCAGGTTTTCGGCCAGGCACTGCCGGTGCTGTGACCTGCCAGGCTCTTGCTGCATGGGAACTGGATCGGTTCCCACCCCGGTGAACCTGCACCGCAGGTCACAGAGCGCGATTTTGCTTAGTCTGCCTGGTGGAAAAAAGTACCGGGGAGCAACCCGGGAGATGGCGAGAGTAGGAGGGTGTGTTGAACGGAGATTTCTGCGGTTTTTCGGGGGAGACGCCTGCTGGGATAGTGGTGGCGGTGGGGATCCCGCAGGAGGGGCGATGCTCCTGGAAATCTAGCGGCGGGAGCCGCCCCGCGGTGAGACTCTGTGTTGCGGCCGGAGGAGCTGCTCGTAATTCGGCAGCACGAAATCAGTGTCGCTTTGGAGGCTACGCTGCTTTGGTGGAGCAGCGGCATTCCGACGCCTTGAAAGGGGCCTCCCAGGAAGCATTTGGGTGGGAGAACCGGCATCCTAAAGGTCCTGAGAAACACTGGGAGCTGGCGCATCGTGCCAGGCTCTCCCTGGCACCCTGCGTACCCCGGAGGATCCTCCCGCCCTCTCCACTTCCCCTTATTCCCGCTGCCTCATTCCATCGAGGTATTCCCGGGACACGCACTCCAAACACTCCACGTCTCCGTATCGTCCCTTTTGGCGTCACTATCTCTGCCAAATTTTACAGCTTCCTGCCCTTACACGCAGTCCCTGTGCCCGATCTACCCTGCCTATACCAGCGCTCCCGCCGCCCGGCTGTTCTTATAGCGGGGTTTCTCTCCGGGCCGCGCTCTCCCTTCAGGTTCTGCCCTCTCGAGCCCCGCTGTCCTCGGTGGCCGCGCTGCCTCCGGCGGGGCTCGGTGGCGGCGGGGCTCGGCGCCCTGCGCTCTGTGCAGTTATTGGCCGGGACTCTGTGTGCCGCTGTCGGCCAATGATGGAGCAGGGGGGAACTGGCGGCCCGGCCCCGCTCGGAGCCGGGATGAGGCGCAGACGGTCTCACAGAGACTCTAGGAGTGAGTCACCGCCGAGCCCGCCGAGCGATGCCCGGCTCCCCGCCGCCGCCGCCGCTTCCCGGGGCCGCTGGGCAGCGGCATGACGGGGCGAGCTGAGAGTTTCTAGCCGGGGCGGGGGGCGAAGCGGAGAGCGCGGCCGTCCTGTGCGATGAACGGCGTTGCTATAAGGAGCCGCGGGGTGACGACGGGGCAGGTACTGAGCCTCTTGCTTTTGTTCGGCGCTTTCGACTGGGTTTCCGCCGCGATTCGCTATGCGATCCCCGAGGAGGCGCGGAGAGGCTCCGCGGTGGGGAATGTGGTAGCCGACCTGGCGCTGGACCTCGGGCGGCTGCCGGGGCGCCGATTGCGGGTGGTGTCCGGCGGCAGCAAGAAGTACTTCGGGGTGGATCTGAAGAGCGGGGCGCTGCTGGTGAACGAGAGGATAGACCGGGAGGAGCTTTGCGGCGCGCTCTCTCCCTGCTCCCTCAGCTTTGAGATCGTGGTGGAAAACCCGCTCGAGCTGTACAGCGGCACCGTAGAGATCCAGGACATCAATGACAACGACCCGGCTTTTCCCAGCAGCCAGGCGAGGCTGGAAATCAGTGAGTCGGTGGCTGCCGGAGCGCGCTTCCCGCTAGAGAGCGCGCAAGATCCCGATGTGGGAGTTAACTCTTTGCAGACCTACCAGCTCAGCGCCAACCCGAACTTTGCGCTCGACGTGCAGACGAGGGTGGATGGCAGCAAGTATGCGGAACTGGTGTTAGAGAAGGAACTAGACAGGGAGGAGCAAAGGGAGCTGAATTTGGTCTTGACCGCGCTGGATGGAGGCAGCCCGCCACGGTCGGCTCACGTGCAGATCCACATTGACGTTGTAGATGCCAATGATAACGCCCCGGTCTTCAACCAGTCCACCTACAAGGCGAGTGTGAGGGAGAACACGCCCAGCGGTACCCTGGTCGCCAGGATCAGTGCCTACGATCTGGATGATGGGCCCAATGGAGACATCGTCTACTCCTTCAGCAGCCACACCCCTGCCAAGGTACGAGAACTCTTTGCTCTGGACTCAGCCACAGGGGAGTTGAGGGTCAAGGGACAGCTGGACTATGAGGAAGCAAAGTTGTATGAGATTTACTTACAGGCTAAAGACAAGGGAGCCGTTCCTGGTGTGGCTCATTGCAAAGTGCTGGTGGAAGTCGTGGATGTGAATGACAATGCTCCAGAGGTGACAGTGACCTCTGTGTACAGCCCTGTGCCTGAAGATGCAGCCCCAGGGACGGTTGTAGCTCTGCTGAGTGTAACAGACTTGGACTCCCATGACAACGGCCTGGTGAACTGCTTTATTTCCCCTGGGATCCCGTTCATGCTCAGCTCCTCCCTCAAAAATTACTACACATTGAAAACAGAAGGAGCTCTGGACCGGGAAAAGGCAGCAGAGTACAACATCACTATCACAGCCAAGGACTCGGGCTCACCACCCTTGTCTGCAGTAAAACACATCCTGGTGCAGGTGTCAGATGTTAATGACAATGCACCCAAGGCGTCCCAGGACTCCTATGATGTCTATGTTCCGGAGAACAACGTGCCCGGCATCCCCATCCTTAACGTGAGCGCCACGGATCCGGACCTTGGGCGCAATGCCCACCTCTCCTACACCCTTTTGCAGGGTGACACCACTTTTGGCCACCTCTTCTCCATCAACCGGGAGAATGGCACCCTCTACCTGCTCACCTCCCTGGACCATGAGGACCAGGTGGAGTTCAGCATGATGGTGCAGGTCCAGGACAGCGGCTTTCCGCCTCTGGCCACTAACGTGTCAGTCAGTGTCTTTGTCACTGACCTCAATGACAATGCCCCAACGGTGCTGTACCCTCACCCCAACACCACCGCCAGCTACACCGATGTGGTGGCACCAGGCACTCCTGCCGGGCACATGGTCACCAAGGTGGTGGCGGTGGATGCGGATGCAGGGTACAATGCCTGGATCTCCTATACCCTGTTGCAGGCCACTGACCCCAGCCTCTTCAAGGTGGGGCTGCACAACGGGGAGATCTTCACGGCCCGCCAGCTCCGCGAGGATGATGCTCCTGAGCACACCTTAATCATCCTGCTGAAAGACCATGGGGAGCCAGTGCTGTCCACCAGTGCCACCATCTCCATCTCTGTGGCTGAGATGGTCAAGGAGGTGCTCACTGACCTCACTGATGTGGCCCCTGCCAGTGATCCCAGGAGACATGTGACTTTCTATCTCATCCTGGCTGTGATTTTGGTGTCAGCAGCCTTCTTCATCACCATGTTGTCCGTGGGCATCTTCAAGTGCTACAAGTGGAGGAAGTCAAAAGAGCTGTACAACAGCTCCAGGAGTACCACGTACAGGACACCAGGGCCCTTCCACCACATCGATGCCGTGCGGGGCGGCTTCACACCACCCAGCTTCTACCACCAGGTCTATCTCACCACAGACTCTCGCCAGAGTGACCTCCTGTGTAAAAAGCCCTTCACTTCCAGCCCCTTGGGGAGTCGCCAGGGCACCATCAGGAATGGTGAGCCAGGGCTGTACCACCAGATTGTGGGCACTGCCAGCCGGCTCCCCACACCTGCTGAGGTAATGTAGCTCCTTCCTTGGCGTGTCCCAGCGCTGGGCAGAGCCACGGTTCATTTGTGCTGTTCGCGTGTGGTTGTGTGTTTGGGTTAGGAGGGATATCCAGTCGTGCCACGCCCCTAAAGAGTTCAGCTCCAGCTGAACAGGTGTTCTTTGGAGTCAAATGAGCCATCCTGAGGGCTGATGACTTTTGCACTGTGGTGAGCAGGATCAAGTGAGTCAGTTTGTTCCTGTTGTCAATGATGCATCTTTTGGACGCAGTTTTGGGCACGCCTTGCATGAGTAACTGGTGGAGGCTGAGGTCAACTTGAAACCACTTGTTAATCCTTGGCATTAAGTTTGTTGTTCATGGTATTTCCTTCCCTTTGCAAAAGGAGAGCCAAGGGGAGCACTTGCACTACGGGGGAACGTAATCTCTGTGCGCCGTGACTCGGTGGGGGCTGGCGAGGTGGTGGTGCAGATGGGGCTGGGAGCTGGGGATCGGTGTCGCCTCTCACAGTGCAGCACGCAAAGCTGAGGATGCTGCTGGTTCCTCTGACAGACCATGGTCACAGGGCAGTCCCTCCCATCTGCGCCGCTCCTTGTGTTAGACTCCTGAAGGGTTCTGGTTTTATTTCCATGGAAGTTCTGTGCTGAGGTTCGCTTTGGGGGAGGGGGTGGGATTGCAGACTGCTCCAGTTGCTTGCAGGGCTCTGCTGAGCTGGACTTTGGCTCTGAGCAGAATGGTGAGTCCTCCACTCAGATGTTGTTCAAAAACCCTTTAGAAAGCTCTGCACGAGTCGTAATATGCTGTCTGGGTGATGTCTGATGTCCTGACCGAACAAACTGCAGGCTGGAAGGCGTTTGCGCATGGCAGCAGCTTCTGTGCTTCTCTCCCGATGGGAATTGTGCTGCTTAATTTGAAAGCTTTCAATTACAGGAATGCTTCAGTCTTCAGAGGTGAGGCCAGGTAGTGGATCCAGTGGAGGGGAGGTGTGGATCAGGTGGATTTCCAAGGTCGTTGGTGCTAGTAATTTGTCCTTCCTGGGAGGCAGTGGGTAGGAGCGACCGGTTCCTCAGAGCAGAAGGAAGTGAGGTGCAGCGGAAGCTGTTCATGGCTGTGAGGCTGCGTGTGCTGCCTGCTCAGTGTGGCCAAATCACAGACGGAGGCAGAAACCTCTCAGAATTACTTTATGGCTTTTTTTTTTTCCCCCTGTTTGCGTCACTGCTCAGACTCAGCACTTCTGATTTGTGGCAGGTGAGAATGGCTGCAGCAGCTGCAGGAGCAAGTGTTCCTCTGCATTTTGTGGGCTGTGCTAAGGCTGGAGACAAGGATGTCCCCTCCACCAAAACGTGCTGACAAGATGCCTCTGGTGGTGAGGGCAATAAATTATTTAAGAGCGTCAAATCACCTCCTTTGGAGGTGGAAGGAGGGCAGCAAGCCTGAGCCCCAGCCATGATTCCCTCCTCGTCCCCAGTAGTGCACTGGAAAGGTGCTGGCAGTGAGAAATCAGCTGGGCTGGCTCTGGCTCCTGGAGTTCCAGTCTTTGTGGTGACAACAGTGTCAAGCCTGCAAAGGCTTTACACCTCCTTGCTCTGCAGGGCACACCCAGCCCTCAAAAGTGATGCAGTGGGTAGGGTGTTGGCCCTGTCTGCAGCAGGTGATGTGTCCTGCAGATCCTACCCTGAGGATAGGGATCCTACCCTGCAGGGATCCGTGAGGGATCCTACCCTGCAGGATTTTCAGTGATCCCTGGGTTGTCTGGCTTGGTGCCTTTCCACAGAGTGAGCTCTGACCCTGTGGAATAAGCAACATCTCCTTCTCTATCCTAGACACCCCAAACCCTTCCTACCTTGTCACACTGTCCCCATCCCAGGCTTTGACAGACCCAAACAGCAGCAGGATTCCCATGTAAAGCCCTTGCTCCAGCTTCTTGGAGGCTGAGCCATCTCAGGACACTGAGTGGATTATCCCAGGCTCTGTGGGCTTTGCAGGGGATTTCTGCAGCAGCATCAAACCCATTCCCAGGGGTGCAGCACCCTGTGGTGCCAGTGGAAAGCTCTGGCACCCAGCTGTACTGTCCAGGACTGGCCTGGGATGGGGACCGGGCACATTCCACAGCCAAGGTTACTGTGACAGCTTCTTGCTAGTGGCACCGTCAGGAGCCCTGGGGGAATGAGTATGTACAAGAAGGAATTGGTGTCTGTGTGCTGAGGAATCCCTTGTCCGGTTTTTTTCTGCATTGTCTCTTTAAGGACGCCTTCACCCCTCCTCCAGAGCCGGCAGTAGGTGGGACCCGGGCAGTGTTCTCACCATTCCTAAGGTTCTTCCCGGTGTCTCTCCGTGACTGGCAGCAGGGTGGTCCCGCCTCACGGCTCTCAGAATAGGCAGGGAGGTGCTGCAGACGGGAGGGAGGACCCTCGGCTGCAGCACCTTCGCTGTCCCTGTCCTCGCCAGAAGGATGCTGTTCCTGTCACCACCCACCGTGCCGGGCATCAGCCTCTCTCACCAATCCCCCAGGTCCCTCCGGTGCCCAGGTGGTGGGGACAGGCAGGATCCCAGGCAGGCACTGGGTCCCGTCTGCCCCAGGGTCTGTGTGCACCCAGGGCAGGGTCAGGGTGGCCTTCAGTGACCAAGGACAGGAGAGAGAGAGGGACTTTTTACAACAGCATGCAGTGACAGAACAAGAGGGAATGGTTTAAAACTGACAGAGGGTTTAGATTAGATAACAGGTATAAAAATTCTTCCTTATGAGGGCGGTGAGGCACTGGTACAGGTTGCCTAGAGAAGCTGTGGCTGCTGCATCCCTGCAAGTGTTAAAGGCTGGGTTGGATTGAGCTCCGAGCAACCCGGTTTAGTGCAGGTGTCCCTGCCCATGGCAGGAGGTCAGAATGAGATGATCTATAAGGTGCCTTTCAACTCAGGCCATTCTGTGACTCTATGATTGCACAAGGCTTCTGCAGGGATGCAAATTGAACTAGAAGTCTGCAGCTTGCCGATATCATCTGGGACAGGGAGAGCAGGAAATTACTGTGCTCCCCCTGGGGAGTCTAAGAGCCCTGCTCCTGCCCTCAGGAGACTGACTGCAAAGCTGGCCCTGCCAGAGTATCAGTGTGTGTGTATCTGCCAGGTGGGAGGCTTGGGCTTCCTTCCCACTCTGACATCCTGACCTGGTGGTGTGATCCTGTGGTGATCTAGTGGCCTTATTGTCTGGCTCTGTGTGTTTGCAGTGATTTGGGTACTGTGAAGTCTGACTCCTTCCTCGCCCCAGGGTGAGGAGGTGGCTTCCAGTCAGGTGTGCATTGAGTGCAATTGTATTTTGGCTTTGAATGGCTCACCATTGTCTTTGCTTTTCCACCTTCAGCCTCCTATTCCCACGGTGGGCTGGCAGGGGTGGCATCCCCGTCTCAGTGCAAGGTCTCCTGGCTGGTGGTCATACTGGTGGCAGTGATGCCTCACTCAGAGAGGCAACCATGGGGTGCAGGCAGCAGCCAAAGCAGTAGCTGAGGGGGAGAAGAGGGGTGAGAGAAGAGCCCCTGGCACCTCGGGGCTCTAACAAGCACCTTTTCATCGGGCATGAAAAGTCCTTTGGCCTGTGTTCATGACAGCTGCCCTTTGTCCGTGGGCATGATGTGAAGCCACCATTGTGGAAGGGGAGCACACAGGGAGGGCTTGTACCTTGCTTCCAGGCTGCCAGGACGTGCAGTTTCCCTGTGAACGCAAAGCGAGCTGTCGGAGCAAGTGAGTCAGGCTGGCAGAGGGGAGGCCGGGGGTGGCAGCCCCGCTGTTGCCGGCTCAGGCCCTGCTTCCCGCACCTCCGGAGCCACTGCTGGCTGAGAGGGGATGGAGCTCTCGGCCAATTGGGCGCTGATCTGAAGGGAGGGGGGGAAATCGGCTTCTTCTCCCCCCCCCCTCCCACCTCCGCGCTGGGGCTGTGATTCAGTTCCCCTCCCCCAGCCCACCCCCCGGTTTTTCTGGGTGAGGAAGAGGCGCAGCCGTGGTTGGAGCCGTGTATTGTCGGG
>JAOTQP010000680.1:15451788-15464938 GCA_026413545.1 Cichladusa arquata
ATTTTCAATTGCATCTTTGCAAAGTCATGATCTTAGAGCTGGGCTTCATCCAGGCTCCCTCCAGGCCTCGTAATTGCATTACAGAAGTGGACGGGAATGCGTGGAGCCGAGGGAACGTGGGGGAAGGGCCGGCAGCATCCTCTGTCAGGGAAGGGAAGACGGGAAATTGTGGCAATTCTGGAGCTGATTCCGTTTTTTTCTTTTTTTTTCGGAGGGTGGTGGGCTGCGGGATGCTGGCGTGGGAAGTAGGACAGAGGGATGCTCGCCCTGGGCTGTGTCCCCAAGGCTCGGGGCTGTGTCCCCAAGGCTCGGGGCTGTGTCCCCAGGGCTCGGGGCTGTGTCCCCAGGGCTCGGGGCTGTGTCCCCGCACGCCTCGAGCACAGCCGAGGCTCAGCACCGGCAGGGACGGATCTGCTCCCTCCCACTTGTCACTTTGCCAGCCTGGGAATGTTCGGGCTGAGATTTTACTGCTGCTGCTGCCTCCGGCTGAAGCCGTGTGTGGGAGGCAGCGAGGGGGATGGGGAGGAAGGAGAAGTGCAGGGGGGCAGCCTGGGGCGAGCAGGGACCTCTCGGGAATGGGGCTGGAGAAATGGGTTTGAAGATAGCCCCGGTTCCGGGGGCTGGGTGCTGCCCGGGAAATTGGGAACAGCATCCAGGGCTGGAGTGTAAATGGGGGTGAAAGGAGAAGTAAATCCCAGTCATATCCCCTTGCCCCGAGTGGAGAAGCCGGGACCACGGGTTGGGAGAGGTCCTGGCTGGAAGAGGGCATTGCCAGAAATAGGAGCCAGAAAGTCTCTAGTAAGAGAGGAGAGAGGATGCTGAGGGTGTCCCGGGAAAATCGCCATCCCAAGCATTGCCCACAGCCCTGCCAGCGCCTCCGAGTGCCGAGGTCTCGTCCTCGGGGCACTGAGCTGCCCTCTCCATCCCCTGGGGCTCTGACAGCGCTGCTCTGGCACGAACAAACTCTCCCAGTTTGTTGTGGCGCTGCTGTGACTCGTGTTTCCAGCTGCAGAGCAAGGAAAACAATTTTTCAGGAATCCATCGGGCGGTTGTGCGAATAAATGTTTGCGAGGCCTTTGGCTGCCATAGTGACGAGCTCCATGGCAACCCCGCAAGGAAATGAATAATTCTGTGCTCGAAGCGGAATAATTTTGTGCTGGAAGTGGAAGATGAACAGGGACCTGATGGCTGAGGTTGCTGCAAATTAGCTGATGAGCAAAGCAGTCAAGTGCCCCCCGGTGTGGGTGCTTGTGGCAGCTCTCGGTGATGGGGCAGGGTTGGGATGCAGATGGATGCAGTGGGGCTGCCAGAAAAGCCTTTTTTGTCAGGTTATTCCATGATTTCCATCTTGAAGGCAGCTCCAGGTCGTGCAGAAGCTGTACCTGCCTCTCCTGACCCAGAACCTGGCCTGTGCTCCGTGTCCACCCCGCCCTGAGCCCCTGAAGATGCTGCACCCCTGGCTTTGTCTCAAATGTGGCTTTGATTCCTTCTCTCCACTTCTAGCTACGCTGGAAGCATTCCCAGAAATGAAAGCCAGCTCTTTCCTGAGCTTTGAAGTGTGGAGTAGAACTGAACAGAGAGAGAGAGAAAAAAAATCTATCTTATGGGGGATGGGTTTTTAGAAAAACACCCGATTGAATCAACAGCATTTGTATTAAAACCAGCGAGTCCTTGGAGTATTTCCATAGGATCCAGCCCTCCCATTCCGGGCAGGCTCCCTGCAGCAGCATCCAAAGCTGGGGACTAGAGGGGAGCAGTGGGAAGGGGGGTTCAGGGGGGTTCTGGGGTGTGCCCACCCCGGGCAGGGAAGGCTGCTCATTGTTGAGTCGGTGATTCACAGCTGTGACTCACAGCCCCATCCTATGGGCGTGGAAGGCAGCCAGGTCTGGCCATCAGCTGTGTGCATTCTCCTCTGTGAGAAGTTATTTTTGGATGTTTTTAGATTACAGCCCTCGGGTTTTTTTTCTGTGCCTCTGAATTCTGGATGATTGCGCTGCAAGTAATTGAGACACTTCAATTTCCTGCTTAGAGAAGTGAGTTCAATACCTTTTTTTTTTTTTTTTTGCAATGCTAAGGCATTTCTAAAATAGCTTTGCTACGTGGCGTCATGAAGAGCAGGCATGCAGCTTTGTGCAAAATTCGGGAACACTGGGTGCAGTAAGGGCAAAAAAAAGGACATGGGGTGTCAGGTTGAACATGAATCACCAGTGCACCCTCGCTGTGATGGAGCAAGGTTTTACTGGTCAGGTTGTAGCCAGCAGGACAAGAAGTTGCCCTCAGTTCTCCTGTGGCACTCACAGATCCACACCTGGAGCACTGTGCTCAGTTTTGGGCTCCTCACTGCAGCAAAAGTAGGACCACATGAGAGCCACGAAGGCAAGGTGGGAGAGGCTGAGAGAATTCCTTCTGCTTGGAAGTGTGGGACCTAGGAGCACTGCAGGACCCTTAAGGACCCTTCCAACCCAAACCATTGTAGGATTCCATGATTTATGCCCCTCTTCCAGACTGATTTTGTGATCTCACAGGGAATTGAGGGGGTGTAGGGCTTTGGGTGTGCCCCAGACAGTGGGGTAATGGAGGGGCTGGTGAGGCTCATGCCAGGAGTTCATGTGTTCATCCCTCACTAAAACCACAAGGAAGAAGAGGGTACCTGAATTACTGCCCATCCTGAACTGGTGATGCACAATTCTCCATCCCTGGGACACACAACTCTAAACCAGGAGCTCAAAACAGCCAGAGCAAGATCCATGTTTCTTGGGCCATGCACTGGGAGAGTTGGACTGTGCCACTCAAACTCCTCCCAGGCCGCAGGGATTGCTCAGACCCTTCATCCCTCCCTTTCCAACACATTCCTGGCCAAGTCTGGTGCCCAGTGGTGCCAGCTCTCCTGTCTGTGCCTTCCCATAGCCGTGGGCCAAGGGCTGTTGGGGTGGGGAGGGAGCTTGGTGGGGTCAGGAGTTCTGGTGCAGGTGAATTTCCTGACCACACCATGAGCCTTTCCTTCTGTGCATTCCCATTTTCATAGGACACGGAGGCTGTGACAGGAGGCAGGAGGAATTTCTGCACAGGGAAGCCTGAAGGAATTGCCTGAGGAGGGAAGAGTTCTTTTGGGAGGTGGAAAATGTGATGCTGGCACTGCCACATCAAAGAGGGAGCTGAACCTGAGAGTTCAAACCACCGGAATATTACAACTTAAAAAAAAACCACCCAAAATTTATTTGGCACTTTCTTGTGCTTTGCCTCTCCCTATCTCTGGGTGCCACCATCACGTTAGGGCAGCTCCCAGAGCCAGGATCAGCGGCTGGGAGGCTCGGGGATATTTCTGAGCAGCTTTCCCGAAGCCCTGAAAAACCTGGAAACCTCATCTTCCAGCTGGGGGTGGGGCAGGAGCTGCTGGGGTTAACGGGTGGCTGAATGGGTTGTGGTTTGCAATGGAGTTCAGGTTCCTAAGTCCTTTATTGGATCTAGCCCGGGGCTCTATTCCCAGCCCTGGCTGTGACATTAACAGGTCACTGCAGCCCCAGGGCTGTCCCCACCTTGTCCTGGCACGGCACCGAGCGCCGAGCACCCGCGGAGTCTCGGCAAAAGCATCGCGCAGGAATCAATCTGGGAGGCGAGCACGCCTCACTTCTGGATTTTTTGAAAGCGTGCCAGCACGCAGGGCAGACAGGAGGGCTGGAAATGGTGCCCAGGGTGCTCTGGGACACTCGGCAGGTATTTCAGGGTGCTGCCGGCAGGGTCGTGCCGGGGCAGCTTCTGCTCCATTCGTGGTTATTTGCATCCTCTAAAGTTTAACTGGTGTGAGAGCAGCGCCCTGCGCCCGGCTGGGGGTGGATCAGGCACGGGATACAGAAGGGGAGGGATGGTCCTGTGCTCCTGGCTCAGGTCCTGCACGTCTGTGGACAAGTTGTTAAAGACCAGATTTTCTGCAGAGCACCTGGGAGTGTCTGCACAGCATCCTTACGGTCAGGTATGGTGTTTCAAAGGGAGTTTGGACATATTTTCAGAATTCCAGAGTTGTTTGGGTTGGAAATGACCTCACAGACATCTCATTTCACCCCCTGCAATGAGCAGGGACACATTACACTATCCCAGGCTGCTGCAAGCCCTGTCCAGCCTGGCCTGGGACACTTCCAGGGATCCTTGGACAGCTTCTCTGGGCACCCTGTGCACAGACGAGTGTGAGGTTACGACCTCTGGTGCTCTAGGCACCAGCTTTGTTGGGTTATCTTCTAAAATGAGCAAAGCAGCTAATAGTTGCTAAAAAGCTATTTATTGCAGAAGCACATCAGTCTCAAATAGCACAGTCACAGACATTGAAGTCCCTGTTAAGTTTTAGTTTAAAGTCTCAAATAAAAACAAAAGCTGTTTCCAGAAGTCCCAGTAAAGCCAATGTTGCTACGGCAGCTCCTATCTTCTTCTCAAGTGTTGACAACGAACAAAAGCAAAAAAAAAGCGATAACAAAAAAGCAGAGAAGACACTAACTCTCCCCGATACTAACTCTTACATAAAATCTTTTTAACAAGCTGACGCAAACTCAGACTACCACTTCTTAACTTATTAAAATTTTAGTTTTTTAACACGCTAAGTTACGTATAAACTACGCATACAGCTTATCTTGTTCTATCTGAAAAATGTAAACAATATTCTTACTGTAACTCTGTTATGTCTAAGTACTACCTACAACTACAGTCCTAGAGCCTCTACTGAAAACATTAGTATGTTTTTAAACCTTCACTGAAACTCACACTTCTACTTTAGTATTTAAACTTTTCACTTAGTAAAAACACTAAAGCTCATACTAAAACTTACTAACTTACTTACTTATTCTAAAACTTAAACTTACACCTCTGCCTTATGAGTGAGTGATTTAATATACTTCAATATATGCACAAGCTTTAATTCAATCCCTACACTCTAATTTCTCTCTTAAAAATTCAAAGACCCCCAACTCACTGACTCCAACAGGCAAGGATTTCACAGGGATGGTGACAGCTTTGATGCAGCTACAGGGTCGCTGTGGCACGTACAACAAGAACGTGCCTGTGTGTCCGTCCCAGTTCAGAATGCCCACATTGAGCCTGTTCTGTGTGTGAGGGGGCACTCACAGGGGGATGCTCAGCAGGCTGTGAGGAGCCCATCTGCTGCCCAGCCCGTGGCACTGGGCTGGCACCGGCTGTGCCCGTGCACGGAGCTGCCAGAGGGACCCCAAAGCTGGGGGGCTCTGCTGCTGGAGCGTGGCTGAGCAGGAATTCAGGGGCTGAGCAGGAGTTCAGGGGCTGAGCAGGAGTTCAGGGGCTGAGCAGGAATCTGGTGTCTGAACAGGATGTGGAGATCTCAGCAGGGCTTCAGGATCTGAGCAGGGTGTTGGGGTCTAAACAGGATGTTGGGTCTGAGCAGGGCATCAAGGTCTGAGCAGGGTGTTGGTGTCTGAGCAGGGTGTTGAGGTTTGAGCAGGGTGTTGGGGTGTGGGCAGGGTGTTGAGATCTGAGCAGAATGTTGGGATCTGAGCAGAGTTTTGAGCTCTGAGCAGAGTTTTGAGGTCTGAGCAGGGTGTTGGGGTCTGGCAGAGTTTTGAGGTCTGAGCAGGATGTTGGAGTCTGAGCAAGGCACAGGGGTCTGAGTGGGGTGTTGGGGTCTGAGCAGGGCATAGGGGTCTGAGCAGAATATCGGGATCTGGCAGAGTTTTGAGCTCTGAGTAGGGTATTGGGGTCTGGCAAAGTTTTAGGTCTGAGCAGGGTGTTGAGGTCTGAGCAGAGTTTTGAGCTCTGAGCAGGGTGTTGAGGTCTGGCAGCTCCTGGGTTGCGACCACAGTGGTGGAGGAGGCCACCTCTGTGCCTGGTAGCCTGGTGCTTTGAACACTTCCTTGGGAAATGGGGAAATGTCTCTTCATGGGAAGGGCTTTCCAACCCCCCATTCTCCCCTGTCTCACTTCAGGAGAGCTCCCAGCTGCAGAAGCAGGGCAGCCTGATCCCAAAGCAGCCAGCACACAGCCAAGGGTAAATCCTGGCATTCCAATGGATGGAAAGGGCTGTGGGTGGTCAGAGCAGGGACAGGGAGAGGAGACAGTGGTGATCTGAGCGGTGAGGGCATTCAAGGACAGAGCAGAGGGGACCCCAGGAAGCTGCTGAGGTGTTCAGGAAGTGTGGAGGCTCTGGAGGGGCTCTGGGAGCACAGCCCTGGGCAGTGAGGGGTGGCTGAGCACAGCTGACACCTGGCAGACATGAAAGCAGGGCTTGTTAGCCTGCACACAGAGCGATGATTGTAGCCTTGGCCACAAAGCCTCCTCAGCCAAAGCCTGTCAGCATCCCCTGAGCTTTCCCAGGCAGATCTGTGGTGCTCAGCACCCCCAGCAGCCAAAGGGAACTGAGGGAGATGCTCAGATGCTCCCTGCACTCCTCTGCCTGCTACTCCAGCCTCCCCAGGACTGATCTTGGACTCTTTTTAGAGTAAATTCTGTGGTGCTAGGCAACTGCTCTGTGGTGTTCCCAAATCTCACCACACCATGGGGTTTTCTCACCCTCCATCACATGAATGAAGCTGCAGAATGGAGTTGTAACCTGGAAGAGCTTGAGAGGTGCATCCACTCCCAGCCTGCAGAAGGACACAGGATCTGGTCCTACAAGGGTGAATCTGCACCTCTGGGCCTTTAGAACTGCAGGTTTTATGATATTACATTGTAATTTTGGCAATGGATTACATTATATCCCGTGGCAGGGGGCTGGAAATAGATGATCTTCAAGTTCTCTTCTGACCCAAACTGTTCTGATTCCACATTGGTGGGATTTTGAGGAGGTGAGATGCTTGGCTGTAGCCTCTGAATGCAGCAGGAGTTAGGAAGGTGCTGCTGGAAGCAGCACTGAGTCCCCAAGTGCTTTTGTGGTTTTTCTTCAAGAGCCTGGTGAAGGATGGACACCTCTGAAAGGCTCTTGGCTCCTGAGTGCTGTTTAGGAGGATTTAAAGCATGCACTGGTCCAACCCACTCCTCCTGACTGAACTGGAGCAACTTAGTGTTTGTTTTCTTTTCCCACAGCTCCCAGAATGGAGAGGAAGCTGGAGCCTGGCCCAACAACCAGTTTGACACGGAGATGCTCCAAGCCATGATCCTGGCTTCAGCCAATGGTTGGTGTCCATCACTCCTGGGAAAACCCTGACTCCTGCTCTGTGGGGCCATCTCGGGGTCATGCTGATAGAGAAGATGCTGTGGGACTGACTTATCTGGGTTAGCTGCAAAAGTTCTGCTTGCACAGATCCAGAAGCTGGTGGAAAAACACTGAGAGGGGTCAGGAAGGATCATGTAGGTTTCTGTAGGCAGGGACACCTCTTCCACCCAAACTCTCTTTGCTTTGTACTGAAACACCACCTGGCTGTGCTGTGCTTGTGTTACATCAAAGAGCCAGTCTGGAGATGATGTTTTATCCACTATTTGGTTCCAGAAAGTCACAGTAAATTTAACTTGCTGGAAGGTGAGGAGGAAGGAAGGAAGGCTGGAAGTCTGTGTGTGGCTGGAGGCTGGAGCAGGGAAAAACAGCAAATGCCTGACTCAATATTCCCAAAAACCCTTGTGTGCAGAGTCCCTCTGCTGAGCCATGGACTCACCAAGGTTTCCCCCACTGGAATTGTATTCACAGGAGGGTGGTTTGGGGTCATTTTGGGCTGGTTTGTTCTGGTTTATGGCTGTGCAGAAGCCTTGGGCAGGGAGTGATGTTCCCACGCACCCCAGTCTCCGTGGCTTTGCATGAAACAAGGACAATTCTCATTCTGTGCAGCACTATGGATAAAGAGCCTGGTTTTCATAGAGCCTTTATTTATAAATACCTCCAAGTCTTTCTCCCCTTGACTTAAAAATAGAAGCACAGCCATAAAACCCCGTGCAAAATGCTTGGGATGTTTCCTTTGAGCTGTCGGGAGAGAAGGAATCTGAGGGAGGAGGAATGGTTTTGGTGTTGCTTTCTTGGAAAGCTGCTGCAGCTGAACTTTGCTGCTCTGCAGACACCAGGAGACAGCTGCCGTGGCTGGGGAGGGGGACGAAGGTCTGGGCCCAGGGAGTTGTTTACACTCAAGAGAAAGAAACAATGTGAAAATGTGTCTTTGCTCTGAAAAACGACCATGGAAAAATAGCCCTTGGGGTTGCATGTGGTTATCATCACCCAGTGTCTCCAGATCCGGTTTCCTTGCTGGTAAATAAAGCTGTTTTTCTGGCTGCTGCTCCAGCAATCCCCAGGATCAGAGCTGAGCGGGTCCCTTCCAGGTTAAGCACCGACTTTCACGGAGCCCCGGGCCCTGCTGCAGCAAATCTGCCCCAATCCCCCAGCCTCGCACGGTCCTAACCTCTCCCACGGCTCCAGGGGCTGATGCAAATCAAATCCCTCCTACAGATCATGGCTTTCCCTTATCCATCCTCTTCAGGCCCTTTCTGTCCTGGGTGTGTGGATGGGGACACAGCACAAGGTTTTTTTCCCCCAGCACAGTGTTTTCGTGTCACCCTCACTCTGTCCCCCGTTTCTGCTCTCTCTTTGAGCCAATAGTGTTGATTGGAGCACGCTTTGATTAGGGGCAGTGCTAATTGCCCATTAAGCTTTGTGCTACCCATCCCTGGGTGTGATTTCCTGGCCATTTAAATAATCCTTAGCTTTCCCTGTCATCCACTGAGCTGTGTTTGAGCTCTGGGGTGGACACAGTGACACAGGTGATGCCTTGGATGCATCCTTACCCTGGGCCAGGGGTTTTCCTTGGCTTCAGCGCCAGGCCATGCCTGCACCATCCAGTCCTTTGAGGATTAAATCATTTTCCCAATGGTTAAATTACCATCACAAGTCATCTGGGGTCCTGATTTTCCCTCCAGGGCTATGACTTTGCTGTAGGGTTCTGTCTCCCTTCCTAGCCACACTTCCTCTGGATCTTGCCACTTTGCAACTGGGAGCAATATGAAAAACCAGTTTTGAGCGATCTGAATGGGCAGAGGCAGCTGCTAGGACAGCCCAAGGAGCACAGACGTTCCAGGACGCCAGACACAAGGACAGACATCCTGTCCTTAAAATACTCTGGCTCCCATCGAGAATTTAGAGAGGTGCCATGGGACAGTGGGGGAGCAGACAGAAAGGCAGCCCGGGGCAGTCCTTGTCCCCCAGGCAGGGACACACAGCTATATTGGGTGCCCTAAAAACCCCTCCAGCAGCTGCAGCAACACGTGCCCCGGGGCTGCCCCCGGCCTCCCCTCTGCCCACGGGGCGATGGAGCCACTCGCTGGTTATTTTTGCCAAAGCCCAAATTCTTGTTTTCCTCCTCAGAACCGTTTGGGATAATGACAGGCTGCTGGTTGAGGCTGAGCGTGACCTTTGCAGCAACAAGAGCTCGAGTGCTTTGCTTGGCAAGAGCACCTCGGTGCCCATTTATAACCCTCTATTGTTCCTGTTCTCTCTTCTTTTCAGCCTTAATGTCAGTGTTACCTAGAAACAGCCGGGCGCCCTTACCCGGGACTGCCTGGCAAGCTGAGAACTTCACCAGTGCCTTTTTCTCCTTTTTCTCCCTGGTGGAAGCTGTGCTGAGACTGCAAATTAATTCATGAGGACTTGGGTGCTGC
Source organism: Cichladusa arquata (assembly GCA_026413545.1). Taxonomy (NCBI): domain Eukaryota; kingdom Metazoa; phylum Chordata; class Aves; order Passeriformes; family Muscicapidae; genus Cichladusa; species Cichladusa arquata. The sequence goes on from JAOTQP010000680.1 coordinate 15,461,373, forward strand.
TGACAGCCCCCAGACCCTCACTGCTCAGAGCTCTGGGATGGGCCAGGGCAGCCATTCCCAGGGAGGAGAAGGTGCCCAAGTCCACCCAGCCTCTCACTGGGCTGGGACAATCCAGAAATAACAATTCTGCAGTGGCTGGAGGCTGTAGTCCACCTGTGAGATGCTCCCTGCACATCTCCAGTCATCCCATCCCTTGGTTATCATTTCTAACACCTCCATGGATGTGGGCTTGAGTTGGTTGCTAATGAAATAAGCTGCTGCTTAGGCGAGTGAGGATTAGCAATAAATACCACTGATTACAGCCACATCTCCCCAGTACTGGGTCCTCCCAGCCCTGCTAGGACTGGTACCCATTTCATGGGGACTCTGGGAGAAGTCCACCACTCTCCTGTGGTGAATGCTTCCAGAGAGAGAAGTGAAAGGCATTTCCCCACGCTGGGTCGCTGTGTTTGTTCACCCCCACCCTGGTGTTTTTGGCCTCGCTGTGTTTTCCTCCCCGCCCGCTCCAACAGAGCAGCTGCAACTTTTCAAAACTGCAGTTGCTTCATCCTTCCGACCCCTGCAAAGGGGATGTGTACACAGCCATCATTCAGGGCGATGGTGGGATGTGGGCCAGCCTTTTGTCCAGCTTTCTGGCTGGCTTAGCCACCTCCATCTGCTTAAGGAAAAGCAAAGGCAACCCAGAGGCGTGCACAGAGCTGGTCTGGAGTGAGGAGAAACCCGAGGGGACCCAGCCCACCACCTCTGCTCATTGTTTTTCTTTGTTCCCGCAATCTCTGCCTGTGCAAGGAGGGAGCAGCACCCCTGGGCTCTGCCTTGGGTGCCCTTGCTGGGTGCCCCCATCCTCCAGGAGAGCCTGGCCCCAGCCACGAGGAGTTAAAGGCTGAGGTGGGAGCCACAGTCTCTCATACAAAGGCTGAGTTTCAGCAAATCATTTCTGGGCAGGGCTGTGCAAGGATCCCACCCCGAGCTGCTCACAGGCAGCTGCACTGGAGCGGACCGAGCTCATGGCAACAGCATCCCCCGAGCCCTGCCAGCCCCCCGTGCTCATTTCTCCCCCTGCCTCCACGCATTCCCCCCGTCTCCATCTGGTCTCCAGCATCCAGCAGAGCCCCAGCGTTCCGGGGGGAGCCTGTGCCCCTCCTCGCTCCGTGCTGGAGCTTTGCATAGCGACAGGAATGAATTTGCCTTCCCCTCCCCCTGCTCCCAGATCTGGACCATCAGACACGCTCTGGCATTGATTTCCTTCGTGCTCGGCTTCCTAGAGCCATTTTGTGGTATTGCAGGGGAGGGGTTTTCTTTCTCATCTCCTGTGTCCCGCTCCCTGAATAAACCTGGCTGGCGAAAAAATACCGCGGGCAGGGTTTTAAATGCGGCGGAAAAATAAATAAATATTGGATTTCCTTTAATGGTGACTGCACAATATGTTTGTAAAGGGCAGTTTCGGGGGGGGGTTCTGTGGCAAGACAGCCCTGTGGGGAGCTGAAGGGTGTTGGTTTGGGTTTGACACCCTGTGGGGCTGCTGGGCTTGGGGTGAGGGTCTCCAGCTGGCTTTAACATCCTGCTCTTCTCTTTCCTCCTTTCCCCGGTGTTCCCCGCAGAAGCTGCTGATGGTAACTCGACCCTGGGTGGTGGCAATGGCACGATGGGGCTGAGTGCCCGCTACGGCCCCCAGTTCACCCTGCAGCACGTCCCCGACTACCGGCAGAACGTCTACATCCCGGGCAGCAACGCCACCCTCACCAACGCCGCCGGCAAGCGCGACGCCAAGAACGCCGCCCCCGCCGGAGGCAACAAGAAAAAATCCGGGAAGAAGGAGAAGAAGTAGTGAAGAAAAAAAAGGAGACCTTAGAGCTACAGGGCAGCCGGCTCCAGCACTCCCCCCAAAACCACAGCCCAGGCCGGAGGACGAATGTGAAATTTTTTTGTGGTGCAAAAGTAGGAAATGCTGCGAATGTATCTCGTCATCATCAGAGCTGAGAGCAGGGGCTCGCTGCTCTCAGGTCTCGTGATGGAAACCAATCCGGAATCTAAAGCGAACGCAAACAAGTGCCCTGTGAATAATGTTTTATACAATCCCTCGGGTATTAGCATATGCAAGGACGGAAGGTCTTTTGCCGTGTCTTTGGATCCGATTTGCTCCCAGCTAGTCCGAGGAAAGGCACAAGGCTTGTGCTCAGCTTTGCCCAGTGTAAATAATTTTAATGTGGATCTTTTAATTTATAGCCCTTCAACTGTTTTTTGGAAAGGAAAAGGAAGTTCTTAGCTTAGAGCCCACGCTCCAGTTCTTTGCTCTTAAATTTTCCATTCGTAAAATTCACCCCCAGTCAATGATAGTGATGGATTTTGGAATTTGGAAGTTGGTAGGGAGTGCTTCAGTTCCTGCTTACCTGTCATCTGGAAAAAAAAAATTGTTTATATTGCATGAGTCAAAGAGAATATGGCAAAGCTGCATCCTAAACATTTTTTTTTTGTTTATTTGTTTTTTTAAAGTGTAACCACTAATGGCCTGAAATAAGATAAGGAAAAAGCCCTCCTGCTGTGTGAGAGGCAGGGAATTCCACGAGGAGCACGCCGAGGTGTGCAGCAGCTGCCCCGGCGGTTCTAGGGGTCTCCGAAGAGCAGACACATCTCAAACCTTCTTTTGCAGTAAATATTTATATGTACAGTCGATGTTCTTATGGAATTAAGGCTAAGAGAGCCTCGCTCCCCCCAGCGGCCAGGCCTGGCCGGGTCCCCCTCGCCCAGGGGGACACGGGGACGACGCTTCACTGTCTGCACACGGTGTCTGCATGCACGTCCCTCACCTCACACCTGCACTAGCGCAGTAGCTCCACGGACCCGCACAAATCCTCGCATGCCCACGGCGAACGCGCCGGCAGCGCCCGAGCTTCGTGCCGGGGCTGCCCTGGGGAAGGGGTGGGAGGGGGTGGGATGGCTCAGGCGGGCTGGGGGAAACTCGTTATTGCTTCTAGTTTGGGCCCCAAAGGTTGTTTGGCGTGGTGGGGCGGTTCTACAAGGCGGCTCTTGGGGTGGGATGCGCGGAGCTGCCGGTGCATGGCTTTGGGGTGGAGGTGGTGAGTGAGTAAGTGATGGCTGTTTTGGTGGCGTTTGGGGACCAGATCCAGACAAGGGAGCCAAGAGCAGGGGGTGACGCTGCAAAATGGGGGGCAGTAATTGGGGGAGTGTCGCGTGAGACCATGCGGGGCCAGCCCAGAGGAGGGGATGATCCCGCTGGCTTTGGGTTTTGCACCCTGAGGGGAGAATTGGAGCATGAGGATTAGAGTCTCTCCATGTGCCCATCACCAAAGCACCAGGCCAGCTTCCCATAGCAAAGCAGCTCTGAGCCCCCGGGGAGGCAGATGGGGGATTTGTGTAGCCAGAGCCAGGAGAGGAGCTCTGCGGTGGCCAGGAAGGGGCCACACCGAGTTTCCCAGGGGGGTGTGTGTTGTTTTTTTTTCCTTTTCTAATCACTAACACGTAACTCACCCGAGCAGATCCAGCCCTTTCAGCCAGGCTCTCCCCACCCCAGCCCCCACCCCAACCCCAGGGCAGCAGGAGCAACC